>CM055908.1:56462858-56930696 GCA_029582155.1 Panopea generosa | reverse complement strand
CAAAATAACAGTTACACACTTTATAAACATATAAAAATAAAGTGTCTAATGATATAGAGCAAAACATTGTATTGTATATGCAAATACGATGGATGGGTCAAATCAATATCAAATGTATATAAATACTGATGTGACCTTATTTTTACAATATTTAGCTGAATTTTCCTTGTAAATTTAACGAAATGTATTAAAGGTTCATAATTAAATTAAAAAAAAAATAAGATGTTATAGTATTTAAGTGAGTGATATGAAAAAAATACGATATATATTGTATATATTGTATATATTGGTTTAAAATGTAAAAAATACTAACAATGCCGGTTATGTTTTCATTGTTTTAATGCTTTGCTGTACTGATTCATATAATTTCTATGCAATACAAGTATCAAAACTCAAACTATAAATATAGCACACACAAACGCGCGCGCGCACACGCACGCACGCACGCACGCACGCACGCACGCACGCACGCACATATATATATATAAGGGGTTGATGTTAATTGTATTTGATGTCTCAAAACTACCAGTGACAAGTTTTTGCGTATTCGTTAATTTATGAATTTAGAATTAAAAAACATCATTAGTTTCATTATTAACTATTTTAACAGAATGCACAATAACCATAGTCGTTTTGTCATACGACAGGTTGTTGGAAGGATCAGCTACATATTCAATCATTGACAAATGCGCCCTTCAACCTCAATCTGTTCAGTCTGTTCGTCAGTCAGTAAACATCACAGGGCATCTGTGAACCTTTTTAGTCCCTAACAAACTACCTTTATTGCTTGTAACATGCTATCAACAAATTCAATAAAACTGACCAGGTACATTGGAAAATACTATTAGTCAGTATTGTTTGGAAAGCTTCACATTGGGTTGGCTTCTCTGAACAATCTTGATAACTGGCTTAGAGGTAATGACTGCATTAGTGCTGTGGTAAAGGCAGATAATGTATCAGAGGGCCAGGTCATACCTCAAAACCGCAAAAAAGTAACTTTTCGGCTATCAGGTGAATGCATGTGAATTTCACATGCTTATGTAAAATGATTTTGGATTTAGAAACCAAAATACAGATGATGGCAGCAGTTAACTGATTTGTTACCTTGAAGTTTTTTCAGATAGTTGTAAGTAGCCACTTCAGCTTAACAAATGACTCTTGTTAAACTTTTACTTTGGTTCTTTGTTGATATTTATGACATGGTTTTGGTGGACGACATAGCAAAACAGTTTGCACATGGCAAAATTGTAGTGAACAATTAACACATAATTAGTTTCTTGAGTACCAACAGACCAAACACATGAATAAAATAATAAGTTTGTAAATGAGATGGAGGAATTTTGATCTAACTTCTCATATGGATGGCATTCGGGAGATGGGGAAAGCAGTTAATGAATTTTAGACGACACTGGAAAATAAATAAAAAAAATAACATAGAGATAAGAAGCTAATGTTCAACAACACAAACAGGTCAAATGTGTTTAATTAAGGCCTGAAGTAAATAACCTCTTTGTTACTATGGCAGCAATGAATAATCCATTTGTGAAGCACTCTGGAGATATGTTGGTATACGACACAGGCAATGATATAGGTTTGGTATATAACATTTTATATAGCTGGACTGCTAAGTAAGATCAGAATTTATATGTCTCACTCTGGAGTGCCATTTCTAGATAGATCCAGAGTTGGTTTTATGAGACCAGATGGTCGAATTTGGATTCGAAATCTGGCATAAGCGGCCAATGATATCGAAGGCACTACTACCTCGATTGTCAAGTCTTGTGCGAAAGGCAGAAAAAACACTAGTTCCACTTCATAAAGTGAAATATGCGCATTGGATCAAATCTGATCTTCAAATTAAACCCAGTGTACAACTAAGAAAACACAATAACTGTTATTCTCGGTGACACAGATCTCCGATATAAGCAGATTGGTAGGGATGAGTATATGCATGGTTGTCTTTAACATGGTTTACGATAGGAAATGGGATGTGAGCTCCAAACATCATCCTGGACGCATTTCTTGAGGTTGATGACACCAAGAACGAGCTTCTGGCATATCTGTACAATAATATGTACATGTAGTACATGTATATGTGTTTCAAACAATCACAAATATGGTCTGCCACTTACTGTATATGATAGGTCATGATAGAAAGCAGTTGATACATGTGTTCTGGTATTAGCTATTGATTTAAGTTGACAAACTGATTTTGAGTGTGAATTTGGTTTGATTTTAGAACTGGAAGATACTTCTATGCATGCTGTTTCATATCAACTTGGTAAAATGAGGATGAGGTCCCTGCCAGCATTTCATTCACGGTGTGTACAAACTTCTTCATTATTTAGTAGAAAAGGGAATCTATTGAGCAGGGGAAACCGGGAACAATAAGGCATTTGAAACTATGTTCACTTCTTACTGTAAAGAATCCATAAAGGTGCAATGCCATTTATAGAGTGATTTGTAGTTTAAGTTAAGTTTACACTTATTTATTTTACTTCGATTGCGAAACAAGTTCTAAAAACTTATACAAATTACGTTCGAAGTCTTCTTGGGTTGAACCAGTACTAAGCATATGTGGAAAAAGTGTCTTGCTCAAGATTACCACACATGGCTCGTGTGGATGATCAAACCAACCATTGGTTCGGTGCTCTACAACTAATCCACGTGGTCCACATATGATTTGATTTTGACCCAACAATGACTTCTTCAAATGTAAATGGGTCCTTAAAGGAATTGTTCACACATAAAGGTGACCAACCTTTAGATCGACAGCTCAGCTATAAGGCACCAAACGAACAGCTTATAAAGTATCCCATCATCATCCAAAGCTCCCCCCCCCCCCACACAAAAAAAAAAAAAAAAAAAAAAAAAGATTGGAAAACGTATGGGAACCAATCTGGTCGTCTCTCTACATGCTGACAAATGGTATTTCAAAAGATGTAAACGTACAAAGGCTAAAGTATTGTGTACATCATAGTAATATACCAGTAGCTGTTTGATTTTTCTAAAATTTATTCTTTAATTTGTTCTAGCATTGACTGATACTGGTACATAATGCCATATTGATTTACCCCACCCACTTTAAGTTGCATATAGATACAAACCTTTCCTATGCATCATTTTTAATAGCAATCTTGTACCCTACGTGTCCAAGCCTGTTTTTTGTAAAATTCGAGGACGTAAGTATAAAGTATTATCTAAATGATAGAAATGTTTGCTTATTTTGACGATCTTAGCCATTAGTTTGCTTTTTTCTCTCTTTTATAATAATTTATCGCAATAAAACCATTAGAATTATTAAATTTTAGTATAATTTGATAAAATTAGTCAAACAGAGTTATAAGATGTCATAAAATACTGTAAATATAAGGACAAACGTGAAATTTGTAACATTTGGTGACCATTTTGGTGGCCATCTTGGATTTTCCGCCATTTTGAAAGTGGATCTCCGTGTTAAAATAATCAGTTAATGTTGAACTATATCTGTGCCAAGTTTGGTGCTTTTCTCAAAAAAGGCACAATTCTCTCAATATACTGCATCATACTGCCCCACTATTACAACGATGATGTGTTCTAAGAACAACACCATAACGACCAAAAAAAAAACAGGTCGATTATGTGCATTGATTCAGATGGTTCTCAAAACGGTTAAAGAATTTGAGAGTTTTAAGATGTCGCTTCACCGATTTTGACAAATATTTGGCAATATAATGACCATATCTTGATAATAAACTAAATAGAATTGTTGCATTTTGTATCAATCAGTTGTTTTGCGTTTTAAGCAGTGGTGTTATGACAATAAGTGCTCATAAGCGTACCACAATAAGCAAAATGACCTCAGTTTAATGTTTTGTGCCATCACAGCTATATGTACATGGTATTTACACATTGTGAATTTCATAAGGTGACCGATATTTTAGCGAATGAATACACATGTTGTCACCAAATACTCCTGTACTTTTAAATGCTTCTGTACATCACCCAACCACGGAAGACAATATTTTGACACTTGAAATACTCTCTATGTTGCCGAGAGTTAGAGAGTATTGATAGATTTGTCTGTGAATATAACATGTCATGAATATAACAAATATCACAAAAGTAGAAATATCAAATCACAGTATTACATAGTTTTTCATAATTATCAACTGTAATATATATATTATTGTTACAATGAAGTGCATAGATATGAGACAGATATATTACATATGATAGCCTATTAAATCTTACAAATTGTTTCCAATGAGGGTCTCAAAATCGCAAAACACTGACTGTAGCAGCTACAAGGTAATAGAACAAATAAAGACAACTCTAACTTACAACTGTTGTAGTACATTTAAGAGTTAATTTTCCTATCATTCATCACTTGTATTAAAATCAATTATCACAGAAATACTTGGAAGGGGCACAAAAAGAGGGATCAAAACGGTGGCACATATGTTTTAACCAAGATAACGGGAGTGCAGATCACAAAACAAATCTGGAATACTTTACAGAAGAGTTATTAATTATATCTACTTTAAATTACGTTTGCTCTAAAGTACGTCTACTCTAAATTACGTCTACCCTAAATTACGTCCACACTAAATTATACTTACCCTTAATTATGTCTACTATTACGTCTACCCCAAATTACGACCACACTAAATTATACTTACCCTTAATTATGTCTACTATATAATACGTCTACCCTAAATTACGCCTTCACTAAATGCTGTCTACCCTAAATTGTATATTCTAAATAACGTCTTCCCTAAATTATGTATACCCTAAATTACGTCTACCTTAAATTATGTCTATCCTAAATTATGTCACCTAAATAACCAATCTGATCACCTTGGCCTTTATGCTACGCAATAGACCTCTGACATAATAAGGCGCCATTTTGGAAATAATTTCAGTCACATGATAAAATAAAATGGCGGCCCCCTTATGCCACCTGTTTATATTCATGTACGTTGAAAATATAAACGTTTGTTAACCAAGACTGATTTTTTAAATTTCCCTATAAATATGACCCATGTCGAGTATAAATAAAAAAATCGATATAACAACGCCATACATAATCAACTTAATGACGGATAAATTATTTGTTACTTTCACTCGAATGAACACAGACTTGTAACACAGGCGATTCGCGTTGGTGTATTCTAGAGCTATACACGAGGTGTATTCTACGGAGGATACGGAAATACCCGATGTTTCACGATTGCTAAATAACGTCTACCCTAAACATTACGTCCACCCTAAATTATGTCTACCCTAAATAACGTCACCTAAATTACGTCTACCCTAAACTTTACGTCACCTAAATTACGTCTATCCTAAATTATGTCTACCCTAAATTATGTCACCTAAATTACGCCTACCCTAAAATTTACGTCACTTAAATTATGTCTACCCTAAATTAAAATATATGATAATTATGCATTAATTTTAAAATGCACCTCAAAATAGATATTTTAACCAGTAGATAATAAAAGCGGTTGTTTCATAGATATTATAATCAACGAAGTATTTCACCCAAAGGTTCTCCAGGGCCAAGTGGCATAAGGTGCCATATCAAGACCACTTGCCTGTCATTGCTGAGGTAATGGGTTTGAGTCCAGCTTCACCCAAATAAGTTTGAGTACATGCAGAAAGTCTATTGCTCTACTCAAGATTCATTTTCAGGTCTTTCTTCAACAGTAAAAATGTTATAAACCATTATATAATCAGTAAATGTGTTGAAAATAAAGATTTCAAGTAAGAAAGTAAATAGCAGTTAGAGCGTATGTCATGGCAAATTGTCCGTCGTCATCGTCCGTCTTGTATTGTTTTGGGTGGCTATTGTAATCTTTTATAAATCCTGGATTTTAATGAGATACAAAGTCGTGTTTTTATTCGATTATTTTATTCTCTGGATCTCCCCGGGCGGAAGTATTTTTTTATCAAGTATGATGGAATATATAATTTTTTATATATACTTGCTATATAGCTAACAATATTACATGTCTGTTAAATCTGTTTTCGTATACGCGATTGTATCCCCATCTTAACCAAACTTGCACTGCAGTTATATAACTACAAGATCTCGGACGCGATGAATCGACCACAAATGACCCTGCCACAGGACGGATAAGCACATTTTAAAGGAAACCTTTTTTAAAAAAAAACATTTTCTCTGAAAGTTCCAGCTATAGACCTTAGATAGTTTACATGCTGCATGGCATCTTGATTCCTAAAAGGATTGTTGAAGTCCGGTCCCTGGTGTCAAATTTTGGGCCGCCACAGGGTCACTAATTTACGTGGAGTTATATAGGGAAAAGGTTATACTTTTCTGTGTAGATGCGATAGCACTCCCCCATTTTTCATTGAAACTTAACCAAACTTGCACAGCAGTTATATAACCACAAGATCTCGGACGAGTTCTTGAACCAGCATGATTCCAACACAAATGCCCCCGCCACAGGACTTGTAAGCACATTTCAAAGGAAACTTTAAAATACATTTTCTCTGAAAGTTCAAGACATAGACCATAGATATTCTACATGTAGTACTGTATCAGTGACTTAGTAGATATGTCACAGACTGTATAGAGGACATCTAAAAGTGTTATTGAAGACAGGTCCCCGTGGTAAAATGTTTGGCCACCACAGGGTCACTAATTTACGTGGAGTTATATAGGGAAAGGTTATACTTTCTGTATAAATGCGATAGCACTCCCCCATTTTTCTTTGAATCTTAACCAAACTTGCACAGTAGTTATATAACCACAAGATCTCGGACGCGTATTTGAACCAGCATGATTCGAACACAAATGCCCCCGCCACAGGACTTGTAAACACATTTCAAAGGAAACTTTAAAAAACATTTTCCCTGAAAGTTCAAGACATAGACCTTCGATATTTTGCATGTAGCACTGTATCAGTGACTTAGTAGATATGTCACAGACTGCATAGAGGACACTTAAAGGGGTTGTTAAAGGCAGGTCCCCGTGGCCAAATTTTGGGCCGCCACAGGAGTCCCTGTTTTACATAAGGTTATAATGGGAACAAGTTAAAATGTTCGCGTAGTCACGATAGCACCATTTCTTCTTTGAATCTTAACCAGTGTGATTCGATCACAAATGCCTCCGCCACAGGACTTATGCCCTCGAAATTAATTGTAGACTTCTTTAATAAATTTGCATATGAAAGCTGATCTATAGAGACTAGTGGTCGAAGGGAAAACACTCAATTTAAATTATATTTGTTTGGGTTGCACGGGTTGTCTTTCTTATTGAATAAATTGGTATGGGTATTGGAGTTTTGAACCAGCTTGATTCGACCACAAATGTTGCATGTCTCATGATCTAGAAATCAATTTCAGGTCCCTTAATGAAATTTAAAAAAAGAAACAAAGTCACCCAGGACATCAGATTAATTTTGTTGTGCTGTCAAAAGGGAGATAATCAATTCTAATATAAGCTTAGTCTCCATTTTGACCATCCGATATCGTTGTGAAGAGAGACAACTCAATCGATATTATATACGTTTGGGATGTACGAGTTGTCTTTCTTGTTGACTGTAGTAGAGTTCTTCCCCTTAGAGCTCTCCCCTTGGGAAAACTCTATTTAGTTATGTCGGATTTAAAAAAAAAAACGCACGAAAAAAGTTTTTATTATTTGCTTTTATAACTATATCACCAGTAAATTACAGCACAGTTAACCTGATGCATGTATATATACGATGATATTATTACATGGTGGAGAATTCAAACACGGACAGTCCTCGTATTTTATATTGTTTTACGGACCACGTTGACATGTGACTTTCTAACATTAAACAACACAAGCACACGAGGTACACATTTGTAATTCAGCAACCGTCTATCTATCTATCTATCTGCACTAGCTTAGTACCTGTTCTGCCCATACAGTTTTGTAACGTATTTTGTCAAAAGTTGTAAGAACTGGTAAGAACTGGTTTCACAATCAATGTAAAATGACTATTTAGTGTATTGTAAAAATTTGTTTCACAAACTGTGAATCAATGTAAAGTAGATAAGAGTAATCCATTATTTTGTAAATCTAAGGGCCGACCGTAGGTCCAGATTCAATGTAATCCCATTACATCCTTATGTTACATTAATGTAAGTGTTTTTTATGTGATGAAAATGTATTGTAGGAAATAAAGGAGTGAAACTTGATTTTATTTATAAGACAGATTCATGATGGAGAGGTGTAAACAACCACTACAAATTGCTATTGACCGGGACAAATAGAACCATCTTGTGTAATGGAGTACATGCCATGATATCAATTTGTGACCTATTTTGATCGTACACCCATGGTCACCAAATGTAGATAACAGAATTTAGGAAAACATGAAGTCACAGGTAACGTTAATGACGACAAAAGCTATTTATTTCTATGACTATTCTAACACATTGATTCAGGGCCAAAATTACTTGTCCTACTTTTCCAAATTTTTATTTTGAAAGCATAAAGCCAAGGACTTATATAGAAGAATAGGAATCTTGCATATCTCTACTAAACGTTGATAAAATAGCATGCAAAGAATTAATAATTTGTCAAATTAATCATTTAAATGTCACAGGCAACTAATTTCTATTATATGAAATGTAAGGTGTATGTTTTATAATGTTTATAACATGCAAATATATCTTGAAATTAAATATGCAGTTTGAAGTTAAAGTACTTTACTTGATTTTTTTAGCTGCTGTTTACACATTTTGTAATCATTAGTACTTCAACAATTGTAAACACAATTTGATGGGAATGGTCTCGTTTTGTAGATAGTTCCATTGTGCAAAGAAAGAATTTTGGTTTGCAATAATTTCTGAGATGGATTGAAATTGGGCTATTTGAAAACGCGTCTGACTATCAATCCAGGGGTCGTGAGTTCGAATCCCCCGCCCGGCAACAGTCTCTGTGATGATTGATATATGACATTGTGTCTCATTATCATTCGTCTCTCACCACTGATTCAAGTGGGAAAGTTATCAGTTACTTGCGGAGACGGGGTGTGCTCGAATACTGGTTAATCCCAGAAAACAGTGGTTAGGTTAACTGATCGTCTGTTAGCCCTCGATGGCATAAAAATGACGCTAAATATTCAATCAATCAATCAATCAATCAATTCTCTATATAAATCCTTGATAAAATCAAAGAAACATAATGGAATTATTCATGAATATAGCTTGTATATTTATTTGTGAATATGGATAATATATTGATAGATTTTTTTATGAATACAAATAGTAGTTTTATAGATTTATTCGTGAATATAGGAAGTAGTTTTATAGATTTATTTGTTCAGCATTAGAGGATAGTTCTAGATCTTGTCAGCTCGATGTCAATATAATATGACTGGGTTAGGGTATCATACAAAATGTCTGAAAAATTCAAATCCCATTAAAACAAAAAAAACAACAACTTTACTCCAGGTCTTGATGTTGAGGAATTGCCCGAGACTGAAGAGGAGATAAGGCAAAGTTGGCAGAGGAACATAAGAAGAAGGAAGAGACAGACATGAGGAATGATAAGATCAGGTCTGTAGTGCTGACATATTGATGTCTTTCCCAACAAAGTTTATTGGCTGTTACTAAAAAACACAATGCCAAGTCATTGTAATGTTTTCTTGTCAAATTCAAAACATTGTGTAGGGAAGTCACTAGTATTTAGTATTCTTTTTATGATTTTATTATGTCTACACTTCTAAGGGTGACATATTGTTTTTGTGCTTACCGTATGTCCACACAAACAAATGTACTTAAATGGCTAAAATAAGGGTTAGCAGTGACCCAGATAATTATTTTGGCATGGGGGTAATTTACCCCCAGTTCTGAATTCTTGGGGGTAGTTTACCCCCATTTTTTAAAGCTTGGGCGTAAATTGACATAATCTTAAATTTAAGGGGGTACTGTATCGATAAATATGATTAACAACAGTGTAGAATATACACAATGGGACACAATGTATTATGTCAATCATTATAAAGTGGGGACTTGGCAGTTGCCAAAGGAGTCAGACACTCCAAAATAATACTGTGGCAAAACAAGTCTCGAACCCGGGGATGGGACATATTAAAAATGTCACTTTAAGTCATATTTGGAGAAGTATAACAATTCTTCTTCTTTCAGTTAATTGACCAACTTCAATTAAATCTGAACATTATTTTTAAACTTTGAGAAATGTATTTTAAATTGTATCCTGCAGTCAAATTTACTTACCTATCAAGGGCCGATTTCTGAATATTCTGGGCACCAACATTTGCCCAAACACTCGAGCCCTTGTGCTTTGTACATACTGCACATCTAAAGATCGTTGAACCATCGGCAGTTTCAATTTTTAACCAAGGGAAAAAGACTCGCCATGCCTCTGCCGTTCCTTTTGTGCAAGAAACGTGTGCCTTTTTGCCTTTGATGACTGTACTTATAATGTCATCAATAATTAGTTTAACAATATATTTTGTAGGGATATCGGTCCTTTGTATTGGTTCTTTTAAAGAAAAGAAACTTTCAAGTGTATTCTGCTGTTTCGACATTTTTTTTTCATGATCGTAAAAGCGCTTGATTTTCCACATGCGTTATGTTCGTCAAGCTTTTAAGTGAAAAGTAGACTCGGTTACTGTGCAGTTATAATTAAATAACAGTGTATTTACGATTAAAAAATCATTTGTTGCAAACCATTCATCGTTTCACGGAAGTTTACATCAAAGTGAAAGTAGAATTTTATTTTACGCTGGTTGTTTTCATCCTTTGCGTATATCTAACATAATGGCATTTTGCCTACGCATGGAAAATAATTATCATACGTAAATTAGCTTATTTGTAGCTTAAATGACGCAAAAACGCATCTTATCTTGGGCACTGGGGTTAGGAAACTTGCTAGGAAGGGTAAAATTGCGTTGCTTTTGAAAAAGTCACTTTAAAAAAGGTACCCATGATTCTGTCAATTCGTCAAACAGTAGTTTCCGGATACTTCTTTCAACATCTTTGAGATTAAGCTATGAAATCCCTTTTGTGTTCAAATTTGATGATCTTTGACAGATATGCGGCTCTGCATTTTCAGATTTAAACATTTTATCCGGAGCACTCCTCTGACATCTGTGGTCAGATTTAACCAAAACTTGCAGGGAAGAGTAAAAGGGAGGTCTTGTTTGGTGGATCATTTGAGATCCGGCTTGATCATGGTTTTTAGCTGTATGTCATGCTAAATTGTCAGATGTCCACCATCAGGCATCAGTATGTTAATCTATTTTATTGATAGCCCCCCCCCCCCCCCCCCCCCCTCCCCCCCACACACACACACCTTTTTTTTGATAGTGCCCCCATTTGTCAATGAATCTTAACAGAACAGCAACAGCAGTTATATAATTATGTCTTGGACAAGGTCTTGAACCAGCATGATTCGACCACAAATTGTACTAGAAGCTTCCTCGCTTGGTACTCAGCATTAGAGGAAAGTTCTAGGTCTTGTCGGCCCAATGTCATTATAATATGACTGGGTTAGGGTGTCATACCATGTGTCTGCGTCATGATACTCTAGTGTGGCAGTGCTCAGAATCTCATATAGGCAGCATCACAGAGTGACATGAAATTGTTGAAAGTGTTACTAAACACCATACAATAAAATCAACCAATACAACTGGATGACATATATAATCTGTAATGTGTGAAAAATTCCAATCCCATTTAAATAAAAAAAACACTTTACTACAGGTGTTGATATTGAGGAATTGCCAGAGGCTGCTGAGGAGATCTCAAGGTGAAGTTGGCAGAGGTTCAGAAGAAGAAGGAAGAGGCAGACAAAAGGAATGATAAGATCAGGTTTGTAGTAAATTGTGTAGGGAAGGTACTAGTTCAGTATGGCTGAAATTTGGGTTAGGAAACTTGCTAGGAACGATGAAGTTGGACAGTTTACAAAAACTGTTGTTGCTTTTGAACAAGTCACTTAGGTATTCATGATTCTGTCCATTTGTCAATCAGTGCTTTCTGGATGTCTCTTTCAACATCCATAGGTGGATTTAGCTGAAACTTGCTGGGAAGGATCAGTGTGAGGTTAAGCTATGCATATCCCTTTTGTGTTCCGATTTGATAATTTTTTACAGATATTCCGCTCTGTGCATTTCCTGAATTAAACATTTTATCCGGAGCATTTTGACATCTGTGGTCAGATTTAACCAAAACTTGCAGGGAAGAGTCAATGGGAGGTCTTGTTTGGCGTATCTCATTTGCGATCTGGTTTGATCTTTGTTTTTAGAGCAGAGATTATGTTGTGGTAAATTGTTACTGACAGGCATCCTTATGTTAATCTTTGTTATTGATAGCACTAGCTCTTTTAAGTGCGACTATTTGGAGAATAAAGAGAGCTATTCTACTCACCCAGGCACCAGCGTCACACCTTGGTTAAAGTTTTGCATGCAAGTCCCTATCTCAGTAACCATTGCATGTATTGCCTTGAAACTTTACACAAGCCTTCCTAGTCATCAACCTTACTACAATAACTAAGTTAGATGACTCTTGCATGAATATAATACAAATTATTGCTTTTGTTTGACTTAGAATTCTGGTTAAAGTTTTGCATGCAAGTACCATCAAGTCCATATCTCAGTAACGAATGCATGTACCATCAAGTCTATATCTCACTTACCGCTCAATGTATTGACTTGGAACTTTACACAAGCTTTCCTTGTCATCAAATAAAAATACTACAGTAACTAAATTAGATAACTCTTGCATGAATAACAAGGTCACTGTTTAACATAGTTATATATGGAAAATTAGATGTGATAGCACCCCTAATTTTCATTGACTCTTAATTAAACTTACACAGCAGTTATATAATCACATGATCTTGGACAAGTTCTTGAATCGGTGTATCAAACAAAAATGACCCTACCACAGGGGTTATAAACACTTTTAAAAGGAAACTTTAAAAAAACATTTTCTCTGAAAGTGACTGCTGCGTGGTCTAGTGGTAGAGCGTCTGACTCGCATGCGGAAGGTCGTGGGTTCAATCCCTGGCCGGGTCATACCAAAGACTTTAAAAATGGTACTAGAAGCTTCCTCGCTTGACGCTCAGCATTTAGAGGAGAGTTCTAGGTCTGGTCGGCCCGGTGTCAGTATAATGTGACTGGGTGGGGTATCATACAATGTGTCTGCAGCATGATACTCCAGTGTGAGAATACTGTCTCAAGTAGACACCGTCGTAATATGACTGAAAAATTGTTGAAAGCGACGCTAAACACCATACAACAACAACAACAATTCTCTGAAAGTTAATTGCATATATTTAACATATTTTACATGTAGCATTACACGGAGGTCCCCTAAAGGATTGTTGAAGTAAAGTCCCTGGGATTTAATTTGGGGCCACCACAGGTTTAAACTTTTACATAGAGTTAGTTATAAAGGGAAAATGTTAATTTTTTTATTAGACGCGACAAAATCCCCAGGGCTTATACGCACAGTTTAATGGAAACTTTGAAAAAACATGTTCTTTGAAAGTTGAAGCGTAAATGTAACATTTCATGGTGATCCCTTAAAAGGTTTTAGTTGTCATGTCCCTGGGATTAAATTTGGGACTGTCATATGCAATGGGGCTTATGAGCACAATTTAAGGGGAACTTACAAAAAATGTCCATGAGTAATTTATTTCCAGTAGAGTGACTTGGGCCTTCTCAGCCTTTTGTTTGACTTTATCTCTGGTATTAAAATCTTGTCAGTAGAACTTAAGTCTGACTTTCCATTCCAGTTCTGTGATTTTGACCAAGTTATAGCCCTTCTAATTTCGATTTCAGTAATTGTTCTTGATCAGTTTTGAACATTATTAATAACATAAATAATTCTCACAATTGTATGAGATGGAGACAATAGTTTTTTCTGATAAACAGTTCTAGTTAAAAATATATTTTTTATTTAAATATTTTTTTTGTGGCTTGTCTTTCGGAAGATCAGTCATATAATGCCTAATGGGAGGATAATTCCTGTTCTCATTTAAATATCATGCTTTGAAATACTCAATTGAATTGAATTCTGTGAAATAACTAATTTTCATTGGGATTAAATTTCTTGGGGACTTGATGTCACTGGCAGCACTTAGAATACTGTCATAGACACCGTCGTGATGTAAATGAAAATTGTTGAAAGTGACACTAAAGACCATACAGCAACATTCACCAACTGGATATGTCTGTCATGTGTTGAAAATCATGTAAACCCCATTTAAAACAACAAAAGAACATGTCTGCAATTACCAAGAGGATAGTTCCAGGTCTGATTGGCCCGTGTCAGTATAATGTGACTGGGTGGAGTATCATGGTATGTGTCTGCAGCATGATACTTCAGTGTGGCAGCGTCTAGAATACTGTCTCATGTAGACGCTGTTGTGATATGACTGAAAAATGGTTGAAAGTGACACTAAACACCATACAACAACAATTCTTAAAAGGACATCTCTGAAACCCTTGTATCATCTTTAATTTATTTAAGAACTTGTTTCACAATCGATGAAAAATAAATATGTTTTAAATTTAAAAATAAATGCTTGTGAAAGGTGCAGGGAATTTGCTCATTCACTCTGAGGTCTTTCTCCACTAATACTGGATATGCCATATATATACAACCTGAAATGTGTTAAAAATACTTTTAAACTGACCGAATTATAACCTAGATAAACTTTAAAATTTGTTTACTGGTAATAGAAACTTATTTAATAATTTTGGAGTCTGGTCTGAAATCAACATCTAACACCTTCAACTTTGTAAATATGGTATAACTAAATTAGTAAATTAAAGTGTTGCATTGATAGCCTACATCTGCTAGAACATATTGGAGCTAGCACATTTGTAACACTAAATGTATTATAGTCCTTCAGGACCAAATGTCCTAAATCGGCCAGAATATATTGGAGCTAGCACATTTGTAATACTGTAAATATATTGTAGGTCCTTCAGCACCAAATGTCCTAAACCTACCAGAACATATTAGAGCTAGCACATTTGTAACACTGTAAATATATTGTAGGTACTTCAGAACCAAATGCCCTAAACCTGACAGTTGATAGTCCTACAGAGATCTTCATACCTTTGGAGAAAAGTAAAGGAAATTTAAAAAAAATTCAGCTGCTACGTGATACAGTACTGGAGTGCAATTAAGAAGAAACAGACATTTTGAAGGTTTGTAGCACTAATAGTTTTTTTTATCAATAAATACAAAGGATACTGTCCTGTATACATGTATATGTAACTGCACATGGAACTTGAAACCAGTAATGCATTCGTGAAGCAGATAAACTGCTAGCCGCTCTTACAAGAAGTTGTGGGATTTGATCCAATGTTCAACCTAGCAGCCTCTGAAAAACAGCATGCACTGCTGATTCTGTCCACTGAGGAAGCAGAATCCGGAGAAATTTATATAAGCTGTGAGGTTTCTTTGCAATCTAGCTGAAATATGTATAATGAAATCAGGAGATTTTGTCACATAACCTTCATTAACTTGTACATTTTTCATCTCTCAGATATTCATTTACAATTATTATTAAGGCAGTGTTTTCTCCAGAGCGCGTTTCTTGCGTTTTTGACGCAATAAATTCTGATTAACTTTGTTCAGTGCGTCTACTATGACGCAACCTTAAAAATACAGAAATTCAAATTACGCATATTTGTTCTGGTAAGCTGTTTACAATGCCAGCTGATTTGTCAGATCACGTGGTCTGATTCAGGACACTCCCGGTCACACGATTCTACCAAGTTTAATAAACGCTTTAATTGGTTATGAACGTTCATTGATGCAATCACATTGACGATTATGATCACATGTATACATAGTATACATAATTTTCCACGAAACAATAGTGTAGTTTGAAGACAACATAATTCCTTGAAAACAAATGTACGCTGCATCAATAGCACTGATATACACCCAGTTTTAGGTTTTCCATATATAAAGATGATTGATTGAATATTTAGCGTCATTTTTATGCCACCGAGGGCTAACAGACGATCAGTTAACCTAACCACTGTTTCCTGGGATTAACCAGTACTCGAGCACACCCCGTCTCCGTAAGTAACTGATAACTTTCCCACTTGAATCAGTGGTGAGAGACGAATGATAATTAGACACAATGTCGTATATCAATCATCACGGAGACTGTTGCCGGGCGGGGGATTCAAACTCACGACCCCTGGATTGATAGTCAGACGCGTAACCAACTGAGCTAATCGGGCTCATAAAGATGAAAATTTATGTGGAAAGTGATATTTTTCAAAAAGTTGTTTAAAATGTACGGATGATACTCTATCTGAAAAACTTTTTATTTTGTTTTCTATAAGGTGTCGAGACGCGCATGCGCGACATTTTAATACCAGTTTAAACATTGACCAGTCAAAGTTTTAGGGCTGTATTCACGGCGTTGTTTATGTTTCTTTAACAGACGATTAAAAGGTTGTTGAAAAAAGAAATTAAAAAAAAATAAAAAATATTAAATTTCATTTTGAAAAAAGATTACTTAATTTCAAAAATTTAATCAATTTTTGCTAAGTTACCATTAAAATGTATTTTATATTATTATTTTAAGATAACATTTCTCTGAAATGAGTCTAACTTTGACCCAGAAGAGAAATAAATGCTCTTGGGGGAAAAGAAAAACAAAGTTTTGTTTTCCAAAGATTTTATGCTAAACATGTAGCTCAGCAAATATAAAATATTGAAAGAAATTTAGTATTTTTCATTTAAAATAGTTCTAGGGCCTTGGTGATTGAACTGTGGCCATGACATTTGAAAAGTTTACAGCCAAAGGGCAAAATCATAAAAACAACTACTAAGTAACTTATTGCCAGAATTGAAACATACATTTGATGTTAAATTGTTTTGAAGTTGTTAACTTAAGTTGCAGTTTTGATGGAGACATTTGTGTGAAACAGGAAGTAAAATTGTTTTAGTAAAATATGTATTTTTTAACTCCATTTATTCATGTTGATTAAGTTAAAAACAAGTTAATTGATGACCCCCAGATTTTGAAAATGACCCGTAGATTTTTAGTCAGTGAGTCATCAATGACCCCCAAAAAATTGGAGCTGGAGAAAACACTGTTGAGGTGATTGACTTGATACATTGCGTACCTTATCAGCATTAAGTATAGATGTGTTTGACACAAATTTAGTGATACTGACTTAATTTCAAGCAGAGTAACTGCCTTTGGTACCTTATTGCAATTCTTGTGGATCAAACTACTTCCCCAGTTTTAAAGATGGACTTGAAATGTTTCATACACAATCAACATTAAATGTAGATGTGCGGCATAAATCTTGTGATGCTGACTAATCCCAAGCAGAGTTATTGCCCTTGTCACCATATTGCAATTCTTGTGGAGTAAACTACTTCCTCAGATTGGTTTGGCTCCTGTTATAATATTTACAATCAATTATGATGTATAGAAAGTAATTTTTATGCCATCGAAGGTTAACAATCAGTTAACCTTACCACTCTCTCCTGGGATCTGGAAGGTTAACTTTTACTTGAGCACATCACACATTTCTGCAAGTAACTGATAACTAAAATCAGCAGTGAGAGATGAACAACAATGAGATGCATTATTGTATATCAATCATCAGGGAGACTGTGGCCGAACATGGGTTTGAACTTGCAACCCCTCACGAGTGGCTGATTACCTCTTTTACATCTACCACTGCACCACATTGGTGGTTTAGTGATAGAGTGTCCACCAGGCATAAATTATTTTTAAACAAAGTTAACTGCGTTTGCATTTGAATGTTACATCATAGAGATCCTGCTTTTAATGCAGCCATATGCTGCACTGATGAAACATGTCTTAAAATGGTTGAATGTCTGAAATAGGTGCACTCACTGGTAAATAGGTTGTCTTTTTCTTCTGAACAGCAAACATCACAAATCAATTTTCCCTGCAAATTATGCAGCCAGGCATTTTTCTCAAGCCATTTATCTCTAAATTCTCACTTGAGCAATTTTTTTAGAATTGTAAACAGAAATTTCCGACTTATCGCATATGCGATTGCATCAGTATAGTGCATATAACAAAATTTAATTGTTTATGTAAATCAGTACAACCATGTGGCCCGGATATCCCTGAATCATACCATATGACCTGTCAAAATGGCCAGCATTGTAAATATAACACTTTTTATCGATAGGAGAAGGCAACTTGCCGGTTGTAGGTAATATGCGTTATTTGAATTTCTGTATTTTCCAAGGTTGCATCACAGTGGACACACTGAACAAACTTGATTGCGTCAAATGAGATTTAATTGTGGCAAAACCTCAAGAAACACGCTCTGGAGAAAACACTGGACATAATGTTTATATCCCAGTAACCACTTAATACTTTGCACACATGATCAACATAATGTAGATGTGTGCGACACAAACTTTGTGATGCAGACTTAATTAATACAGGGCATACAGGGGTTTGAACTCGTGATCCCTCACAAGCAGCTTATTATTGCTATTACATTTACCGCTGCAACACATTGGAGGTTTAGTGGCAGAGTATCCATCAGGCATAATACATGTAGTTCTCATGCAAGTACTGGTAACTGTAAAAACCTTAAAGATAGTCCTGTTGTATACCTTTACATTCACAGACAACTTCTGTAGTCCTGTTGTATACCTTTACATTCACAGACAACTTTTGTAGTCCTGTTGTATACCTTTACATTCACAGACAACTTCTGTAGTCCTGTTGTATACCTTTACATTCACAGACAACTTCTGTAGTCCTGTTGTGTAATTTTACATCCACAAACAACTTCTGTAGTCCTGTTGTGTACCTTTACATTCACAGACAAATTCTGTAGTCCTGTCGTATACCTTTACATTCACAGACAACTTCTTTAGTCCTGTTGTATACCTTTACATTCACAGACAACTTCTGTAGTCCTGTTTTATACCTTTACATTCACAGACAACTTCTGTAGTCCTGTTGTATACCTTTACATTCACAGACAACTTCTGTAGTCCTGTTGTATACCTTTACATTCACAGACAACTTCTGTAATCCTGTTGTATACCTTTACATTCACAGACATCTTCTGTAATCCTGTTGTATACCTTTACATTCACAGACAACTTATGTAGTCCGGTTGTATACCTTTACATTCACAGACAACTTCTGTAGTCCTGTTGTATACCTTTACATTCACAGACAACTTCTGTAGTCCTGTTGTATACCTTTACATTCACAGACAACTTCTGTAGTCCTGTTGTATACCTTTCCATTCACAGACAACTTCTGTAGTCCTGTTGTATACCTTTACAATCACAGACAACTTCTGTAGTCCTGTTGTATACCTTTACATTCACAGACAAATTCTGTGGTCCTGGTGTATACCTTACATTCACAGACAACTTCTGTGGTCCTGTTGTATACCTTTACATTTACAGACAACTTCTGTGGTCCTGTTGTATACCTTTACATTCACAGACAACTTCTGTGGTCCTGTTGTATACCTTTACATCCACAGACAACTTCTGTGGTCCTGTTGTATACCTTTACATTTACAGACAATCTCTGTGGTCCTGTTGTATACCTTTACATTCACAGAAAACAACTGTAGTCCTGCTGTATACCTTTACTTTCACAGGCATCTGTTGTATACCTTTACATTCACAGACAACTTCCTTCTGTAGTCCTGTTGCATACCTAAACATTCACAAACAACTTCAGTTGTCCTGATGTATACCTTTACACCCACAGACAACTTCTGTAGTCCTGTTGTATACCTTTACATTCACAGACAACTTCTATGGTCCTGTTGTATACCTTTACATTCACAGACAACTTCTATGGTCCTGTTGTATACCTTTACATTCACAGACAACTTCTATGGTCCTGTTGTATACCTTTACATCCACAGACAACTTCTGTGGTCCTGTTGTATACCTTTACATTTACAGACAACTTCTATGGTCCTGTTGTATACCTTTACATTCACAGACAACTTCTATGGTCCTGTTGTATACCTTTACATTTACAGACAACTTCTATGGTCCTGTTGTATACCTTTACATTCACAGACAACTTCTGTGGTCCTGTTGTATACCTTTACATTCACAGACAACTTCTGTGGTCCTGTTGTATACTTTTACATTCACAGACAACTTCTGTGGTCCTGTTGTATACCTTTTCATTCACAGACAACTTCTGGAGTTCTGGTGTATACCTTTACATTCACAGACATCTTCTGTAGTCCTGTTGTATACCTTTTCATTCACAGACAACTTCTGTATTCCTGTTGTATACCTTTACACTCACAGACAACTTCTGTAGTCCTGTTGTATATCTTTATATTCACAGACAACTTCTGTAGTCCTGTTGTATACCTTTACATCCACAGACAACTTCTGTAGTCCTGTTGTGTACCTTTACACTCACAGACAACTTCTGTGAGATTTGTTGTATACCTTTACATTCACAGACAATTTCTGTAGTCCTGTTGTATACCTTTACATTCACAGACAACTTCTGTGGTCCTGTTGTATACCTTTACATTCACAGACAATTTCTGTAGTCCTGTTGTATACCTTTACATCCATAGACAACTTCTGTGGTCCTGTTGTATACCTTTACATTTACAGACAACTTCTATGGTCCTGTTGTATACCTTTACATTCACAGACATCTTCTGTAATCCTGTTGTATACCTTTACATTCACAGACAACTTCTATGGTCCTGTTGTATACCTTTACATTCACAGACAACTTCTGTGGTCCTGTTGTATACCTTTACATTCACAGACAACTTCTGTGGTCCTGTTGTATACCTTTACATTCACAGACATCTTCTGTAATCCTGTTGTATACCTTTACATTTACAGACAACTTCTATGGTCCTGTTGTATACCTTTACATTCACAGACAACTTCTGTGGTCCTGTTGTATATCTTTACATTCACAGACAACTTATGTGGTCCTGTTGTATACCTTTACATTTACAGACAACTTCTATGGTCCTGTTGTATACCTTTACATTTACAGACAACTTCTATGGTCCTGTTGTATACCTTTACATTTACAGACAACTTCTATGGTCCTGTTGTATACCTTTACATTCACAGACAACTTCTGTAGTCCTGTTGTATACCTTTACATTTACAGACAACTTCTATGGTCCTGTTGTATACCTTTACATTCACAGACAACTTCTGTAGTCCTGTTGTATACCTTTACATTCACAGACAACTTCTATGGTCCTGTTGTATACCTTTACATTCACAGACAACTTCTATGGTCCTGTTGTATACCTTTACATCCACATACAACTTCTGTAGTCCTGTTGTATACCTTTACATTCACAGACAACTTCTATGGTCCTGTTGTATACCTTTACATTCACAGACAACTTCTATGGTCCTGTTGTATACCTTTACATCCACAGATAACTTCTGTAGTCCTGTTGTATACCTTTACATCCACAGACAACTTCTGTAGTCCTGTTGTATACCTTTACATTCACAGACAATTTCTGTAGTCCTGTTGTATACCTTTACATCCATAGACAACTTCTGTGGTCCTGTTGTATACCTTTACATTTACAGACAACTTCTATGGTCCTGTTGTATACCTTTACATTCACAGACATCTTCTGTAATCCTGTTGTATACCTTTACATTCACAGACAACTTCTATGGTCCTGTTGTATACCTTTACATTCACAGACAACTTCTGTGGTCCTGTTGTATACCTTTACATTCACAGACAACTTCTGTGGTCCTGTTGTATACCTTTACATTCACAGACATCTTCTGTAATCCTGTTGTATACCTTTACATTCACAGACAACTTCTGTGGTCCTGTTGTATACCTTTACATTCACAGACAACTTCTGTGGTCCTGTTGTATACCTTTACATTCACAGACAACTTCTATGGTCCTGTTGTATACCTTTACATTCACAGACATCTTCTGTAATCCTGTTGTATACCTTTACATTTACAGACAACTTCTATGGTCCTGTTGTATACCTTTACATTTACAGACAACTTCTATGGTCCTGTTGTATACCTTTACATTTACAGACAACTTCTATGGTCCTGTTGTATACCTTTACATTTACAGACAACTTCTATGGTCCTGTTGTATACCTTTACATTCACAGACAACTTCTGTAGTCCTGTTGTATACCTTTACATTTACAGACAACTTCTATGGTCCTGTTGTATACCTTTACATTCATAGACAACTTATGTGGTCCTGTTGTATACCTTTACATTTACAGACAACTTCTATGGTCCTGTTGTATACCTTTACATTTACAGACAACTTCTATGGTCCTGTTGTATACCTTTACATTTACAGACAACTTCTATGGTCCTGTTGTATACCTTTACATTCACAGACAACTTCTGTAGTCCTGTTGTATACCTTTACATTTACAGACAACTTCTATGGTCCTGTTGTATACCTTTACATTCACAGACAACTTCTGTAGTCCTGTTGTATACCTTTACATTCACAGACAACTTCTATGGTCCTGTTGTATACCTTTACATTCACAGACAACTTCTATGGTCCTGTTGTATACCTTTACATCCACAGACAACTTCTGTAGTCCTGTTGTATACCTTTACATTCACAGACAACTTCTATGGTCCTGTTGTATACCTTTACATTCACAGACAACTTCTATGGTCCTGTTGTATACCTTTACATCCACAGACAACTTCTGTAGTCCTGTTGTATACCTTTACATTCACAGACAACTTCTGTGGTCCTGTTGTATACCTTTACATTCACAGACAACTTCTATGGTCCTGTTGTATACCTTTACATTTACAGACAACTTCTATGGTCCTGTTGTATACCTTTACATTCACAGACAACTTCTGTGGTCCTGTTGTATACCTTTACATTCACAGACAACTTCTGTGGTCCTGTTGTATACCTTTTCATTCACAGACAACTTCTGTAGTTCTGGTGTATACCTTTACATTCACAGACATCTTCTGTAATCCTGTTGTATACCTTTACATTTACAGACAACTTCTATGGTCCTGTTGTATACCTTTACATTCACAGACAACTTCTGTGGTCCTGTTGTATACCTTTACATTCACAGACAACTTCTGTGGTCCTGTTGTATATCTTTACATTCACAGACATCTTCTGTGGTCCTGTTGTATACCTTTACATTCACAGACAACTTCTGTGGTCCTGTTGTATACCTTTACATTCACAGACAACTTCTGTGGTCCTGTTGTATACCTTTACATTCACAGACAACTTCTATGGTCCTGTTGTATACCTTTACATTCACAGACAACTTCTGTGGTCCTATTGTATACCTTTACATCCACAGACAACTTCTATGGTCCTGTTGTATACCTTTACATTCACAGACAACTTATGTGGTCCTGTTGTATATCTTTACATTCACAGACATCTTCTGTGGTCCTGTTGTATATCTTTACATTCACAGACATCTTCTGTGGTCCTGTTGTATACCTTTACATTCACAGACAACTTCTATGGTCCTGTTGTATACCTTTACATTCACAGACAACTTCTGTGGTCCTATTGTATACCTTTACATCCACAGACATCTTCTGTGGTCCTGTTGTATACCTTTACATTCACAGACAACTTCTGTGGTCCTGTTGTATACCTTTACATCCATAGACAACTTCTGTAGTCCTGTTGTATACCTTTACATTCACAGACAACTTATGTGGTCCTGTTGTATATCTTTACACTCACAGACAACTTCTGTAGTCCTGTTGTATATCTTTATATTCACAGACAACTTCTGTAGTCCTGTTGTATACCTTTCAACCACAGACAACTTCTGTAGTCCTATTGTATACCTTTACATTCACAGACAACTTCTGTGAGATTTGTTGTATACCTTTACATTCACAGACAATTTCTGTAGTCATGTTGTATACCTTTACATTCACAGATAACTTCTGTATTCCTGTTATTGACAATAAATTCTTATATTCCAGTATGCGTAATGGTATTTTCATACTTTTTTCATGCTTTTTTTCACCGTATGTCGATTATTTCATTCGCTCTCAAATAATTTTTGAACCACTTTTTCGGAGATTTAAACCGGATTAAGATTTTTTTTCCAGGGCTTTATTGTATTTTTAACTGGTGTTAAATTTGCTTTTTTTATCTTTGATAAACGCCCCCACCTTGTAAAATGTAATGCCCCCGGGGATGTTAATAAGGGAATATATGGTACTTCACAATTCAGTTGTAATAATCATATTTTAGATGTATCAACAGCTTATTGTTTCTGGGTTTTTTTTTCAATGTACAATTATTATTATTTCATTGTCAGGACAAAGAGAACACTACAATCGACGATACAATGAAGATAGTTACATTCTCTGAGCAGAGGTCAAGGCGTGATCCCAGCAAGAGTACACTGCGACATGCCCTTCGCAGATGTGTTTCCATGACTGTTATGCACCAGAAGATGAAGAAACTGCATGACTATTCGCTTCCGTGTCAAACAGACAACTTCAGATTTCTCCGCGGTGTTGCAGACCACTGTCAGAGCCCTCTCCATAGGAATGTCAGCCAGCAGGTAAGAATTCTTGTAACAATTTGAATATATTTATAAAACCTGCCTTTAGTTTTACCCAACTGACCCTAAAGTCCCGACCCTTATGTGTTGTTTGTATCTTGAAACCCCCCCCCCCCCGAAAAACTTGCATAATGAATCTGCTGTATGTGTCGGGGGAAAATTATGGTTGAACCCTTGTATGGTACCTTAATGATTTACTATTATAAGATTATAAGTAGTTTTTTATAGAATAGAAAAACAAGTTGAAATCAATTTGCTTATAATAGTTAGAAATACAAAAAAATACAAAAAACTTGCACAACAAATCTGCTATATGTGCTGGGGGTGGGGGGGAATTATGGTTCAACTGTTGTATAGTGCCTTAATGGTTTACTATCATAATTAGTTCTCTATAGAATAGAAAAACAAGTTGAAATTGATAGAAATACCCAGACAATTACATTAGATGTCAAGTTCAAGGTTATACAAAGGTCAAGGTCATGCTTTAATATATTAAAAAAACCGATGAAATTGCATATCTAGTCTGAAATGTCAGTCCGTTACTCTTGATATTCATGGAAACATCCCTGCTTATTATAACATATATTGTTATTTTCACAGACCATTTGGGGTGGGGTGGGGGGGCATGTGACACCAGTGACATTTCTTGTTCTTTTTAAAATTCTTTAATATTGCAAATATACATGTATTTTTTCCATTTTAGGTATATTGGGGTTTCCAACTGTGAGAAGTCGATAGGTGGCTGGCAGATGTGACACATGCCGCCCTATGACACTTCCTGTTCACCTCCAGTTACCCAGCTGCAGCTGGTGAGCCAGGCAAAGCTCTGGTATATGGATGGGATGTTTAAGGTATAAAAAGTATTAAGACATCTATAAAATATTCTTTGATTTGATTTTCAAAATAACCTCACAGTTCAGGGCTCTCATTTGCCCAATTTTGGGGCTGTTATTAATTATTTACATATCTAAGTGTATCTGTTGTAACCAAATACGCGTTGTATCGCATAACAATGCAAACATTTCATTTTGTGGACCCAAAGAACCGCGTTATAACGGGACCAGAGTGTATATTGTTATTTGCACAGACCATTTGGGGAGCCTGTGGCACTTACCAGTGACATTTCTTGTTGTAACTATTTACGCGGTTGACTTGATACTTTGCTACATGATCAGTGCCAAGCATAGATGTGCGTGAAACAAACTTTGTAATGCTGACTTAATTTATGCAGGGCAAAGATGGGTTTGAACTCGTGACCCCTCATGAGCATCTGATTATTGCTATTACATTTACCACTGTGCCACACTGTTAGTTTTGTGACAGAGTGTCCACCAGGCATAATTGCAAATAACTGTAAAAAATTGGGGATAGTACTGATGTATATTTTTACATTCACAGACAACTTCTGTGACATATGTCATTTTACTGATTTCTTGTTTATTTAATTTGAAATGTGAATATTGATTGACTTTTCTTTTATAGTACTGGAAGTTGGCAGACACAATGATACAGAGGATACAAGACAAGGGTGCTGTCAACACCCCTTGTCTTCCTGTACAAATAGGACAACAGAGGAACTGTCTTGTACAGACAGGTATGTACATATCAGGTTTTTCAGAAATTTGGAATTTCTGGCTTGAGTATGATTTATGTCTATCTCACCACTCTATGTCTTTGGGTTCCAGATTAGAAAAGTTATTCAAAGCACTGTTAGCTAAACACTCCATTACCTATTGAATTTATTTTGTTTGTTCAATTTTATATAAGTTTTCACTTGGTTGAGAAGCATAAATTTTTCCCAAGTTTGTTAAGATATGACATACACCAGGCGTTTATCTATTTCTATCTTTTGAACAGGGGATATTGTACTCACATCAGTGTCCATGTAGCCTTTAAATAAAAGTTTATGACATGTGTATGTTTATATCTCAGTTATTCACCACTATTCATACATCTATGAAACCAAATATGAGTGTTCACTGGACTCTATTTATTGGACAGTACAACAATACAGTTTATTTACTTTTTCATAATTCTCTTTCTTTTCTTTTTAGGATCTTTGTGTTCAGAAAACTTGGCACTTAAATATGACAGCAGAAGGTAACAAAGGGCTTGCTAGATGTGTGGACAAAGACAATACAAATGGTTGCAGCTATGGATAAAGACAAGACGTATGGTTGCAGTTATAGACAAGGACAAGATGTGTGGCTGCAGCTATGGACAAAGACAAGATGTGTGGCTGCAGCTATGGACAAAGAAAAGATGTGTGGCTGCAGCTATGGACAAAGACAAGATGGAAATTCTAACAAATGGGCATTTAAGTGGCTTTTAGCCACATAAAAGTTGTTTTTTAAGTGTCTAGAAACAGCCACATAATTAATTAAACTGAGTTTCAATCGACCAAAAAAAAAGACACCCTTAATCCTAGGAACTTCCCATTGGTGAATGTTAATGCTGGATTTAAGAACCTCATTTAGTGTTTCCTTTTTAGCTTGACTGTTCAAAGAATAGGGAGAGCTTTTATACTCACTCTGGCATCGGCGTCTGTGTCACACTATGGTTATATATATTGCATGTATTGCAATGAAATTTCAAGCAAGGGTTAAATGTTTTATATGAAAGTACCATCAAATCCATGGGTCACCAACTACTAAATGTATTTATTGGAACTTCACACAACTTTTTCAATATTATGGATACCTGAATGATATTATGACCAGGAGTAGATGCAGTCTTTGGATGACTCAGCAAAACTGTCGGTATCGTTGCAATAGAGTGAACGAAAATATGGTTGCTATTAGGCAGTGTGAAGTTTGTATAGGCTGGGCAAATTTCATATTTCTTGTCAATGACATGCAACTTCAAATCTTTACATTTCCCTTATTACCAATCCCAAAGATTTATAAACTAGTGTATGTAATCAAATAGGACTGTTAATTCCTCTGGATGTCATGCAAATGTCATGACATCACATGTGATGTCAAGCACATGTAACTGTTCACAAGTAGCTAAAATGGCAGATTACCAACATTATGCAATAAAAATCTTACTGTTCCGCATTGAAGCGTATCTATCAAAATGGAGACTATTTTGAAAATATTGACATTCTCTGTTAAGATTTTTCGCTGTAATGGAGTGATAGACGTGATTTCTGTACAGAGTAAAATCACGTCATATATAATGCGAAATTAACTTTGCCTTGCCTACTGACAACACAGGTTACTAAATTGTTGATAATGCATCAATTAAATCGGGTACATGTATGATCATAAAACATTGCACAAAGACTCCTGGAACATAGTTCTATATGCAAATGAAATTTTAAATAAGTACCAAGTGTATTAAAAAAGTTATACTCATTTCCCCGTGAATTCTGGATTAACCCTCGTATATTGGATTGAAACTTCATATAAGGTTTTGCAGTATAAGACCTACCGTACTCATTTCAATAAGATAACTCTTGCTTACTTAGATTGGTCATTAATCTCAATCAAAGTTTGTACTTTAGTGACAGTATGATTCGAATAGTTGAGTGTGCTGTCTTATGGGAAGCTCTTGTTAAAATCTGCAGAAACTGTGTTAACCCTTTTCTTCATATAGACACCTTTGGACACCTTTAATATTGAAAGCATTAATTCACCACGCATCAACAATGGGTGAATTATGTTTATATTAACTGACAGAGTGGAAAACAGTGCAGGAAGTGTTCAGATTGCTCATAAAGAGCAATTTGAACTCTTCCTGCACTGTTTTCAAAGGCCTTCTGTGATTGGTACAGGAAAACGCGTATCTATGGAGTAAAGGGTTAATCAATTCTGTATGTGTCATTACTTTTTTCAAAAATCTTATTTGTACAAAAGTTAGTGCAATGGGCCAATGTACCATTATTTTCATGTACAAAAGATATTGGAAACCAGGAGTCTGTTCTAATTCTGCAAGGTGTTTGATTATGTTTTTTAACATGTTATAAGTTACTTTGTAATTTGTATCAACTGTTGTAATGAAAAATTGTGCTCACAAGTCATATGTCTTGGTTTGTTGACATGAAATAGGTTACTTTGTATCTTGTGTCAACTGTTAATACAACTGTTAAATAATATTCACAAGTCACTGGTCTTGGTTTGTTGACTTGAAATAGGTTACTTTATATCTTTTGTCAACTGTTGTATTGTTAAATAATGTTCACACGTCACTTGTCTTGGTTAGTTGACATGAAATAGGTTACTTTGTTTCTTGTGTCAACTGTTAATACAACTGTTAAATAATATACACAAGTCACTGGTCTTGGTTTGTTGACTTGAAATAGGTTACTTTGTATCTTGTGTCAACTGTTGTATTGTTAAATAATGTTCACAAGTCACTTGTCTTGGTTTGTTGACATGAAATAGGTTACTTTGTATCTTGTGTCAACTGTTGTATTGCTAAATAATGTTCATAAGTCACTGGTCTTGGTTTGCTGACTTAAAATAGGTTACTTTGTATCTTTTGCCAACTGTTGTAGTGTTAAATAATATTCACAAGTCACTGGTCTTGGTTTGTTGGCATGAAATAGGTTACTTTGTATCTTGTGTCAACTGTTGTATTGTTAAATAATGTTCACAAGTCACTTGTCTTGGTTTGTTGACATGAAATAAGTTACTTTGTATCTTGTGTCAACTGTTGTATTGCTAAATAATGTTCATAAGTCACTGGTCTTGGTTTGTTGACTTAAAATAGGTTACTTTGTATCTTTTGCCAACTGTTGTATTGCTAAATAATGTTCACAAGTCACTTGTCTTGGTTTGTTGACATGAAATAGGTTACTTTGTATCTTGTGTCAACTGTTGTATTGCTAAATAATGTTCATAAGTCACTGGTCTTGGTTTGTTGACTTAAAATAGGTTACTTTGTATCTTTTGCCAACTGTTGTATTGCTTAATAATGTTCACAAGTCACTGGTCTTGGTTTGTTGACATGAATTAGGTTACTTTGTTTATTGTACCATCAGTTTTACTGTTGAATAGTGTTCACAAATCACTTGCTTATGTATTAAAGGATTATTTCCTGTAGCTGTCCAATTATAAAAATAAGGGCAAGTTTAATATTGGTAAAAAATGGGTAATTCTTTTAAAGGAATTCTAATTTACTTGATTATTTGGTAAAATAATGATTTCAGGTTAATTTGTTTTTAAATGTACCATTTATGTTAGTGAATTAATAATCGGTGTTAAGCTGTATTACTAAAATACAGGTCAAGTTTGATATTTGTCAGTGTCGGTCAAATCACACGAGTTATTGCCCCTTTCATATTTATTTTTTTGTTTGTAATTAATTTACACAAAGCAAGGGCAATAATGCCCTATGGACACATCTAGTGTTGTTGTTATGTTGTATTCAAGATAAAAAAAAGAACAGACAAGATGAAATTATTACCATATTATATTTATCAGTTGTGTTATCTTAAAGGGACACACGGCAATTTTAATAAATATTCACTAAAATCATTACATGAATATTAAATATCTAGATAATGCTAAAACAGAATTAGAATACCCCGATATGTGTGCAGAATAGTAATATTTTTTGTGCAAAAGAGTTATTACTTTGGTAAATAGTAGAAAGACTCTTATTGTCACAGATTATTTCCATCAGCATGTATTACCATTTGGTTTGATAGAAAAAAATCCATTGAAATATCAAGCATATTTAAGATGTATATAAACGTTTATTTATTTATTTATTAAATGTTAATACTTTGTAAAATATGGCCTTTTAGGTAGTAATTTGATGATAGTAATATTTCTAAATGGTTATTGTTTAGTTGTGTAAAGATTGTTTCAAGGAATGAACAAGTGTAAAACTTGATTTCAGTTTTGCCGTGTTTCCCTTTGAGATTTAGGGTTTAGAATTTATCTCAATTCTCACAATGTATATTGGCTTTTATAATTTTAATTCTGATCACTATGTGTCCGTCATCTGTTGTCCATTAACTTTTAGAAGTTAATGTTTCCTCTAGCACCTCTACTTTTTATTAGATCTTCACTGAACTTTCTTAGTTATCCCTTTGCTCCATAAGCATTTTCTTAGACTCTTTCAAATTGAAAGCATTAATTCACCATGTATCATCAATAGGTGAATTATTTTTATATTAACTGACAGAGTGGAAAACAGTGCAGGAAGTGTTCAGATTGCTCGTTTCAAGCAATCTGAACTGTTCCTGCAATGTTTTCAAAGGTCTTCTGTGATTGGTATGTGAAAACGCGTGTCTATGGAGTAAAGGGTTATATAATCATAATATTTTGTACAAGATATTGAACTGGTCAAAATGGATAATTTATGTCAGAGAACTTATGACCCATGAAAGATTGAACATTGAACTATTTGACCTTGTATGTTCTTTAGCACTAGTTTTGGTTGAAGTGTATAATATTGAATTGACACTTTAGCAACCACAATTTTCATTGGGTTCAAACCAAACTTACAAGTAGTTATATAAACATAATATGGATAATTGTATAAATGGCTCTTGAATCATAAATATTGTAACAATATTTGAAATTGTGTGCACTCTACCTCCCGCATTTTCACTGAATCTTCATTTTAACTTACATTGTGGTTATATTATGATTTATAAAACCTCAGACAACTTCTTGAAATGACCAAATCACATTACTATTGTTGAAGTTATGGCCCCTTACTGCATTTTCATTGAATCTTTATTTACCTTACATGGTAGTTATATAATTGTAAAATCTCAGACATGGTTTTGAAAAGGCCATATGAAGTTATTAATGTTAGAGTTGTGGCCCTTGTCTCAAGAAGAAATGGCCCTGTTTTGACATGTATTCTCCAGCACCTGCATTTTTCATTGGATTTGACTAAACTTACACAGTGTTTATATAACCACAGTATCTGGTTTTCCTACTGGCCAAATTAAATAAGTAATATTGAAATTTTTGCACTTGAATAGTCAGATATGACACTTTTTTGAGACCTCTTTCAAACTTGCACAATATTCAGGATCTAATTTCATAATAAATGTCTGAGTTGTGACCTTTGACTTTTAAATAAATTGCTTTATTTATCATGGTCTGCTGTGCCACTGGTGAGTGATGGTCCTCATGTATCATATGTTAATATATTGGGCGACACATTGATGTATTTTTCACACTTTATACCTGTGTAGTTCGGAGTAGTATCACTGTCAATTTACAGAGATCGAAATCCTCCCAAGGGGTGTCATGTCCATTTTTTATTTTTTGTCATGTTCATTATTGTTTTTAAAATATCAACCCCTGTGTAGCTCCAGGATGCCAGATGAGTGATGGCAAGAATATTTCATTTGTGTTGTAATATGTGTGTTGTTAAGAGTAAAAATAACAATTTGCTATCATCTCTGCCGAGGGATTGAAATCTTCAAAATGGGTTCATATCAATTTTCCATTTTTTTGTCATGTTCATTATTGTGGCAGCCAGAGCCGGGCCCCCAATTAACTCAGTGACTATCAATCCAGGGGTCTTGAGTTTGAATCCCCGCCAGGCAACAGTCCATGATGATTGATATACGACACTGTGTCTCATTATCATTCATATCTCACTACTGATTCAAGTGGGAAAGTTATCAGTTGCTTGTGGGGCTGGGGTGTGCTAGAGTACTGGTTGACCTTTCAGGATCCCAGGAAACTGCGTTTAGGTTAACTGATCGTCTGTTAGCGCTAGATGGCATAAAAATGATGCTAAATATTTAATCAATCATTATTATGGTCAAAGTACCAATCCCTCTGTAGTTATTGAGTTATATGTGTGTTGTTGGAAGTAAGAATGGTATCACTATCAATCTCTGCAGAAGGATAGAAATCCTCAAAATGGATGTCATGTCCATTATTGTGGTTAAGTTTCATACCCCTGTGTTGTTCCAGGGTGCCAAATGAGTGATGGCAAGAATATTTAATTTATTTTGTAATTTGTGTGTTGTGTGTTATTCAGAGTAAGAAAAGTATCACTATCAATACCTGCAGTGAGGTAGTAATCCTTAGAATGTCATGTCCATTATTGTGATTAATATTTATATTATTGTGAAATAACCAACCACTGTGTATTTCCAGTGTGCTAAATGAGGGATGACAAAGAATAGGAACATCATAGCTCATGCATATCACAAGACTTGGGAAATTGAGTATTTAGTAAGAATTTGCTGAAACTCTGCAGTTCTCCAGGTATCAAGATATGGGCCCATTCAGCATATTTGTTTGTTGATAGATTTTTATTAGCTCACCTGAGCAAAGCTCAAAATAGCTATTCTGATCGCTCTGTGTCTGTTGACCATCTGTGAACTTTTTGTTGTCTGCACTGTAGCACCCACATTTTTTATTGGATCTTCACCAATTTATATAGCGGTTATATAACCATTATATCTTGGACAAGTTTGGAACTGGCCAACTCAGATTATTAATGTCGGAATTATTGCCCTTGAAACATTAAAAAATGCACTATTTGACCTGTGTGCACTCTTGCATCTGCATTTTTGTTTGATCCTCACCAAACTTTCACAGTAGTTATATAACAATAATATTTTGGATAAGTTCTTGAACTGGCTAAATCTTAAATTAATGTCCAAGTTATTTCCTTTAAATCGCTAAAAAATGCATTATTTGATTATGTGTGCACTCTAGTATTCGCAGCTTTCACTTGATGTCCACCAAACTTACCTAGTAGTTATATAAAGATTGTATCTTGGACAAGTTCTTGAACTGGTCAAATTGAATAAATATTGTCAGAGTTATGGCCCTTGAATCATACAAAATTAAGTAATTTGATGTTGTGTGCACTCAAGCACCCCTATTTTTCATTTGATTCTCACCAAACTTACACAAGTGTTAAATAACTGTAACATCTTGGACAGTTTCTTGGACTGGTCAAACCGGACAATTGAGGTGTGAGTTATGGCCCTTGAAATGTCAAAGTTTGCATTAATTGAAGTTGTATGCACTCTTGTACATCCGACGCATCTTTCACTTGATGTCCACCAAACTTACCTAGTAGTTATATAAAGATTGTATCTTGGACAAGTTCTTGAACTGGTCAAATTGAATAAATATTGTCAGAGTTATGGCACTTGAATCATACAAAATTAAGTAATTTGATGTTGTGTGCACTCTTTTGATCCTCACCAAACTTACACAAGTGTTAAATAACTATAACATCTTGGACAATTTCTTGAACTGGTCAATTGGATGTGAGTTATGGCCCTTGAAATGTCAAAGTTTGCATTATTTGAAGTTGTATGCACTCTTGTACATCCGACGCATCTTTCACTTAATGTCCACCAAACTAACATAGTAGTTATATAACCATAATATTAAGGACAACTTCATGAACTGGCTAAATCAGATAACTATTGTTGGAGTTCTGGCCCTTTAATCATATAAAATTGAGGTATTTGCTGTTTTGTGCACTCTAGCATGCACATTTTTCAGTTGATCCTCACCAAACTTATACAGTTGTTATAAAACCATCTTGGGCAATTTCTTGAACTAGCAAAATCTGGTAATTAATGACTGAGTAATGATTCTTGAATCACCAAAAATTGTATTATTTGACGTTGTGTGTAATCAAGTACTGACACAGCTATCATTTGATGTCCACCAAACTTACAAAGTACTTTATGGCCCTTAAATTGACAAAAATTGCATTATATGAATGTATGTACACTGCAGCACCTGTAGTTTTCGTTTGATATTCACAATACTTAGACAGTAATTATAAATCATATGATCTCAACTGACCAAATTTAAATGTCAGAGGCATGACCCTAATGCCTTATCAAAATTTGCCAACTTTCACATTGTCTCCTTTGCATCAGGTGAGCAATTAAGGGCCAATCTGGCCCTCTTGCTGTTTTTTTCAAATTTGTATGTTAATCTGTTGTTTTTTGTCATTGAGATTGAACCTGGAATCAACCTTACTATTAAAGTCATTTTACCTGTAATGTGTTGTTGGTACAACGTAAAACCAAGATTCATTCAGTTTTTTTACACTTAAGTACATTGTTGTTGTTTTTAAGAGTTTTCTTTTAGATCATGTTTACTTTTTATCAAATTGCTGCATCTTTAAAATTCTTTATTAAGGTAAATCATGTGACCTTGCTTGACTTCTATGTGATATGCTAATTGTTGCTATTTTCAAAAACATATACCTGTGTGGTTCTGGGTAAGAATAGAATCACTGTCATTCTCTGCAGAGGGGTAGGAATCCTCTGAATAGGTGTCATGTTCATTTTATCATTTTTTGTCATGTTCATTATTGTGGTTAAATTACCAACCCCTGTGTGGTTCCAGGGAGCCATTTGAGTGATGGCAAGAATAGGATCACTGTGGCTCATGCATGTTGTAAGAAACAATAATCTGAGTAATACGATGGAATTTGCTGAAACTCTGCAGTTCTGCAGGTATCAAGGTTCTAGGTTCTAGGTTCATTCTGCATATTCATTTGTTGATGGGATTTATTTAACATGTATGTTAATTTGTTGTTTTTGTACATGTAGAGTGAACCTGGGATCTTCCTTCCTGTTGGCGTTGAATAACCTACAATGTGTTGGTACGCCATAAAACCTCATTCATTCATTCATTCAATCATTCAAAAACATAAGTTCAGAATTGTTGTTACAGAAATATTTAAAAAGCCTTTTTTGGTTGAAACCTTTTCAAAGAAAAGATCTATTTAAAGGGAATTTATCAGGATTTTTCAAACTTTTAAAATTGGCTAAAAACATATTTTTCCAATATATCATGTCTATATATTTACTGACACCGTATTGCCAAAAATATATTTAATCAAACATACCAAATTAATATATTAAAATGAGATTTCCCAACTTGGGCTACGTATCTAGGTTAAACTAAAATAGATTTCCTGCTAAAAAGTGCAACATATTTTGTGACGTATTAAATGAATGACATGATTTTATTTTGATTTCAATTTGATTGGTTATACACAGGAGCAGATCCACAATTTTAGTTCAGAGGGGTGCAACATAAAATCTGAATGGGCACACAGGTTTTTCAGTAGAAATAAAGTGAATTATTTTATTAAAACATAGGAGTCTATTTGCGAGATGGGGGTGTATATCATTTTTTAAAGAGTAGATCCACTATTAGGCTTACACGTTAAAAAAAATTGTTTCATCTTAGAAAAATCCAAATGTTTTGGTTGATTTGACATACCAAACCATATTGGTTTTATTTATTAATAATAATGAGATGCTTTTTATCAATTTTAAAAATATTTTTATTTTTTAAGACATTTATAGCCTTTTTTCCTGATATATCCCCTTTAAATATTGAAGAATTTTTGAGTTGTGCTAACAATTTACTAGAAAAAAATTATAATCATAATTATGCTTTTTTATATTCATTTAGTTATTGAAAGAACCATTGTAATCCACCCTGTACAACCAGTAATGAGAGACAATCAATGTGGCACTACCATGTGCAATCATTCATGTGAGATATATGGACTATACTAAGGGAACTCGATATATGATTCATGGATTTCTGATGATGTGACTCATAGTAAGAAATATTCTTTATTGCTTGTAAAAGTTTTGACTGTAATACATCAGATAGAAGCAGCAGCTATGTCATATGCAACAGATTACTAATAAATTCTATTTTGGGTGGGATCCTCCATGTCCTCTCAATCCTAAGATTACATATCTCTCACCGCTGAGGTCTGATGGGCAGTGGTTCTACTCTCTTGAGGTCTTCCTCCACAAATAAAACAGGTATCATGGTGTTGAACCCCACTCATAATTTACTTAGGCACCTGTTTGATTATATGAAGAGTTGATAATAAAAAAATCACTTGAGGGGTTAATGAAAAAAACAACAACTTTACTTTGACCTTCATGATGTGGTGATTATATTTTGTGGTTATTTCAAAACCTCACAATGAATAAAAACATTAAATAACATTAAATACTTTCTTTATATACATGTATGCATGTATATCTACGTCATGATTGAAACCGCAGCATTTGTCTAGGGGTAGAGCATTCACCTCGCAAACAAAAGGTTGTGGGTTTGACCAGCTGGGTTATACCAAAGACTTAGAAAATGGTACTAGAAGCTCCCTTGCTTGTTGAAAGCAACGCTAAACACCATATAACAATAACATCATCTATTTGACCTCTTAGTGCCATTGAGTTACATGCCTTAATCCTTCACTCAACACATTATGTCTTGGTGGTCATTTTGTACCTAGTTATTTTAAAATCCCTCTATGTATGACAAAGTTGTGAATGGAACAAGAAATTTTGGACAGGACATTGCGATTTCTAAATGGCAGTCCAGCCTTTTGTGTTGTAGGGGGGAGGTGTGTAATAAAGACCACGCTCCATTTCTTTGTGTCTTGGGGTCTGTTGTGGGTTTAGGGCTCAGCTCAGTCATGTGAGTTACCTATTGCTTGCTGAATCTCAATTAATAAAATTGGATCCAATATATTACTTGTTTGAAAACCATATTTATAAAGAGGAAATAAAATTAAGACAACCAAGTGAACTGTTGCATTGTTATCTGCTGCTTTTAAGATGATGTAAACTAATGGCTGGCAATTACTGGATAACTTCTTGTTGGAAGTATCAATCTATGTATACATGTGCTCCAATATGACTTCCAATGTGAACATGGTGATGACAGAGGTGAACATGACTTCGTATTTCTTGCTTGTCCAGCGATGTCTGCTTATGTGAGGATTCTGAAAAGCTTGGTATGTTCATATTGTTTAGCTTTGCATATGACTTAATATTGTTCTCATTTGGAGTTTATTGTGTGTCATATTTTCTCCTCACAAGCCACAGTATTTTTCTCATTCTTTAGTATTGAGTTATTTTGTATGTTGTTAGGAATAATTATATATATATAGAGAGAGAAATACAATAAATAGTCTGTCTGATGCCCATATATTATCTGTGGACAAGAAATGTTGATGAAAAATATTAACAAAACACAGCAGTGATGGTTTGGATGTTGTGGAGATGACAGCTGTGGATACTTATTTGTGTGTCTGTTTGTTTTTTTTAGTTCTTCAAAATATCAACTATCATATTTTTCATTTTAGTTCTCATTCAGTTTTTTTTATTTTATCAATTCTAACTTTTTAAAATAACATAAATAATGCGACCCAGTATTTTGTATTAGAAAATTTAGTAAGTTAATTTGTAAAAGATAATAGAATACAGCATTATAATCAAAATAATGAAAAAAAGGAAAATTAAAAGAAAGGCAAAATAGGGTGACTATGTTTGTAGATTTTAGACGACATTGCGACACATAGCTGTTGTTAACTATCAAAAAGTGCGACAATGATTGATCAATCTCTTGTTCTAACTTGATAGTTCTAGTGTGCCTATCAGAAATGCAACAATGATCAATCCATCTCTTGTTCTAACTTGATGGCTCTGCTGTGCCAATCTGGGTAAGTGCATGAAAATTAGTCTGCTTGTGGTAACCCAGTCTTATGCATATGCGGTTAGAGTAATAATTGTTTACTCTCAGTACAAGTTTAGGTGAATGATTTGGCTTTGAACATTTGTATTCCTCAATTGGAACATAGTGCAGCACTTAATTGCAATTTTTCATATTTTTAAAATTTGATGTACAACTCCTGCAATAAAGTTTCAGTGAATTGATTTGAATGTTTACCGAAATTTTCAATATAAGATTTGCACATTGATACTAGGTGAAAATCAAGCATTTGTTAGTGTAGCTATTTTTATTTTTAAGTCCCAAAGCAATTGTGTTTTTTTAATTTATATCTTACATTAATTCCAAAGAACATAAAACATGATATTTATTTTTGGATAAAAAATCAAATTTTGTCATGCAGTGGCACCACACACTGTTTTTTCATAACATCATAAGTATACAAGAATTTATCTGGATCAAGGCACCATGTCACGTTTGGGATGTTCTCATAACAATTCTTGAAGTTTGGCATGTACAAAAATTTATCTAGTGCAAGGCACCATGTCACCATGTCACCATTTGGATGTTCTCAGTACAAATATCAAAGCTTGTGCAATGGAGTCCAGTTCTTGTAGTTTACACACAAGCATTCATTTTGAAATAGAGGTATGAAAAATGTCCTGTCTTACTAGTAACAATAAAGTAAATACAAACTTATCAAATCCTTTTACATTCAAATTTATTATGCTACTCCACTGCTTCGTTATGTTTTTAGTGAAGCATTTTGGAAACATTTACAAATACACTGCCTGCAACATAACCATAATTTGTCTAAATATCTAGTCAGTATTTAGCTTGACTAAGTTTTGCATGCAAGTATCGTCAAGTCCGTATCTCACCAATCACTCCATAGATTTGATTGAAACTTCACACAAGACTTCCCAGTCATCACACCTACTACAATAACTAGTAAGATAACTCTTGCTTGAACATAATGCAAGTTATAGCCCTTGTTTGACTTAGAAATTCTTGTTAAATTTTGCATGCAAGTACCATCTTGTCCATATTTCACCAATCACTCAATATATTTGATTGAAATATCACACAAGACTTCCCGGTCATCACACCTACTACAATAATCACTTGCTGTAATTTTTTAAATCTTGGGCATATTTTGCAGTTATTTAATCAAAGAGGGATAACTTGCCAGATTTTTTTGCAAATGCCTTGTTTGACTTCGAGATTTTGGTTTAAGTTTATATATCAGCAGCCACTGCATGTTTTGGGTTGAAACTTTATACAAGGTTTTTCAGTTAATAGACCTACTTAATTTAGTAAATGAGACAACTCTTGTTTACTTGGATTGGTCATCAATCAATCAAATTTTGTACTTTTGTGACAAATGATTCAAATAGTTGAGCACGCTGTCTTATGGACTGCTCTTGTTATTTGTAATTTTGAATTGAGTTATAAAACTCTGAAGTTGTGCTATCTGGAATGCTGATATGCTAAATCATCGAAGTAAGATTATACATACTAAAGGCATTACCAGTATATCAGGGTTTTTTCCTCAAAATTTTAGAATTGGCACAAAACCTTCTATTCCCAGAATACATTGTTAGATATTCTCCCTATTTTAGATGTAAACTTCAAATCAATATCATTTTGGGCTTTCTTTTCAATTTTTTTAAGTGCACTCTAGATGAGGTATTCTGATCGTCCTGTCCATCCGTCCGTAAACTTCTTGTTGTGTTTACCAGCACCTGAATTTGATGTTTGAATTTTTATTATTTGACCTATCTTATTTAGTAGTTATATAAACATATAATATCTTGTACAAGTTTCCAAACCACCTAAATCAGATTGGGAGACATTTAAAGTTTCCTATTTAGTCTATCACCTGCATTTTTCATTTGATCATCACCAAACCTAGTACACAGTAGTTATATAACTATAATACCTCGGAAAAGTTCTTTGACTGGCCATATAAGATAGTGTCAGATTTATGGCTCTTGATTTATAAAAATTTATTTAATTTGATGTGTGCATAATATTTTGACAACTCCTTGAACTGACCAAATCCAATAAATATGTCAGAGTTGTGGCCCTTGATTTGTCAAATATTGCAGATTTGATTTTGCTTGCACTGAGCACTTACAGTTTATATTCCATCCATTCAACATTCAGTTATGTAACCATATGTCTTGGACAAGGGCCCGGGTAGCTCAGTCAGTAGAGCGTCTTTCTATCAATCCAGTAGGATCCTCCGTGGCTGAGTGGTCTAAGGCGCCATCTCAAGATCACTTTACACCACTAAGGTTGAAGGTTCGAGACCCTCTAGGTGCAAAAACTTTAAGTGAGAAAGTTTGTCAGTTACTTGCAGAAGGACGGTGGTTCTACTCAGATTCATTCTGAGGTCTTCCTCCACCAATAAAACTGGAATATGCCAGATATATCATGAAATGTGTTGAAAATGTTGTTAAACCTCATTAAAAAAAAAAATCAAATAAAATTGAAGTGGCGAAATTGGATTAATGCCGGGAGTATAATTGCCCTTGAATTGACAAAAGTTGTGTTAAATGAATTAATGTACTCTCCAGCACCTGCAGTTTTCGTTTGATATTCACAAAATTTTTATATATCTATAATATCTCAGATAACCAAATATACATGTCTGAAGTGTGGTTCTTGCCTTGTTAAAAATTGTCATCTTTGGTATTGTCTCCTTTACAATAGGTGAGCGATCTAGGTCCAATTAGGCTCTCTTATAATTAAATGAATTATTGTTCCTTATGTTGTAATGGAATGATGCCAAGTTTTTTACATTAGTAAAACAAAAAAATGTTAACATTAGTAGAGTAAGTGTCCTTGGTTAGATATTACCAGACAATCATTACCCAGGACAGACGGACAGACAAGACATGACTTTGGTGCAAATGTTTGGGTAAAAATAATGAAAGAGTAAAGTAAAAGGCCAGATACTGGCTACATATTATATAACCATGACCTATTGCAAATGACGAAAGGTCCTCCATGATCATGATGGCTCAGGCAAGATCACTTACCTCTCACCACTCTGGTCATGGGTTTAAGCCTAGCTCAGTCTGATAACTTCATGAGAAAGATTCTCATTGCAACAGTTTCATAAATACCCAAACTGTTACAGGATTCATTTACGTCAGACTTAATGTATTAATTATAGTAGTGTTTACTGACAATACTGGCAACACATAACCATGACCTACTTTCACGCGAATACCCAAACTGTTACAAGAAACATTTGCATCAGACTAATTGTATTGATTATAGTAGTGTTGACTGACAATACTGGCAACACATAACCATGACCTACTTACACGTGAATACCCAAACTGTTATATAAAACATTTGCATCAGACTAATGTATTGATTATAGTTGACTGGTAACACATAACCATGACCTACTTTCATGTGAATACCCAAACTGTTATATAAAACATTTGCATCAGATTAATGTATTGATTATAGTTGTGTTTACTGACAATACTGGCAACACATTAACCATGACCTACTTTCACGCAGATACCGAAACAGTTACATGTAACATTCTCATCAGACTTAATGTATTCAAGTAAAGTTGACTGACAATATGAATGTGCTTACATTGAAAGTACAGTTGTTTCTATTATATAACAGACATGCATGTTTGAACTACATTGAGATCATTTTCTGCAAATGACAAAAGGTCCTCTATGAACAAGATGACCTAAGCAAGTTCACTTACCTCTTGCCACTGAGGTCATGGGTTTGAGTCTAACTCAGTCCAAAATCTTCATAAAAAAGATTGTCAGTATAATGATTTCCAGTGCAGCCATAAGACACCCAACTTCTGTGTAAAATACATTGAGCTCAGACTTTACAAATGATGTCAGGTTATCCATGGACAAATTGTCTTAGGCGCCGTCTCAAGATCACTTACCTCCTACCACTGTGGTCATGGCTTTGAGCCAAGCTTGATCCAATATCTTTGTTAGAAAGATTGTTGGTTTAACCATGTGAGACACCCAACTTATAACATTGAAACTACATCGAGATCAGTCTTGACAAAATAAATGACAATGACTCTACCATGGCAAAGTTGTCTTAGACGTTGTCTTAAGATACACAAGTTCGAGCCAAACTCAGTCCAATAGTGAGCATTTTTATACTGATCAAATATTGTAATTAGTAATGGCACCATTGCATTAGTACTGGAACTATTTTGAATGGTCAGAGTTGTCTTTTCTTAAAAAACAAAAAAGAAATATCCATGAAAAAGTTTTTAGTAATTAGTTTCAAAGCCAAATCTTGCATTACAATTACCTGTACTGAAAATAAACAATCTACTTTAATTCCATCATGTGTGACTGGGCTATTAGAGGCAGGCTTCCTTTCATGCATTTATCGGCACCTACTGTTGTACCTGTAGCTGTATGCTTGGCAACCTACAATTATGGTACCTGTAGTTGTATGCTTAACCAGGGTGACAGTGGTTGCCGTGACAGTCGATCGAAAACTTGAGAGGACATTGAAGGCTAGATAGTGTCTTCAGCACGATACGTGCCGTGATGCAAAGGCTGTTAAAGTTATAGCTGACGTTTTCTAGAATCTCTTATATGGTCACTCTAAATAGCAGAGTAATAAATATTAAGAAATAGTAATTAAAAATATTAATTCATAAGACGTTTTTCCTTTGATCTTAAGTGAGGATAACAGCCTTTCTTAATTAGTAATGGAAGTTTAATAAATATTTAAAATAAATGGTATAACCAGACACATGGAGAGTATTCAAAAGTTGCGTTTCCTAAACATCAATGCCATTTTTTTGTGGAATACATCAACATTACTTGTTCATTGACAATATACATGGACATCAGACAGATTTATAATTATTGTGTTTATATATATATATGCATATATAGATATTCCTTACCAATATACCTCAGTGAAAGGATAAAGAAACACCACCAGGTGAATTTCATAGTCACATTATCAAACTATTGTAAATGATATTTACAGTTTTAGAATAAAAGTATTTCATGATTTTGCCAATGATTATTCTTGACAAAATCATTAATGAAATATCTTTACAGACATATAATAAAACTGTGAAATATTGTTTATACTTGTTTGATAATGTGGCTTTGAAATTCACCTGGTGGTGTGTTTCTTTATCATTTCAGTATAAATACTCGATACTATTGAGGATTGAGAAAAATACTGCAGTTTGCAGGGGAGATAAATCTGGCTTCAATTAAACACCAGATGAGAATAAATTTGGGTCATGCTCATGGCTAAATAATATGGACATACAAATAGCATTTCTGGATTTCTCCACTGAAAGCGGACATTGCACGGCAAGTGAGATTTACCTAGTCCTACCTTTGTTGTTGCCATGTTTGCAGTGGAAGGCTATATTGGAGCGCCAGTGCCAGTCATCAGTCAAAACTTTATAGCAATATTGATATTTCCTTGTACAGGGTGGAATTGGTTGTAATAAATTTTGTGAACACATTTGTATTGTTTATAATATAGTTTATTGATAATTAATAAATATGTAAAATTGAAAATTTGTTGTTTTCTTTAACATGACCAGTGAAATTCATTTGCATAATAATTTACATATTCATATAAATTTGCATATTTTTTCTGTCCACAAACCTCCCCCGAACCCACCCACCCAATTACTAGCTGGAAGATATGCTTTTGAATTTATGCACTCCAAACAGTTTCAACATTTGCATATTTAATTTTAAAAAATTGACAGCTGTAAAGGGAAAGAATTGAGAAAATTGCTGTAAATTTACAACTCTGCTAACATGATAATTTAAAATAACGTAAAGGGAGGTAATTTATCGACACATTTATGTCTATTTTTAGAATGTTGATTTTATTTTCAAGTTTATCACTCCAATTAAAATATGATTTTTGTGCCTTTTATTTCCTATCAAAGTAATTTTAACTGTATGCACAACTTGAGATCCTTCTAAAACTCCCAAGCAAGTTTGGCCAAAATCGGACATAAACATAGACATGTGTTTTTCTTTCTATAAACCAAAAGTATTAAAGTACTGTATTGTTAAAAGCGTGCATATCCTTAATTGATGACAACACACTTCTCAAAATCAATTAACAAGTGAAGGTGAGTAAAGCCAGAATTGGGTAACACCAATTTTCAACACATTTCAGGTTATACTTGGCATATCCAGTTGTATTGGTGGAGGACTTTCCCCTATAAAGTTTTTGGAGCAATAAAGACTCGAACCTACAACATTAGAGGTGAGAGGAGTGATCTTGGAACGACGCCTAAGACCACTTGGCCACTTAACCCTTTTGGGGACCCTGTGGCACCTAATGAAAATTTAAAAGGATAGTATCAGGAAAAACGTTATAAATGTCTTATAAATAAAAAAATTTTTATGATGGATAAAAAGCATCTCATTTTCATTATAAAAAAAATCTGAATGGTTTGGTATGTCAAATCTGTCAAAAACTTAACAAAATCAATATTTAAATTAGAGTAAATTTGAAACAAAATCCTCATTCTTAAAATAGACAGCTCTTAAATACTGCTTGACAGTCTTCACATCGTCATTACCTGATTATCTGAAAGCCCTATTTAAAAGGATAATTTGGGCCAAATGTTTCCCTTATCAGTTTTTGAAAATATCTTTTAAACTGTTTATCTCATTTAGGGTCCCTATTGGCCCTCTTTGGATATGTAAATATCTTATGGAATCAAGTTGAACCTGAACCGACTAATTTATGGTTACATGTGTTTTAAGGCTTAAAAGGAATAAATATATTGGGATTTTTCAAATTTTATAACTAGCAAAAAACATTTTTTCCCAATATTCCATGCCTATATTATATACTCACTGACCCATATTGCCAAAAAGATATATATTTAAACATGCCAAAATAATGTATTGAAAAGGGCTTTCCTAACTTGGGCTATGCACCTAGGTAAGACTAAAATAGATTTTTCATTTAAAATGGCAACATATTTTGTTATGTATTAAATGTGTTGTGTGATTTCATTTTGATTTAAATTTGATCTATTATAAAGGTTTACACATACTAAAAATTGTTTCATCTTAGAAAGAGTCTGAATGATGATGTGAAGGTCATCAAATAGTATTTAAGTGCCGTCTATTTTTAGAATGTTGATTTTATTTCAAGTTTATCACTCCAATTAAAATTTGATGTTTGGATTTGACATTCTAAACTATTCAGATTATATTTATTATAATAATAATGAGATACTTTTTATCCATTTTGATTATTTTCTTCAAGATATTTACAGTGATTTACCCTGATAAGGTAGGTAAGTAAGTAGATCTATATAAACTTGTTGTTTTAAATGGATTATATTGGCATATTACCGTCAATTCCCTGTCCTAAATACATACGCCCAGCATGAAGATACACTTATAACTTAAAAATAGAGATATACGCGTCTAAAGTGTCTAATTGCATAACCTCTTTATAACAAACATCAGGTTTCTGTAGCCACGTTTTTGTTTTTGTTTACATTTGCCATTTTCAACGAACCGCTTTCGAGAAAAAAAGTCAAATATAGAAACCTTAATTCATTATGAGTAACAAGTTTGAATGTAACCATAGAACAAGAGGACCTAAATTGCTCTACTGGCAACATGCTATACTGGTTCAAAAACTCATCCTAGAAATTGTGGTTATATACTGCTGTGTAATTTTGGTTAAGATTCATTGAAAAATGAAGGTGCTATCACATCTGCAACATTTCCCCTATATAACTCTGTAAAACGGCAACCCCTGTGGTGGCCCCAAAATTGACCCCATGGACCCGACTTCAACAAATCATATACGGGACATCCATGCAATACAGCATGAAAATATCAAAGGTCTAGGCCTTGAACTTTTTAGAGAAAATGTTTTTTTTAAATTTTCACTTAAAATGTGCTTATAAGCCCTGTGACAGGGGGCATTTGTGGTCAAATCATTATGGTTCAAGAACTCGTCTGAGATCTTATGGTTATATAAATGCTGTGCAAGTTTGATAAAGATTCAATTAACAAAAGGCCTAAGTAGTCCTGAGGATGCTCTCCTGGCTCATAGTGGCCATAGCACTTTTGAAATTTCACAATATTTACCCTCTTTGGGGGTCATCTTAACAACTTATGGATAAATACCCCACCCCCACACCCATACTGAACAAAAACTTAATTGCTATGAAAAGAAGTAATTTAAATTCCCATACCATATGTTAAACAAATAAAGTCCCTGTACAGAACCTGTATACAACCCAGCCCCTTTATTTGTCAAAAAGAAGTTTTTTTGTACACATGGATGCGAAAATGAAAAAAATCTATAATTTCCCTATAATATTCCCATGTAAAAGTAAAAGTCACATAACAGGGCCCCAATATACCACAGCCCCTTGATATGCAGAATCTTCAATCCTTACTGATGTAAGGATTATTTATATCAAATATGAACTAGTTTTACTAAAAGGTAATTGAGAGGAAGCTTTGTGAAAATTCACAATTTTAACCATATTGTCCCCACCCATCCCCTGGCCCCTAATGGAAATTCAATCCTCTTTATTGAACAAAATCAAATGTATTGTTACTAAACAATGCTTTAGATTTCGAACTTAGCAACATATTTACACACAAATGGGACGAAAAAATGAGAATTTTCTATTTTCCCATAGTATTCCTATATAAAACTCAAAGTCCCTTTACAGGGCCCCTATAAATACAAGAATCTATATTAGTACAAACTTTAAACCAATACTCAACGGGATAACCTATATCAAATATGAACAAATTTGACTGACAGGTTGTTGAGAAGATTTTTGAAAATTTTATATTTTAACCCTTTTTTGACCAACCCTGGTCCCTTATGGGAAGTCAATTCTCCTTATTGAACCAAATCTTATTTCCTATGACTAGATGATACTTCAGAACTCAAATGGAATAATAATTTTGCCAAAATAGATGAAAAAAATGAAAAAATTTTGTTTTCCCATAGTATCCCTATGTAAAATTCTAAGCCCCCTTTCTGGGACCCTATAAATATTAACCCCTTAATTTTCATCTGTAATCAAACCCCTACACTTAGGGATAATGTATGCCAAATATGAACAAATCTAACTTTAGAAACATCCATGTTAAGTTTGAGTTTAATTGGCCAAGTGATTAAAGAGAGTGCTGCTAACAGACGACTGGCAATGGGCCATTGCCTCTGGCCAGTAGAGCTAAAAATGAAGGTGCTATCGCGTCTACAAGGAAACGGTTTACAGATGGACAGTCGACACACAATTTACAATGACATACATGATCTAACATACATGCAAAATATCAAAGCTAAGGCCTTATTATTTCAGATTTTTAAAATTTCAAAAGTCCCTAGAGTGGAGTTAAGTTTGATCCAATAATCATGACCTAAACAACCCAAGATTCATAAGAGAATGCTGCTAGCAAATTTTTATGAAACCTGTCCAGTGGTATCCGATAAATATTGTTGACTGACGGATGGACATATGGACAATGAACAAAGTAAATCAGAATAGCTAACTTGAACTTTTGGTTGATGTGAGCTAGAACATTTTAAAGTGGTAACATAAAAACAATAGCTGTCAGAGGGACAGCACGCTCGACTATTTCAATGCTGTTTTAAAACAACACCTATTTCAGGAAATACATACAAAATGAATAGGGTTTTACGGCGTACCAACACATTATAGGTTATTCGATGCCAACATGAAGGAAGATTCCAGGTTCACTATACATGTACAAAAACAACAAATTAACATACAGATTAAAAAAATACAGCAACAAATGAATATGCAAAATGAACCTAGAACCTTGATACCTGTAGAACTGCAGAGTTTCAGCAAATTCTATCCTATTACTCAATTTGTCACTTCTTACGACAAGCATAAGCCACAGTGATCCTATTCTTGCCATCACTCATGGCTCCCTGGAACCACACAGGGGTTGATAATTTAACCACAATAGTGAACATGACAAAAATGATAAAATGAACATGACACCCATTCGGAGGATTCCTACCCCTCTGCAGATTTCGACAGTGATTCTTTTCTTAGCCGGAACTACACCAGCAACCAAATGAAAGACAACCCATATAAATCTTAGGGGTGGTATAATGAAACTATAATTATTGCTCGTCTTTTAAAAATAAATTAGCAAAATAATTGAAAACAATGTATTTTTTCAGTACCAATAGTGTTTTTGTTTTTTTTAGTGAAAGGATGGCTTATATTGCCTTAAAATATTATTTAATTTAGCGTTTATTTACATTTGTCGTTTAAATAGAATAATACAAGTTGGTCAAGCACATCAAGAAATATTAATTAAACATTATCTGAAATAATTCGAGCAAGAATGTAAAATATACTGCAGGCTATAGATGACATGCTCTTCTGTTTCAAGATTAGTTTATCAGTGTTTTAAATATGTGATATATGCACTACCTTTAAATCATATGGTAATGTACCAGTTCTTGTAAATGGATCTATAGTCTTGTATAAACACATACATTATCAATACAGGATATCCTTCCACATTCAAAGTTGTTTAATTTTTTTACATACTAGTATACAATATATGCACAAACTTCACATCATAGGGCAATATATTGGTACCAGTTCATGAAAACAGATCTATAGTTAAATGAATTGTATACCAGTATGCACAGTTTAACATGAAAATGAACTTTTTAAAAAAAATACATAAAAAAAAAACAACAACCTAACATTAATTATATTTTAAAACAAGAAATGTCATTGGTAAGTGTCGCATGTCCCCCAAATGGTCATTGAAAAATAACAGTATAATTATGTTATAATAGGTAGCGATGTATCCATGAATATAAAGAGTAATGGACTGATGTTTCAGACTAGACATGCAATTTCATGTTTTTTACATTAAAGCTTGACCATGACCTTTGTGTAACCTTGACCTTGACATCTCATGTAATGGTCTGGATATTTCAACAGTTAACTGCTGCTGACATCATCATGACATGCTGATCACTTGTGTCAAGCTATTTTAAAATCCCTAAATGTAAGACAAAGTTACAGATCAATTGTTGATAAATTGAGCCAAGTGTTTTTGAAATCCATCCATATATGATAAAGTTAAAGGACAGACTTGAAATCTCAAACAGATTCAAAGAGTTGTCATACATACTAAAAGTGTGACCTTGACCTTTGAGGTATGGGTCTAGGTCTTACTTATGATACGTCATCATGTCATCTTGATAAATTGAGCCAAGTTAAAGGCAAAGTCAGACCAGACACTCAATATCAAACAAATTGAAAGTGTGACCTTGATTTTTGGGGAAAAGTTCTGGGTCTTACATGTGACACTTAATTATGTCATGTTAATCAACTGAGCCAAGTGTTTTTAAAATTTATCCATAAATGACAGACCGGACAAGAAATGCCATAATGACTGAAAGTGTTTTCAAACAAAGTTAAATTGTGACCTTGACCTTTGAAGTGGGAGTTTGGGTTTTAAGTGCAACACGTCATCATGCTATGTTGATCATTTATAACAAGTATTTATAAAAATCCATCTATGCATGACAAAGTTGCAGGTCGGACACGAAATCTCACACAAACTCGAAGTGTTGTCAAACAAACTCAAATAGTGACCTTGACCTTTGAGTTACCGATGTGGGTCTTACTCGCGACACGTAGTCATGTTATGTTGATCATTTGTAGCAAGTATCATTAAAACCCATCTATGCATGACAAAATTACAGGTTACATTAAAAAAAAAATGACCATACACTAATTATATCTTAAAAAAGAAGTAAAAAATTAGCTCCAGGCCTTCAGCTTTGGTTGAAAAATATTTTTAAGTTTTCGCTATATAATACTAAAATTTTGATTCCTTAGGATGGGCCAAATTTGCTCGTAGTGTCATGGTTTTATTCAAATTTGAGAGAGAATCACAAACTGACCCTATTTGTAAAACATCTAAGCTCAAGGCCTTGTTCTTGTTCTACAAACTTTAACCTACTAAAAAAAACTAACAAAATTTCTAAGACTAAAGGGCAATAATTCTGCCAAAATGCAATCAAGAGTTATGGATCTTGCCTCTATGAGTTTCCTATATGATGCTTAACACACATGTGAAGTTTCATTCATATCCAATGATAGGTTAATGAAATATGTACCTGCTGAAAAACTTTAATCCGGTCAAAAACTTTAACTAAATTTTCTATGTCCAAAAGCTGCATAGATATCTTACCTGATAAAAAACTTTAACCTGAAAAATCAAGTCCAAAAGGGCCATAACTGTGCCAAAATGCAACCCAGAGTTATGGGTCTTGTGTCTGTGTATTCCATTGATGATGCTGAACACACATGTGAAGTTTCATTCATATCCATTGAGATATTTTACTTGGTAAGAAACTTTAATCTTAGTGAGACTGTGAATTGGTAAAAAAAACGTGGAGTTTTTGTCTCACGCCATGAGGTACCACATGTATGAACCTGTAAAACCAATGCCAATGCCAGGGCAAGTACAATAGCCCCCCTATTCTTTGAATAGTCGAGCTTATAACAATTTATATGCAACACACTTGATGAACAGTTAATGTCATCACACGCACACACACATAAAGTCTTCATTTCTCATAATAGACAACTGAATGTTACTGGGAAATGCAAAATGTCCTTTCATTTCCCTTTATGGTTGCTTATCAAATGTGACTAGATGTGAGATACTGTCCTATTTACTAACACTATGGCTATAATGGTCTATAAAGTCTGAACACATGCTGCAACTACTGGTTTGTGTGGTCTTCTGATGTCTTGGATGTTTATTCAGGCTGTTCATGGAATCCAGTAGATGTCAGATGACATACCAGATTTGTCCAGCTAATTTCATATGGTTCCTCTCAACTGTAAAAACAAATGACAATGACAATTATTTCTAAACATTTTTGTTTAACCCTTTAATTCATATAGATGCCTTTGGACACCTTCTAATATAGATCGAATGATCATTTAACATCTTTAATTGAATGTTTGTCTCGATATATTTATTGTTGACATTAAATTGATTGATTTTCCATGCTGTGTGTAAATCTCTGCCATTTTTCACAGTTTGTTTAAGATGTAACACTAACTAACAGTCAACGACAAAGGTTTCAGTTTTAATGACTGACAGAATGATGCAAACATAGTGTTATCCATTGAATTGGGTGACTGCATGTAAATGTTATTTAATATATTTAATTCAATCAATCGACCTCAACTTACATCTCACAATACCGAGAAATTCAAAGAAGGATCCCGATATTAGCATTTATCATAACAGTGTAATTCTACTGCAGTGGACCGTAATATGAAAGCAAAAGTACAATTGAACGAACAACAATTATCAGGTGATGAAAATAAAGACAAAATCTATGTTGATATTCGGATATCCCGAGTTTTTTGGCAGTCCCTCCAATATCGAGATAACGAGTTTTGACTGTATACTAGTACTCCCTGAAAAACAGCACTTTAGGATGAGTTGTAGAGAGTCAAACCTCTATAACTTATTAATGTGGATAGTTAAGAACCAATGTTTGTTTAATGTAGACTGGAACAGTCCAATGTTTGTTTAATGTAGACTGTAACAGAACAATGTTTGTTTCATGTAGACTGTAACAGACCAATGTTTGTTTAATGTAGACTGTAACAGACCAATGTTTGATTGATGTAGATTGTAATGGACAAATGTTTGATTAATGTAGACTGTAACAGACCAATGTTTGATTAATGTAGATTGTAATGGATGAATGTTTGATTAATGTAGATTGTAATGGATGAATGTTTGATTAATGTAGATTGTAATGGACAAATGTTTGATTAATGATGAATGTTACGAGTTCACTGTACTTATTATGATGGTCTATTTTTTTTAATAATGTAGAGTTAATAATGGAAGAATGTTTGATTAATGAAGATTTGCATAGATGAATGTTTGATATAGATTGTAATAAAACAATGTTTAATTTATGTAGATTGTAATGAAAAAATGTTTGATATATGAAATGGATGAAAGTTTGATTAATGTAGATTGTAATGGATGAATGGTTTATTAATGTAGATTGTAATGATGTTGTTGTAGTTGTTTTTGTGTTTAGCGTCGCTTTCAACAATTTTTCAGTCATATAGCGACGGTGTCTACTTGAGACAGTATTCTAAGTGCTGTCAAACTGGAGTATTATGCCACAGACATATGGTATGATACCCCACCCAGTCACATTATACTGACACCCGACCGACCAGACCTAGAACTGTCCTCTAAATGCTGAGCGTCAAGCAAGGAAGCTTGTAGTACCATTTTTAAAGTCTTTAGTATGAGTCGGCCGGGGATTGAACCCACTACCTTCCACATGCAAGGCGGACACTCTACCACTAGACCATGCCGCGGTCTGATTGTAATGAACCAAATTCATTAATTTAGATTGTAATGGATCGAACCCACAGCCTCTGGCATGAATGGCTAATACTCCACTACACCATCGTACCATCTTATGCTCTCTGGACAATGGACGATTTCCTTTATACTTGTATTTAAATCACATTTAACACAATCAAACTACATGTATTCAACAGATGCTTTGGGAGAGTATGCTTCATCTTTGCTTGTAGTTTCTTTTCAGTATATCATTGGGCCAATCATGAGGCAGGGTCCAGTAGGAATATTCTTCTAGAATTTGAACCTGGGGTTGCGTAACCGGTATTGGGGAGGCATTTGTACGAATTTTTAACTTGGGATAAACAAAAAGTAGTATCATAAGTTTGGTGGAAAACTTTCCAAGTACATTAACTGTATATTTTGTATTTTCAGTTGTATGTAGGAAACCTTAATTTTATAATTGTTTGTTTTGAAGGGAGAATACTTTTTTGTAATGACTCATCCCGTAGACAAATCAATGGATCGAAAATTGAATAATCAAGAGATCAAAAAATTAAAATTAGGGCTTGAAAAACTTAATTATGCGTCATTAATACAGGTTAAAACATAATATGTTAGATTCTTATTACATATTGTAGGTGTATGTAAAACAAAAAGAACAATGCAAGTATTTTATATTTGTTCTCCAAATATCTGAAAAGTCATTATACTAACTAGTCCCAACAAATTTAGTCTGGTTCCCTGCCCAACTTTATTCGGAAATGAAATTGGACAGGGTACCAGACTACAACAAATTTTGCACTGTAATTTCAAGCAACCAATCATGTCATGTTATGTTTATATTTATGCATACGGGTTCCACAACACACAGATATATTTTAATCAGCCAATCAAATGTGCTTATCTTGTCACGTAATGTTTACATTTGCTTGCGGGTTCTTCAATACACACTAGCAGGAAGACCCGTATAAAAGAAAGCAAAGATGGTTTTAGGCATTTCCCACCAAGGGTGTGAAATATTTCTGCCCTATTGAATTATAAATGGTTAGCAGCTGTACAACTTTGTTGTTAATTGCGCTGCTTGCCTTTTTTCAACATAATAGATTTGCCATTCAAAGTAGGCAAATTGAAATGTAATTTTGCGGTAATGCATGTGGTTTTTGGTCAATGTCACAGGAATGTGATTTTATCGAAAAATGGGACTGTAATAGGTGATAGACATGTTTTACCCGAAATGTTGCTAGTGGAGCAACTGGTCGCGAAAAAGTTGCACATTCAAATCATACTTACTTTGGATAAAACTAAAAATCGCAAAAACGTAGAAGTAAATTTCCTGCATTGACATGTGACTAACAGCTCGACTGCAATGAAATCTCAGAATTTATATAAACCGCTCTCGAGTCCGCTTCCTGGGTAGAACCAGTACTGAGTGTTGTTTTATGAGAGCTATCGGGTCGAGCTGAGGATCGAACACGCAACCTCTGGCGTGAACGGCCAACACTCTATCCATTAGACTACCACCCCCAAGTAGAAAGAATGTAAACAAGTGAATGTTCACATGCAACAATGAATATGATGACCAATGAAACCATTTTTGATGTTGGTATTGTCTGTGATTTACTCGTATCCAATAATCTTAATTTCATCAATTGCACAAGTGACCAAAAGCATGTACATGATTATGAAAATAGTATACGGAAGAAACTCAGCAGCTTCTGTCATTGATGTAACCAGTTTTTATATCCAGTTCAGGTAAAAGTTCTCTGTTCGACAAATATTTCTGTATGTTAATTGGCATCCGAAATGCCTTGTAATGTGTGTTCAACATATTATTCGTGTTTGAGAAAATGTGTCATAACACAATCCTTGAAGTGGCGACTTAATTCTATTTTTACTCTGATAAATCGACAGAACTTGTTTATCTTTCGATTTTATAGTTATGGCTTTCCACCACCTCATTTATTTTACTCAGATAAAGCTAGCCTTACATTTTCAAAATGATTGTTTTATCTCTTAATAATATTTTACACTAAACGGTCATTCTCTGTTGGTAGAAATTCATAAAATAAACTTATTGTTATTTCTTTAAAAAAACTTGCGACGCCATTGATGCCTTGCATCATTCTTTGTCTTGTACTAGACTTACATATCATTTCCAGCTGGCTTGAATAGCAGTCTCACGATGCCAACAACATTCATCTCCAGGAAAATTCCAGGAAAACTGACACCTTTGTAAACAGTGACAGTATATATGTTAATGGTGGTTGATATTTCCATCTGAAACAAGAAACCATAACCTGTATAGACTGAAAACAATGTAACAAGGGAAACCATACTGCTTCAGTGTAGACCCGCGTCTTTTTTTTTTTGAGTCCGTTAAGAAGATAAAGGTCAGTGATGTAAACTGTTTTTAACACGATGGTTATCTCAGTTTGATATGTTACAACAATTTTTTTTTTATTAAACAATATATAAATAAAAGATCATTAAACCTACAGTTGTAAAGCCTAAACTATGAAAACTTATGTAACTAATCTACATAGATGGTTTATACAACAGTATATGAATATTTTTATGAAGTTTAGACACTAATCTTAAACAGAGAAATGAGCTAAAATTAAATGGACGAAGCAAATAAGTACACTTTTGGTATAGGGTCACCAGATTAACACTTTATTTATCACTACTATAACTATTTCAATGAAAAGGTTCAGTCAAAAATTCAGGAAACATTGTTTAAAAAGTTCAACATCTAAAGCTTGGTGACCAATGTAAAAGTATTTCAAGTACTGCTTTGCTTTAAAAAAAATTGTGTGGGTGTGTGTGTGTGTGGGTGTGGTGTGTGTGTGTGTGTGGGGGGGGGGGGGGGGGGGGCATAAAAATCTTGTCTGAAATATTTTGGTTATGTAACTACTGTGTAAGTTTGATTAAGATCAAATGAAAACTGAGAGAGTTAGAGCTCACGCCATAACTCGGGCACTGACTGTCCAATTTGACCAGTTTATGAATGTGTCAGAGTGCACACAATGTCAAAAAGTGCAATTTTTTATGTTTCAAGGGCCATTAACTCTGAATTTAATTATCTAATTTGGCCAGTTCAAAACCTTGTCCCGAGATATTATGGTTATATGACTACTATGTAAGTTTGGTGAAGAGCCGATGAAATGCAAGCGATCATAATAGCTTACCTTGAGCTTACTTACTGATTAAAGTGACAGGTACAACACATGTTAGATTTCCAACATTAGCAAAATTGATAATAAATGTTAAGAAAGCCAGCTTAATAAGGCTTATCAATCACTATTTATCAAAATTGCAATAACTTCAACACTTAAAGCTCAAATTCTAAGAAGATGAAAAAATCCCAATTGACCTCAACTAAATCCCAAACTTTCTTTTCATGCTAGAAACCTTTGAGTAATTAGTGTCATTGACTTATAACATGATTTTATATTAAAACCATAAAATTTTGTGTTATTCACCTCAAAGATGAGATCAGATGCTGTCAGCTGTTTGCTTGCAGGGTCTAGGTTTGTTACCCACTCAGGGACTTCTGAAGAGACTGCATAGTGTGTTTCTGGAATGGCGCCAACAGCATCCTACACAACTTCCGTCACCATGTGGAAGACATTTTCCTTGGCCTGCTGTTTAACCTGAAGTTATAAAATACAACTGAAAAATAAATAAAGGATCTTACATGAGCGCTTGTTTATTGATGAATTTATTAAAGGAGTTGGCAAAAATGCATTAGACAAGGCTCTGCTGAGCATAATGTCATTTTTTAAAGTAATTAGTGACATTAAACCATAACATGTATTTACCTCAAAACCATTTATCCCAAGCTCTCTTCACAATTTTATTTTTAATATAAATTTTTCAAGTTTTTTTTTATTTAATTACTGTTGTTACATTAAATATATAATCTTAATTTGGTGACTTTTTGTCATTTCCCGTATGAAAAAGTGAGTAGGCCTAAAGGCTCAGAATCCATTTATTTATATTTTATATAATAAAACATTTATGGACTTATGCGCAATATGATGTGCTATGCACCAGAAAAACATAAATATTGATTTTTCTGGTGTATAGCACATCATATTGCACAGCTGAAAAGTCCATAATTGTATAATAACAAGCACAGAACCAAATTTTTATGATACCAAAAGTTTGTGATAAATACATAAAATTTTTCAAACCAAATTTTGTATTTGTACCAAAAGTTCAGAAAAATATGGAACAAGAGTTGTCAGAAGACAACAAAGCTCGCCGATGGGATAAAACTCACCACCCATGCAAAGATTGAGATTGGAGACAAACACCAACACTTAAACCCAAAAGTTTAACCTGGGTGTCTACAGACGAAAAATTAAGTCCAAAAGGGCCATAACTTTGCCAAAATCCAACCCCGAGTGAACACACATGTGAAGTTTCATTCATATCCAATGAGTGGTTGCATAGATATCTTACCTATAAAAAACTTTAACCTAAAAAATTAAGTCCAAAAAGGGCCATAACTCTGCCAAAATGCAATCCAGAGTTATGGTTCTTGTCCCTATGTGTTTCAATGATGAAGCTGAACACACATGCAAAGTTTTATTCATATCTAATGAGTGGTTGCATAGATATATTAAACTTAAATGCAAAAGTTTAACCTGGGTGTTTACAGACGACACCGATGTCGCCGTCGGGGGTCATGGCAATAGCTCTCCTTGGACATTCGTCCAGGTGAGCTAAAAATATACATCACAATATAAACATGTCTATCTATCTATCTATCTTTGATATACATGTAGCTAAACCCCTCATGGGGACATTTAGTTTGAGGTGAATCAACTGTCAACGAGAGAAAAAGAATGAAAGCATAAAAGAGATAACATACGCAGATTGTTTTTAAAAGCTGGCCAAAACCAGGGCTGGTTTCTATGGAGACACATGTTCAACCTGGCACACTGCCTGTTTGCTTAAGAGAGACAATATATTTTCATGGGCGAGTTTCACTGGACACTAGTGTGAGGGTAGAATGAAAACTTGTTGCGGTGGTTTAGTGGTTAGCATGCTTGTGGACACTAGTGTGAGGGAAGAATGAAAACTTGTTGTGGTGTTTTAGTAGTTAGCATGCTTCTGGACACTAGTGTGAGGGAAGAATGAAAACTTGTTGCGCTGGTCTAGTGGTTAGCATGCTTGTGGACACTAGTGTGAGGGAACAATGAAAACTTGTTGCGGTGGTCTAGTGGTTAGCATGCTTGTGGACACTAGTGTAAGGGAAGAATAAAAGCTTGTGGTGGTCTAGTGGTTAGCATGTTTGTGGACACTAGTGTGAGGGAACAATGAAAACTTGTTGCGCTGGTCTAGTGGTTAGCATGCTTGTGGACACTAGTGTAAGGGAAGAATAAAAACTTGTGGTGGTCTAGTGGTTAGCATGTTTGTGGACACTTGTGTGACGAAAGAATGAAAACTTGTTGCGCTGGTCTAGTGGTTAGCATGATTGTAGACACTAGTGAAGGGAAGAATGAAAACTTGTTGTGGTGGTTTAGTGGTAAGCGTGCTTGTGGACACTAGTGTGAAGAAAGAATGAAAATTTGTTGCGCTGGTCTAGTGGTTAGCATGCTTGTAGACACTAGTGTGAGGGAAGAATGAAAACTTGTTGTGGTGGTTTAGTGGTTAGTATGTTTGTGGACACTTGTGTGAGGGAACAATGAAAATTTGTTACTCTGGTCTAGTGGTTAGCATGCTTGTAGACACTAGTGTGAGGGAAGAATGAAAACTTGTTGTGGTAGTTTAGTGGTTAGCATGCTTGTGGACACTAGTGTGAGGGAAGAATGAAAACTTGTTGCATTGGTCTAGTGGGTAGCATGCTTGTGGACACTTGCATGAGGGAAGAATGAAAACCTGTTGCAGTGGTTTAGTGGTTAGCATGCTTGTGGACACTAGTGTGAGGGAAGAATGAAATTTGTTGTGGTGGCCTAGTGGTTAGCATGTTTGTGGACACTAATGTAAGGGAACAATGAAAACTTGTTGTGGTGGCCTAGTGGTTAGCATGTTTGTGGACACTTATGTAAGGGAACAATGAAAACTTGTTGCAGTGGTCTAGTGGTTAGCATGCTTGTGGACACTAGTGTGAGGGAAGAATGAAAACTTGTTGTGGTGGTTTAATGGTTAGCATGCTTGTGGACACTAGTGTAAGGGAAGAATGAAAACTTGTTGTGGTGGTTTAGTGGTTAGCATGCTTGTGGACACTAGTGTGAAGGAAGAATGAAAACTTGTTGCAGTGGTCTAGTGGTTAGCATGCTTTTGGACACTAGTGTGAGGGAAGAATGAAAACTTGTTTTGTAGGTCTAGTGGTCAGCATGCTTGCTCCAAGACCCAGAAGTCCTGGATGGATTCTTGGTGGGGTTTCCTCCTGATATTTTAAAACACACTCCCACTGAGCCTTAGTTGTGTAAGGTATTGTGAAAGTATGTAAATCTTTTGGAGGGAACTTTAAGCAGTTGGTCCCATGTACAGGGAGAGTCAAATCTCACTGAACTTCTATGTTAAACAGCGATTCAAATTCCCGTAAACCTGTGTATTTTGTGCCTGCATATTATCCTCATGAGAGGGTGTTGCATATCAGTAGATAGACAGATATATTGTTTTGATTTGTCTGTGGGTAATAGACTTGTTGTTGTATTAGGCATAAGATTCTATCGAATAAGATTTAATATTGTCCTCTTTCAAATGTTTTAAACTGATAACTTTCCCAATTGAATCAGCAGTGAGAGATGAAGGATAATGAGACACAATGTCGTATATCAATTGAGAGACATTCACAATCCCCTTGATCAAAATCCCCTCCACTGAAAAAAGACAAGGGGTTACAGAATCCCCTTCATAGAACTATCATAATTCCTTCTGTGATTTTAACAGGGCTATCAAAATTCCCCTTCATGAAAATAGCAGGGCTATCATAATCCCCTTCATGGAATGTATAGGGCTATCAAAATCCCCTCTTTCTAATTAAAATGGGAGTACTTTCTCAGTTTCTGGACAAAGACACTGATTGAAATGGGCTATTCGAATTGTAGATAGATATTTATTTAAGTCTCATCATGGTTAATACACATAATAAACATTAAATAAAACATTACATTTAACAATTAGCCATGCCATTCTATTATAAAGAATTATAAGAGACTATATTTACATGTAAAACATATCAATAAATATTTTAAACCAATTTATCACAATTAATAATACTTGCTGTTTATATATTTGCATGTTTACTGATAACCTTTCAGAACAGCAAACATACTTGCAGAAAAGCACATATAACACACCACATTTTAACATATATACACACCGTAAAAAATGAGAGAGCAGTGCTATCTTGACATATTGTCTAAAATGTTATTCAAAATTATATAAGATTACGATGTGAGGAGGAAAAGAAATGCTAACAGCATCTGCTACTTAAAGCTACTAAAAAATATTTTAAAAAATCGAATATCATTCTAGATCAGATCTAGAACGAACTGATTAGCACCGACTTCTCACTACAATGTTAAAATGCTTAATCATGTCTAAATCACACTGTTTACAGACATGATAATTCTGCTCCCTTTTGTGAGAAGAATGAGTATTTGTTCATAGAGACCCCTCGACTTTGAAGTTGTTGGAGTTTGTAACATTGTAACTATTTACTGAAAGTGTGATTTTTTAAAAAATATTTTGGGTGTAAATCATTGAAAGTGTGGCCCTTTAAAATAATTAAGCATGTTGGTCACAGTTTGCCATTTAATGTGCTTAATTGGTGCTTGTCTGTCAACTAATGTTGTTGATTTAATTTTGTGAAATTGCTTCAATAACTTTAATTAATATATTAGAGAAAATATTTGATTCAAGTGGTTTTAGTAGTTTATAAGTGAAGTGGATCGTGACAAATGTGCTTACCGGTATGTTTGTTTGACAGACAAGTCTTGTGCTTTAATTTATAAATGTGATAAACATGGTTATGATGAAATTGATTATGATGCTTGTTGTTTATAATGAATATTTTTTTATCATTTTATTTTGCTAACCATCTATGCTGGTTAATTAAAGTGAGTAAAATTGATACATTGTCATAGTATTTATTTGTGTTGTACTGCTTATCTTTCTTTCAATACTAAACTTCTGAAAACATCCCCTCCATTTTGCCTTTCTACAGTTGATGAAAAAAGGAACCACACAATTCTTTAAATATAGACTTAGCCCTGTCAATAATGTTTTCAGTGGAGCAGATTTCAATCAAGGGGATTTTGATAGCCCTGTAAATTTCATGAAGGGGATTATGATAGCCCTAACATTTTCATGAAGGGGATTATGACAGCCCTGTTAAATCACAGAGGGGATTATGATACCCCCTGGAAAAGGGTGAAGGGGATTTTGTAACACCTTGTCTTTTTTCAGTGTAGGGGATTTTGATCAAGGGGATTTTGATATACACTCATATCAATCATCACGAGACTAGTTGCCTAAACTCACGACCCCTGGATTTATAGTCAGACGCCTAACCAACTGAGCTAATTGGGCCCAGCTTAAGTAATAAAAAATATATCTCTACGTGATACAAATATAAGTTAAATACTTGAGTATGTAGACATACCTTCAATTTTCTATATTTCGCATATGAGACACAATGTCATATATCAACCATCACAGAGATTGTGACCGAGCTTGGATTTGAACTCACGAACACTGGATTAACAGTCAGACGTGCTACCGACTAAGATAATCGGGCCTGGCTGAAAACAATGAAAAGGCTGAACTAAGCATAAAACTTTAACATAACAACAATGATGCCAAGATTACATTAGTGGCTCTTCACTTTATTAAAAAATAAGAGCTTAAATGCTACATTCCATTTTGAGAAATACCCACTCCAAGGAGAATAAAGTTTCTTTTTTTTTTGCACAGTACACAAAAATATGTAAATTATTAACTTGAATGTAATTGAAAAATATATAAAATATTATATTCTGTTTCTATATTAAAAAGTGAAAAAAACATGTACACAACATAAATACCTCATTTAAATATATCAACCATGGCTGCTACCTTTGTGATTTTACACCTGGATAAAAGCACATGCCAACAGGTGACAAAGTTTAATACACATATTATATTTATAAATGGTACCCTTTCCTATCTACAAAGTTCATTTGAGTCAAGTCACAAGCAAGGAACCAATCCTGACTAAACCCACTTGACCATGAAAAAAGTCAGTATTAACAGTTTGAATGCATGATGTGCACAGATTATAAATGTACAAGTTAAATAATACACACAATTATTACAGAAGATATACAATACACATCATGTGACATGATTGTATACAAGAGATATGGTGTACATGAGATAGAAAATGATTAATCATCACCTTTCAGAAAGGCAAAATATATAATGTACTTTTTTTTGAATAAATGGTCAATGGAAATATAGTCCTCCAGTTGAATTAATTATAAGTTTAAACAATATTGTGTTTACAAGAATGACTGGAATTCAGTGCACAATACATTTTAAATATGGCATCCAATTTTATTATTGGTGTAGTTTATTATTAGTGTAGTTTATTATTGGTGTAGTTTATCACAGCAACAAACTTTCATGAACATGGAAATAAAAGAATTAGAATATTAAACTTTCATAAAAATGGAATTTTTTTTTTTTAAAAAGAAGTGAATAATTATATCTGAGATCCAGGCCTTAAACTTTTTCAGATGTTGTTGTATGGTGTTTAGCGTTGCTTTCAACAATTTTTCAGTCATATCGCGACAGTGCCTACTTGAGACAGTATTCTAAGCGCTGTCACACTGGAGTATCATGCCGCAGACACATGATATGATACCCCACCCAGTCACATTATACTGACACCAGGTCGACCAGACCTAGAACTGTCCTCTAAATGCTGAGCATCAAGTGAGGAAGCTTCTAGTACCATTTTTAAAGTCTTTGGTATGACCCGGCCGGGGATTGAACCCACGACCTTCCGCATGCGCGGCAGACGCTCTACCACTAGACCATGCTGCGGTCTAACTTTTTTAGAAAAATATTTTTTTTTAAGTTATCCCTATGGTATACTATGTAACAGTTTGAGCCTTAGTCATGGTTTTGAACAAATTTGAGAGAGGGTCACAACCCTAGTTGTAAAACATGTAACAGTGTATTTTAAGACAATATAGTTTTGTAAGTTGTCTCCCCCTGATATTGAATATATTATTAATATCATAAATAATATTTCTACATTAGTATTTGGACTATTTTTATATTTCACAAAGTCACTATTATTTGGTCTTACAAAAGCATTATTACTTAAAAGTTATTCACACCATTTAGTATGACAGAAAATGCTTGTTATTCTCTGGTAAGGTATTAGCTTGATTATTTACTGATTATTTGTAATAACATCCTGGTATAAATGTTTTTATGAAATGCCATCCAGACTGGTTGGCTTGGTTTTAATAACTCTTAAGATATATTAAGAAATTTAATTTAATCTGAATATCCTTGAAATGGAGAGTTGGAGTTGAGTTGACTGAAAAGAGCTGGAATTTAGAAGCGAAAGAGGAACGTTGTAGAGAGTGTGTTGTAGAGTTGTGTTGAGTTAGGAAGTGATTATGTTAGGCTTGTTGGTGAAGAACTTATTTTAGTTAAATAAAGAATATTGTGCCATACTTGGAACTTGGAGAAATATAATGTAACTTGAAACTGTAAAAGTAAATAGAATAAAACAAACTTATTAACATCATCTGGCATTGAATTATTTTGTGTTGATCGTTGAATTGGATCATCTACCTTAAATGTTATAAACAACATAATAATCTGTGACGTTGAGCCAATTATAGGTTTCAGTTCAGCTAATTCCCCACAGCAACAAACAGAGGACTGGACCCTAGCTTGGTCACACATCTAAGCTCAAGCCTTGTCTACTTTACCCTTCTAAAAAGCTCGTAACCAATATTGCAATAAAGAGTTATAGTTTTTGTCCCTATGAGTTTCCTAGATGATGCTGAGCACATATGAGAAGTTGTATTCATGTCCAATGATAGGTTGATGAAATATATACCAACTCAAAAACGTTTAACCTGATAAAAATCTTTAACCATATTTTCCAAGTCTGATAGGGCCATAGTTGTGTAAAAATGGAACCCAAAGTTATGGTTCTTGTATCTGTGCATTCCATTGATGATGCTGAACACAATTGTGAAGTTTCATTCATATCCAATAAGTGGTTACATAGATATCTTACATGATAAATAAAATTAAATCCATTAGGGCAATAAACATCATCTTTTTCAAGAAATAAATACCAAATGGAAGACAATACTAAACACAGGGGTGATAAAATTAAGCTATAATTATTAAATAATGCTTGTCTGATAGAAATAAATTAATAAATAATTCAACAAAATATCTATTTTCATTATCCACAGTTTTCTTTTTTTGAAAATAATGTGAATGAATAGCTCATATTGCCTTAATATTGTTGAATTTAAATTCATTAACCATTGCATTGCTGAAAAATAACACGATAGGCGAACCAATACCTAACTTAAGGCACACCATGTAGTATAATAACTCTAATTACTACAATTGCATGACTAGGAATAATATAAGTTGGTCTTGGTCAAGCCTATCAAGAAATAATAATTAAACATTACCTGAATTAACCCCAGCAAGAATTTGAAATATAGTGTAAGCCAAAGTTTACATATGCGATATGGGGGATATGTGCAATACTTTAAAGTCATATGGTCATATACCAGTTCTTGTAAATGGATCTGCAGTCTTGTATCAACACATACAATTTATCAATGCTGGATATCCTTCCAAATTCTAATATAAGTTGTTCAGTTTTTTACATATACAATATATGCACTAACTTCACATCATGGGATAATATATTGGTACCAGTTCAAAAAAATGGATCTATTATTGAAATAATCCTGTACCAGCATGCACAGTTTACCACAGCTGGATACACTTTCACATTCTACATTGTTTCAATGTTTGACATATACAATATATGCACATCACATCTGAATACCCTTTCATGTAAATGAAAAAAATGAACCTTTCATGTAAATGAAAAAAATGAATTAAAAACAAAATTAAATAAAAAAAAATTGAACATTTTTAAAAAAAAAAAAGAAGTGGATAATTATATCTGAGCTTGAGGCCTTCAATTTTGGTACAGAAAATATTTTTTAAGTTTTCCCTATATAACAGTTTGACCCAATAGGGTGACAGTGAATAATATAATTATAATGTTTCAGTAGCCTTTTAAAAAATACAGTTTAAATCGCCTTAACGGAGATTCCAAGGACATTGGACAAAAGGTCACAACTGAGATTAATATACAGTGAAAGGAGAAAGAAAGTATACATACCTATAAACGTCGACAGGTCAAAGAACAATAAATGTATTGCATACAAATTTTGTATATTTATATTTCATCATAATATTGAATCAAAAAACAAACATTTAATTCATTTCAAAGCAAAACAATTTTCCATAACATGAATAAACTTAGCCAATAATGAAATAATGTTAAAAACCAAAATGTATACTTTCTTTTTCCTTCAGTGTATATAACCAGTTTATTCAGTACATTCAAATATTTGTTTATTTTAACTATAAATTAATTTTTTTTATATCCAATTAATGAAACGTCTTTCTATCTAATTTCTTACCTAATGTCATATTAATTACTATAGTCCATTTTGTACTTACATATTTGGGGCTCTTGCAAATTTGTCATTTTAAGAAGGCCACAAACTGTCATACACCATCTTGACGATCTGGGCAAAGTCTGTCTTCAGCTAAATAGAAAACAAAACCTGTATTGTAAGACCATCTAAGGAAAGAATGTATATTTAGCTTAAAACAAATATTTGTACAACACTTTAAATACAGGTAATTCTGTATTTAGAGCATTTATACTTACATGTCAAATAGAAAGTGTTTATGAACTTAGTCACAAAAGTAAAAATACATGTACAGTGTAGTTAAGAAATTTGGGAAAATAATAAAAAAATATACTTCCCTGAGCTAAACAAAAATTATTATAAATTATCTTTTAAGTAGGTCAAGGTTATTGATTTCAATATTTTTAAGGTAATGGTGACAATGGTGTCAGGGTCATGAAATAGATATTCAGATTTTTTTTCAAAAAGATGAGCAGAAAATGCAATTCAAAATACCTTCAAATCCATTGTAACCACTGTCATTGTCAGGGTCCTCTGTAGCCAAGTGGTCTGTGGGCCGTCTCAAGATCACTTACCTCTCACCGCTAAGGTCGTAGGTTTGAGTCCCACTTGCTCCAAAAACTTTATGTGAGAAAGTTTCCAGTTACTTGCGGAAAGAAGGTTGTTCTACTTCTATGAGTCTTCCTTCACCAGTAAACTGGATATGCCATATATAACCTGAAATGTGTTGAAAATGGCGTTAAACCCCATTCAAATTTTTTTTTCTTATAAAGATGTCGAAGTCTACTAAGTAGACAATTCTTTGCTTGGTGGTCAGCATTTACGAGATAATAATTTTAAACCTTGTTGAGGACACTGTCATGATTCGACCAAAAAAACATTGAAAGTTATGCTAAATTAAACACTGTACAGTACAATACAAAAGCGGAACATTGTACAGTATAATACAATAACAGAACACAGTACAGTATAATACAATAAGTAAACACTGTACAGAATAATAACATAACTCAACACTGTACGGTATAGTACTCTAACTGAACACTGTACAGTTTAATACAATAACTGAGCACTGTACAGCATAATACAATAACTGAGAACTCAGCAGTATAATACAATAACTGCACACTGTTCAGTATAATACAATAACTGAACACTGTACAGTATAATACAATAACTAAACACTGTACAGTAAAGTACTCTAACTGAACACTGTACAGTATAATACAATAACTGAGCACTGTACAGCATAATACTATAACTGAGCACTCGGCAGTATAATACAATAACTAAACACTGTACAATATAATACAATAACTGAACACTGTACAATATAATACAATAACTGAACACTGTATAGTATAATACAATTACTGAACACTGTACAGTTTAATACAATAACTGAACACTGTACAGTATAATAAAATAATTAAACACTGTACAGTGTCATATAACAACTGAACACTGTACAATATAATACAATAACTAAACACCGTACAGTACAATACAATAGGTAAACTCTGGGCAGTATGATACAATAATTAATCACTGTACAGTATAATACAATAAACAAATAACAAAGTTCTACCACATTTGCTTCAACTTGTAATCATTTAATAAGGAAATACAAAAATGAACGAGCTATTGGAATATTTACATAAAATATAATACAATATTTAAAACAAAGACAGATCTATGAGTATGAAACAAATGACTACATTTTATTCAGCTAAAGTAACATCAAAATCCCTTAAAATATACACACAATTCCGCACCAATTTCACTAAACAATAACTAAATATAGTTGAAGACGTTTTAGACAAAAAAATACACGCCAAAATGTTCTAGGACTGGTTGTCACAGTGTCAGGATAGTGTGAATGGGTAGGGTTTCATCTACAGAGGGGTCCAGGGAACGTTATCTAGTTCCAGGACTGGTTGTCACAGTGTCAGTGTAATGAGGAAAGGTTGGGTATCGTCTACAGAGGGGTCTAGGGAAGGTTGTCTAGTTCCAGGACTGGTTGTCACAGTGTCAGTGTAATGAGGATAGGTTGGGTATTGTCTACAGAGGGGTCTAGGGAAGGTTGTCTAGTTCCAGGACTGGTTGTCACAGTGTCAGTGTAATAAGGCTAAGTTGGGTATTGTCTACAGAGGGATCTAGGGAAGGTTGTCTAGTTCCAGAACTGGTTGTCACAGTGTCAGTGTAATGAGGCTAGGTTGGGTATCTTCTACAGAGGGGTCTAGGGAAGGTTGTCTAGTTCCAGGACTGTTTGTCACAGTGTCATTGTAATGAGGATAGGTTGGGTATTGTCTACAGAGGGATCTAGGGAAGGTTGTCTAGTTCCAGGACTGGTTGTCACAGTGTCAGTGTAATGAGGCTAGGTTGGGTATCCTCTACAGAGGGGTCTAGGGAAGGTTGTCTAGTTCCAGGACTGGCTGTCACAGTGTCAGTGTAATGAGGATAGGTTGGGTATTGTCTACAGAGGGGTCTTGGGAAGGTTGTATAGTTCCAGGACTGGTTGTCACAGTGTCAGTGTCATGAGGCTAGGTTGGGTATCGTCTACAGAGGGGTCTAGGGAAGGTTGTCTAGTTCCAGGACTGTTTGTCACAGTGTCAGTGTAATGAGGCTAGGTTGGGTATCGTCTACAGAGGGGTCTAGGGAAGGTTGTTTAGTTCCAGGAATGGCTGTCACAGTGTCAGTGTAATGAGGCTAGGTTGGGTATTGTCTACAGAGGGGTCTAGGGAAGGTTGTCTAGTTCCAGGACTGGCTGTCACAGTGTCAGTGTAATGAGGCTAGGTTGGGTATCGTCTACAAAGGGGTCTAGGGAAGGTTGTCTATTTCCAGGACTGGCTGTCACAGTGTCGGTACAATGTGACTGGGTAGGTTATCAGCTACAGTGCGGTCAGGGGAAGGTTGGGTAGTTCTAGGACTGGTCATTACATTGTTAGTATAATATGACTGGGTGGGGTTTCGTCTACAGTGGGGTTCATAGAAGTGTAAAAAAACTTCTTTTTTTTTAAGTCGTGAACAATTATGTCTGGACTTCTGGCCTTCAACTGTGGTAGAAAAAGATTTTTTAAATTTTCCCTATACAATATTATGCAAAACTAATAAAACAGGCCACTTTTGCTCCCAGTGTAGTGGTTTTGAATAAATTTTAGATAGAACCACAAACAGACCATAATTGTTTAACATCTAAGCTTAAGGCCTTGTAAGAGGGCGGATCAGAAAGTTGGTAGGCTTTTGCCATAACTTTTTTATTGATCATTATATTCTTATAATTGTCAGGGAGACTGTGCCGCTATATATTTGCAGTAATTTTGCAAAAAATTGATAACTTTTCATCATTAGTTTATATTCTATAGTAACTACGGAAATGTTGATTTATGTAGTCGGGGCAGTTTTTTGCTTTTTTCCTATCCTCTACTATTCAAACAAGCGTTACGGTATGCCATTTTGTTTGAAACAAAATGATGTCGGGACACTTGAAAATGGATTAGCATGCGGAATACCACAGTTCTATAAAGTTCTGCTCAACTGTTAGGTAATAGATCTGCTCAAACAGAGAAACAAAAGAATGTACAGTGAGTTTAATGTTTCAAGGTCTCCTAGTGTTTCAATGTCACAAAATTAATGTTTTTGAGATGGCCAGGAATCAGTCATTAAAAAAGAGCAAAAGGGAAGTTGATTTGAAGAGATATTGGAATCAAAGCATGTTTTACAGAATTTTGTGTCCAGTTTTTCATCTTTGGATTTCGTAACACATTCACATCAATGGCAAAACCGTATAGACCATGGATGAGAGTATTTTGAGAGGAGTGACTCAGTAAATTTGATACAAATGCACCTGTTTAAAATACTGACATTGGTTTTTGTTGAATACAACGTCATCATTTTGCCCCAACATATCTAACTGCTATGCTTTGAATAGCCCATTATTTTTTTAATAATTGACATATCATGCTAAAATTTTCAAAATACGTCCCATATACATTTATTTCAAACACAATAACACTATTGTGCATTGTATCATTGACTATAAATAAGTTATGGTAAAAGTCTATGAACTTTCTGATCCCCCCTCATACTTGTACTACAATCTTTAACCTGCTAACAACTGTAAACAAAATTTCTATACCTGCGTGACAAAGTTTATGTTGTCATTTTGTTCAGTAAAGATATTGTTATCATAAACAACTATTACACCAGTATTAATTTATGTAATTTAATTAAAAACAAGAGTTGTCAGATGACAACAAGCTCGCCGATGGGATAAAACACCAAAACTTAAACACAAATAAATGCAAAAGACTTAACCTGGGTGTCTACAGACGAAAATATCAAGTCCATAAAGGGCCATAACTCTGCCAAAATGCAACCCTGAATAATGGTTCTTGTCTCTGTGTGTCCCATCATTGATGGTGAACACACATGATAGGTTTCATACATATCCAATGAGTGGTTGCATAGATATCTTAAACTTAAACGCAAAAGTTTAACCTGGGTGTCTACAGACGAAATGTTAAGTCCAAAAAATGCCATAACTTTTCCAAAATGCAACACCAAGTTATGCTTCTTGTCTGTGTGTGTTGCATCGATGATGGTGACCACACATGTGAAGTTTCATACATATCCATTGAGTTGTTGCGTAGATATCTTACCTGATAAAAAACTTTAACCTGAAAAATTAAGTATCTAAGTCAAAAAAAGGCCATAACTGTGCCAAAATGCAACCAAGAAATATAGTTATTGTCTGTGTGTGTTCCATTGATGATGGTTAACACATATGCTAAGTTTTATTCATATCCAATGAGTGGTTGCATAGATATCTTAAACTTAAACGCAACTAAATGCAAAAGTTTAACCTGGGTGTCTAAATCCAGCAAGAGTTGTCAAAAGACAACAAAACTCGCCTCTGGGTGTCTAAGTTCAAAACTGGCGATAACTGTGCCAAAATGCAATCAAGAGTTATGGTTCTTGTCTGTGTGTGTTCCATTGATGGTGGTTAACTCACATGCAAAGTTTCATTCACATCCAATGAGTGGTTGCATAGATATCTTAAACTTAAACGCAAAAGTTTAACCTGGATGTCCACAGACGACCATGCCGCCGCCGACGCCAACAGGGTCATGGCAATAGCTCTCCTTGGACTTCGTCCTAGCAAACTAAAAAGGGTCAAAACTGTGCCAAAATGCAATCCAGTTATGGTTCTTGTCTGTGTGTGTTCCATTGATGATGGTGAACACACATGGGAAGTTCCATTTATATCCAATGAGTGGTTGCAAAGATATCTTAAACTTAAACGCAAAAGTTTAACCTGTGTGTCTAAGTCCAAAAAGGGTCATAACTGTGCCAAAATGCAATCAAGAGTTATGGTTCTTGTCTCTGAGTGTTCCATTGATGATGGTGAACACACATGGTTGCATAGATATCTTAAACTTAAAACGCAAAAGTTTAACCCTTGGTGTCTACAGATGATGCCGACAATGCCGGGGTCATAGCAATAGCTCTCCTTGGACTTCATCCAAGCGAGCTAAAAATTAAATCAGAGATAGTTCCATAAAAAAGTTTGAGACAGATAAAGAAGAGAAAAGATGGCTTAAAGAAAAATATAATGCATGACAATATATGGATATATTATATATCAATTTTCCTCTCAAACAGCCTAAACTGTATTCACACAAATACTAGTAGTATATGTTGTAAAATATTAGTCTTTACGCCACTTCTGCACTCCCGTATAAATCTTCTATATTTCTTGTACACTTTACATTTTAATAGAATAAATAGTAAATTATATTAAATCTAGTTGTGGAATTTCACATCACCATGTTATCTATATACGTCGTGTATCCAAGTATATATCAATCGGTTTTTCACACCTCAAGGTTCCATTGATTAATTTCAGAAATGGTATTGAGGAATTTAATTAGAATTTTTTCACATAAATCGTATTTAAATATCAATATTAAATTACATCGCGAAAGACATTTGAATTTATGCGATACTCAATATTGGACAAAAACATAATTCCAGCAATAATAAATATTTACAATGTATCACTCACTGAACTCCACTAGAATTCTTGAACATCAACTACATATGATCATTCTCGCCTCATCTTGCATTTTCCTATATCTTTAAAAGGTCCCAGACCTATGAAACACAACACATCTTCCTCTCTTTTAAAAAACCCAATACAACTGACCAATTATACTGTGCAGTGTACACATAAAAAGTGTTCACCATAAACTTATGTAATTACATGTAATTACCTGTACATAAAGAGTATTGTGAAAGCCTAAGGGTTATGTGTAGTCATTTTATGTTAACTTTGTTACAACCTAAAAGGGCAATAATTCTGCCAAAATGCAATCAAGTGTTATGCTTCTTGTCTCTATGACTTGCCCAGATGAGTCTGATTGCACATGTGATGTTTCATTCATGTCCAATGATAGGCTGATAAAATATGTACCAACTAAAAAACTTTAACCAAATTTTTTTAAGTGTAAAAGGGCAATATTTATGTCAAAGCACAATCAAGAGTAATGGTTCTTTTCCCTATGAGTTTCTGGATGATGATGAAGACACACGTTTCATTCATATCCAATGATTAGTTGGTGAATATGTACCCACTCAAAAGCTTTAACTCATTTTCTAAGACCAAAAGGGCCATAATTCTGCCAAAGTGCAACCCAGTTTCTCTGTGCATTCCAATGATGATGCTGGACACATGTGAAGTTTCATTTATATCCAACAAGCAGTTGTATAGATATCTAACTTGATAAAAAACTTTAACCTAAAAAAAACCAACGCCAAAGCCAGGGCAAAACAAGTGCCTCCCTATTCTATGAATAGTCAAGCTAAAAAGTAGCCTATTATTGTTCGACTCCTTTCTGTCTACTCGACCTATTTACACCCACAACTTGTGACACATCTTCTCAAATTGTTGTTTTCAGCTGGATCAAAACATGGAACCCCAAAGTGCCACTAATTGACATATCTGCACGATTTCCCAATATTGTGAAAAGCATTTACAACCATGTGTGTAGGTACAGGCAGACTTAATACTGGTACATATCAGTATTTTAATGCTTCATGCAACAAACATACTCAAATTCAAATGAGCTGAAAGATTGACTAAAACATTATTTTAAAATTATTTCCCAACAAAATTAAGTCCCCACAAATATATTATCCTTGAACCAAAAACATAAAAAATTCATGCTTTCACATGAAAAGAACTTCCATTTGGTTCATATCTCTTGAATGTATTTTGGTATTATTATCCACCTGTGTGATTCCAAGGTGCACATGAGTGACCATTGTAGTTCATGCATTTCACAAGAGGCAACAGATTGAATATTAGAGCAAATTTGCTGAAACTGCAGTTATCCAGATTCTGGGCTCATTCACTCTACATACATGTATATATATTTAAATATTGTGTGTTGTGGTGTTTTTTAATATTCTGTTTTTGTACATGAAGATTGAGTCTCGAATCTTTGCCCATGTTGCATTGTAAAACCTTACTGTGTTGGTATGCGGTAAACACCACCTTCTTCCTCCCCAAGCAAAATATCACTATTAAGGTTAAAAATAACAACCTTACACATGAAATAATTTGTAATATTTTAATATTATACAAAAACTTCCAAAACATGAGAAATATAAGTTGTTAGTAATTAACAATTGGCAAAAAAAGCCATAGAGCAAAATAACAACTTAATTCACCTGCGTAACAAGATTACACATACCTCGAAATTGTTATTATTCTATATAAAAATGTGTTCACATTCACAATTGAAAAGACACACAGGCATGTTCAATAAATATTCACTATTTCAGAAGTTAACATTTCTACAAGATGCAAATACGACAAATAGAGAAGAAAAAAACAACTCCAGTATGTGCATGTATTCAGACAATTAATTTCCTTTATACTGGTACATGTATTTTAACTTGTGTAAGTAACTGAAAGGCAACATATTTTGCACATTTGTATCATATTTGACAAAAACTGTAAAAAAATATTCAATTTAATCAGATTTTACTGATACCATATAAAATTACCAAGGAAATATAATTTTTTTCATTGATATTTTCACAGATGGCAAGATTCTACTAATTTGCATAAAAATGTTAATTTTTTTTTTTATAAGAAATTTCAGAGAGTAAAACCTATTAAGAGCTTATCATCTTCATAAGGTTTATTTTCATAGGTATAAATATTAACTGTAATGTGAGTCAAAGTTAATTTCAACATTGCAGCATGTCCATTTATTACTAGGAATGTGTCCATAGGACACTGATGCCCCCACTAAATAATTTTACATAAAATTAAGTTGAAGAGGGGCAACTTGTGTGAAATTTGACCGAAGTGTACAAATACCAAACTATATCTGTATTTTATAATTATATAGCTACAATCCAAATATTAACTCAATACAAAGAACCTTTCAGAAATTAATGATTCGGAACCATTTTTTTCCCTCAGACAGACCTACTCATAAATGGACAAAAAGGAGCAGTACTTAATTAATGCGCCTATGCCAGTTTTCAAATGAAACTACCCAGTTCGGCTGAATTTGGTTGAAAAGCTTCTGAGAATTGAAAAACTTGCCATTAATAATATCAAAGGATCATAACTCAAATGAGTAGTGCTCTCAAGGAAAAATTACTTTTCCATATATGGTGGGGAGGCATAGTCTTAAAATAGTAAATAAAAGAAAAAAATAGGAAATCATACAATGGGTACAGTTGTGAAATCAATGAAATTTTGATGGGCTTGAAGTAAATTTCTGAAATGTTTACCCATTTCTTATATTGGTCATCAATTATAAAAGATGAAAACAAGCCGTTTTTGTACAAATAAGGTATAACTGCTAAAAGGAAATTTAGAGCATATGTTGAAAATTTATATATACTCTTATTTACAGGCGTTCCATTTTATGGGCGGCATAACAAGATATTAAAGATATTCTCTGCAATGGATAAATGTGAGAACCATTTATACATCAAATATTAGTCAGAAAGTATTAACTACCAACATGGTAGAATACTTCTCTAAAATCAATGCACCAAATCAAATAAATGCTAATTCCATTTTAATTATATACATATATATATACCTTTTTATCTTTATACTACTACTACCATTGGAGCAAAACAGTTGATTTTAAAGGGACAAATGGCAATTTTGATAAATTTTTACTTTCACCCATTTCTTAACATTATTATATATATCCAATTGAGGCAAAATATGAAAATAAATTACTCCAGACCTTTAAATTTGTTTTCCTTTTCAGAAAAGGGGCATGTTTTGTAAATGGTTGAAAGGCATAATAGGTCGCAGTCACGGCAATATGCTACAAAAAGTATATATAGATAGATTGATTTGAAGTGTAAACACAAGTACAATTCACTTTCATAATTGCCGTTTGTCCCTTCAATGTCAAAATACATGGAAACAACCATTGAGAAGTAGCAGTGGACTACATTTTTATAAGGATTTACATGTTTAAGACATGGTTTAACATGTTAAGATACATTTAAAAAGACAATATAACTTATCAAGTAACAACTGTATATGAGCACTTCTGTTAGGAATTCAAGATTTTGCCAACTCTCGCATATGTTAAATGTTATTTGTCAATGAGACAAGTAAGATATCAGAACGTGCTTGTGTATGTGAAACTGATAAATGAAATGTTGATTTAGTAATACCATGAAATGTTAGTATAGTACATCAAATCAATTACATTTTCACATTTGTTCTCAAGACAAATTCACCACTATTACCTTCCAGTTGGGTACTGCAAGATTATCATTTTCAGCTTTTATCCATTTGATAGTTAATATAAGTCATTAATGGAATCCTGGAAGATTATCTAGTACTCAAGCACACCTATCTCTGCAAGTAACTGATAACTTTTTCTACATGAACCAGTGGCAGAAGACAAGCCTCAACATTGTATACCAATCATTACTGAGCCTGTGCCCGGGCAGGGATTCAAACTCACAACCCCTGGACTGGTAGTCGGACATACTATCAACTAAGCCTGGCTCACTTTGCTTGGATGTTGACAGCACTGTATTAAACAATGTTCTATATACTACTTGCTACTGATGTCAGTTTTCTGATGCAAATATTTGTTTACAATGCTGTTGCCATAGGTCACATGAAGATGTAGGTTAAAAATCTGTATGTTGACCTTTTACTTACTATATATTATCTATAATACCTTCCTCTTGGATGATTACATTATCATTAAGAAAGTGTGTTTATAAGAATTAACTGACTAGAACCAAAACAATGTATACCCTGGTAACTCTGGGAATTGCTGAAAGCTGATAACATCAACAATATTGTAGGCAAATATCCTAAAACAACATTCCATACAGTAAAGCAAAAGAAGACCATGCAACTTTTCATCCACACATTTAAGCAGACAATTTCAGCATTTCTTCACCTGATTCAAACCAAAATTCCAAAATTTCACTTGCAAAAAAAAAATAAAATGATTCCACACCTTCTGACATTCCTATTTATGTTAAAATAACCTTTGATTTTCCGTAGAGCATATTTAGAAGTTGTTTGATAATAAACTGAATTTTGCAGAATGTTATTTATTGCTTTAAAGTTGGCCTCAACTTTTTACCAAGCCTTGCCATATCAATAACTCAAAAGATGTATGACTGATTTTTTTTTATTTGAATGATTGTATATTGTACCAACTTTAATGTTTGAGGAAACTGCCTATCGTTCAAATGTGATTACAGATTACAATTTTCATTTCTTTAGCATATTCTAAATTACTCGGACAAGTCCACAACTTCAAACAGGAAGGAAGATACCAGGCTCACTGTATGTACATGAATAAATCAACATACAGATTTAGAAAAGAAAACAACAAACCCATGAATGAATATGAATGAGCCTAGAACATTGATACCTGCATAGTTCTACTCAATACTAAATTTGTCATAACAAGATCAAAAGTAACAAAAAAACATCATTAAGAGGCATGTTTACATCCTGAAACAATTTAACTTATCTTCTAAGGCCATGATGTAGTAGCCATATTTTACTTTCTCCCAGCCTCATTGAAGTCCCACACTAAACTAATATGCACACTGGTTAAAATATTATGTATCTCATCCTGAAAAAGACTACATTATGGACTTTTTTCAGTTTTCTAAGGTTTATAAATATCCATTTATTGAACAGTTTCTTGCAATGTAAATAAATAAATAAATAGTTATATCTAAACGAGTGATGTTCTTTTCTCTATAACACCCAAAAACTGGTAGTAAACATAGTTTTGCCTTATATTTGAACTTTTGTCTCCAACTGTTCAAGTGCAACACTAGAATGATTATGAAAATGCATTTTACACCATAAATGAAGTATGCAAGTGAGGTATGTATTCTCTACAAATGAATTCACACACGTGGTTACACAACTAAGCTTATCATCGCCATTGGTCAATGTATCAACACAAGTATCACTTCCTCAATCTGCTGCCACCAACCAGTGAGGGTCACTACAGTAATGTAGTACTCCGTGAAGTGAGTCAGCAGTGCACTTTGGTGCTCTGGTCAGAGTCCCCTGAGGAAGAATATTTCATCGCAGCCGAATGAAGAGTGGTTATGAAGGCAGGTAAACCTGATTAAGTAGAAGAAGCACAAGTTACACAACGCAAATCTTGAAATAGATTTATGATTATACAATGGTTATTTTACACAAATCTTGCAATACACTGTTAATTATACAAGTAGTTTATCAATAAAAAATCTTGACTGAAATGGTATACACATTTCGGAAGAAGTGGACGGCATATGCCAATGACAATTTCTAGTGACACGGTTAGACAACTGTAATCACATATCCATGTTATTTCTAACTTTTGCAACACAACTGGTATAATGTGAATAAATCTGGAAATCTGGAGAAAAAAAAATAATAGTCTTTAGATATGAGGGGAAAGAAACATTGGGTATACGACGTGAAAATATTAGAAACTGTTGCTGTATAAATATATGGGACTATTTGTTACTCCTATAAACTAATATGGACTTAAGTCAAGGAAATGCTTGCAATTCAAGGTAAAAAATCAATTATACCAATGTAACAGTGTAAGCTTCAAAGAAATGTTGAACTTTTTGACCATTTGAAACTTTTAAATTACTTGATACTATAGTGTCCCTGGGGTTGGAAACAGTGACGAAAGGAATATGGAATGGTACCGATACCAACGAACCATACGGTATATTAATACCATTATCGCTACCAGTGATGTGATTTACAATTTAATTGCTGAAATCTGCAGTTTATTATTATTTTTTTCAATATTTAGTTTTATTTACTTATCCAAGTTTTGAAAGTGAGAGATTTATATATCACAGGAAAGTAATTACTATTTTGAAAAGAGAACCTTTTAATTAAAACTATTCAATGAAAGTCACATTCAAATATGGGTCACAATCCTACAATTCCTCCCAAGGTGTATAAACCTGGACTCTAATGTGTGTTTTTGGTATTTTCCCTCCTTATTTTTCGATCCTCAAGTAATGGAAATGACTAACATTTATCTCAAAGTAACCAAAACTTTTTAATACATGTATTTATATTCTGAAAAGAAAATAATTTTGGGCAATTTGTGTACCGGAGAAGTTGGTATCGCCTGGTGCCAGGTTTTAGACAAGACTCATTAACAAATATGGCAACTTATATATATATATTTTTAAACAAGTACTGGATATGTACTGGTATTTTTTAAAACAATTTTCAGCTCGGTCTCAATACCAAGTAACATTGTCCAACCCTTGTTGTACCAACTGAACATAGCAGATATGAATATGCAGCTCTCAAAAGGATATTGTTCAAGCCAGTTTTGCAAATCTATACCGGTACTGGTGACGTCTTATCCACACAGATAATCATAAAAATCCTTATAACCATGGTATATTATTCTTCGAAATTTGGATGTTACATTTTGGTGGTTTTTATTACCAAACCAAATCGGATTTTATTTATTTTTGATAGTGAGATGCCTTTTATCTATTTTAAAAATGATATTATTTTTTTAAGACATTTATAGCATTTATTTGTGATATACCAGAGCTCTTGCTTACACTTTTGGGAATGGGGTCAGGACCCCTGGCTTTGGGAAAATTAGCATTATTTTTGTTAGTAAGATGTCTTTTATCTATTTTAAAAATAATTTTATTTTTTTAAGACATTTACAGCATTTATTTGTGATATACCAGAGCTCTTGCTTACACTTTTGGAAATGGGGTCATGACCCCTGGCTTTGGGAAAATTAGCATTATTTTTAAAGAAATTGGGAAAATAACACCACATTTCTTCAGTATATGAAACAATATATGTGTAATGTATTTTGAATTAATAAAAAATGATAGGTTCTTCTAGAATGTCAACATTAAAAACATATATTAAAAAATCTTCAATTTTTTGATTTCTTTGCATCTTAAAATTGGGAATTGTGTTATTTTAGATTTGGGTTAAAAAAAAATATTGCTATGGGAATGGGGCCTGAATAACGGCCCCAAAAATGGGCAAACAAGAGCCCTGTATACTTTGTTTAAAACATCAAATCAAATTTAAACTAGCACTGTATAAATTATGATGTATTACTCATTCACTTTAGTTGAAACAGGAAGACATAACAATATGAGCAAGGAACGTGAGCTATTATTAAAATAAAATATCTGGAAGAATTGAGGACAAACTATTATTATGAAATGTCCTTATTATAATAGTTTACCAAATCTATCTGAATGGTAAGTATATTGGAATTGAAATTTATTCTATAAATTAAACCTTTGACTGATATAAATAAATCAAGTACATGTCACTTACTGGAAAGGGTCATTTTATTGATGGCCCATGTTGGTACATAAAGTTGAGGATCATCGTAATATGACATCACATAATCGAAGCCGTTCTCATCAAATGATGTGTGAGGCTTGATCAACATCTGAGACGTGTATTGTCCCACTCGGACATAGTCATTGTTGACGGGGAAGGATGGGTGATTCACAGATTGAGCTGTCAACATCATAAAGTTCTGTTTGTGGTCAATCTGTTATGCGAAACAATATACATAAATACTAATGGAACATTATTGCATTGTGGACCAATTTGCTATTTGCAAATTATACATATACTAAGGGAAGAAAAGATATTCATCAATGTTCATTCAAATGTGGTCAACCTACTATGTGAAACATTGTACATATATACTATGGCAACAATATCGCATTGTGGTTAACCTGTTATGTGAAACAGTATACATCTACTAAGGGAACAATATATATATATATATATGTAATGTTCATTTGATATTGTAGTCAACCTGTTATATGAAACAATATACATATATATATGTAAGGGAACAATATATATATATATATATATATATATATATATATATATATATATATGTAGTGTTCATCTGATATTGTGGTCAATCTGTTATATGCAACAATATACAATATACATATATATATATATATAAGAGAACAATATATATTCATCAATGTTCATTCATAGCTGTGACTTTTCAACATGTACATTTAATTGCATTTTTTACCTTACTAAACAGAAGCCGAATATTTAGTTACTTCATAGTAATAAAATCGTGTTTTTTCCCAAATGATCCGAAAAATATTCTAAACATGGAAAAAAGGGGGGAAAAAGCACTGGATATGAAATATTTTTGTAATATTGGATTATTAATGGTAAGAACATGATCTTAACAGTTTTCAGCCATATTTTCCAAGTTTGCTAAAGCTTTTTTAAAAAAATCCCAATTTCCCATCAATCGTGCTGTTTTTTCCCCAATCTCAAAGGTTTGGGCCTCTTCCTAATTTTGAAACAGGAAAAAAGCCCCAACGTATTATGAAACCATAGGCCTATGAGTTTTATAATACAAAGGGACACAACTGTTTTATGTAATGCATCTATGGCCCAACTATTCTCATTAACAGCCTTTTTACAGAATGTGTGGAGCTTGTGGTCAATAGTAGAGCATCGGATCCAAGATTAGGGGTCATGGTCTGATCCTCCACCACAGCAAAGGGTGGTGTCATTGAGCAAGACACTTTATTTGCTTTTCCTGGTTCTACCAAGGAGATTTCGAGTGTGATTTGAACAAGTTGTAAAAACTTGTTAATTGATGTAAAATAAGTTTATAGAATTTAGGGATGTCACTCTAGCTTATTAAATAGGAAAACACACAAAAGATGTTCAAATTTTTCAGAGTAAAAGATTTTTTTCTCTACTTTTTGGAGTCATGGGAAATTTACATGTTCGATTTAGGGGCTAAAATATGGAAAGTTCAGTAACTTACATGTAGCTATATAAAATATTTGAATAACATAATATGAATGTTTTAATAAAGTTAAGTCACAATAACATAAGCAGTTTGTTCAGAAAAATAGAAAAAGCCGAGCTGGACACATATTAACAAAGTCCATTATAATAAACGTTAACTGGACAATGCATGTATTAACTTAGTCCATTATAATATTTGATTGATTGATTGATTGAATATTTAGCGTCATTTTTTTGCCATCGAAGGCTAACAGACGATCAGTTAACCTAACCACTATTTCCTGGGATTAACCAGTACTCGAGCACACCCCGTCTCCGCAAGTAACTGATAACTTTCCCACTTGAATCAGTGGTGAGAGACGAATGATAATGAGACACAATGTCCTATATCAATCATCACAGAGACTGTTGCCGGGCGGGGGAATCGAACTCACGACCCCTGGATTGGTAGTCATCAGACGCGTAACAATGCAAAGTGCAAGTATTAACTAAGTCCATTAAGTAAGTCAAGGTCAGCATGATGGTGATCTGTTTACAGAATTAATACCTATTACCTTATTAATATTGACAAAGAAAACAGATTTTTAAAAATTAACAGGAGCTAAACAAAAAGCTTTAACTAAGGTTTCATAGACCAAAGTATGAAAATTAATGTAATTTAGCTATATATATATATATATATATATGATATATATATGATATGAATGTGTTTATGAAGTTTAGTCACAATTACATGAGCAGTTTGTTCTGAAACAGAGTAAAAAGGTGAGCATAACAAGAAACTTTTAACCAAACAACATCAACACCAGCATCATGTCAATAGCTTTTTGTTTTTTTAAAAGACAAGTTAAAAAGGTTAGAGATAGGACCGACAGTGCACCTACGATATGTTTAGATTTAGTATTAGATATTACAATATGACTTACCTTGCATCTCCTGACATACACATAGTCTCTGCTATACATCAAGGCAAGCTGAAATACAGGTGACAAGGGAGGTATTAAACAGCTACCAGTAGTACATGTAATACAAATAGGGTATCATCAACAAGTTTCCAATAAAGATAAGGGCTATTCCATTTAAACATACAACCCACCCATGGAAGGCACTTTGAAATTGGACCCTCCCTCTTTATATTTTTAATTCATTTTATCAGGCCCCCCATTTTGAAACACCCTCCCACCTTAGAAGTTTATTATTTTGCCGTCCAAGGGTGGAATGTATGTTTAAATGGAACAGCACTAAACAAAAATATTTGAAATACAAAGAAACTGAAAAAATGCTTTGAGTAGTGCTCTTTTGCATTGGTAACATGTAGGTAAAGAAACAAAAAATCTAAGACTTTTTAATGTTGGACAAAGCAAAATTGAATTCATACTTTTTTTGTAATTAAACGAGAAATGTCACTAATTAGTGTCACATGCCCCCAAAATGGTCAGTGAAAATAACAATATATTTTATGAAAGGTAGGGATTTAAATATATCCATGAATATCGAGAGTAATGGACTTTAATTTCAGACTATTTTGAAATTATCCATAGGTTACAGACAGGACATGAAATCTCAAATAGACTGAATGAAATCTCAAATAGACTGAATGTGTCATCAAAGTTAAATTGTGACCTTGACCTTTGACGTGTGAGTCTTGGTCTTATATGTGACACATCATGTTATGTTTATCATTTGTAGCAAGTATTAATAAAATCCATCTATGCATGACAAAGTTACAGGCTAGACACGGAATATCAGACGGAAGGACGGACGGACACTGCAATTACCATAATTATGTCACCCCAAATATTTTTGGGGGCATAAAACATCAACATGAAATGGTACTTCGTATCTATAAAATTAATTTTATATTTAAATTTAGATATTAAGGAAATGCATATAATAATTATGTACGGTATATATTGTACCAATATGATCAAAACTGTCTATACCAGTATCTAACATTTAACCCTGTGGGCATTTTTACTGTCACGATACAGGAAGTAGGTATCACTTTAATATATATGAACAGTTTGCCCTTGGCATGTGCACAAAGTAAGTTGAACTTCTGAATTTAAATGTAAAATCAAACTTTGGATCTTTAAACTCCTGTCTTAGGTTCCAAAACATTTTCAATTCACTTTAAAACTATTTTTTTTCCCTACAAAAAATCAGTATGACTACAGTAACTTAGCCCAACATATCCTCTCTTTTTTTTACTGCTACATGTACACACTTTCAGTGTTAAATAAAACATTTTTTTCCATAAGATAAGGACTAGAATTGGGACATTAAGTATCCAATATGGTCAGTTAAAACACCTTGTCACGGGAGATTATGGTACATAACTAGCATGCAAAATTCAATGACAATTACGGATGGATGCTGGAGTGGACACATAGCTTAAAGACCAAATTTTGATAATTTAAAGGACCACACCTCAGGAATTAACTAACTGATTACGCCAGTTTGAGAACTTGGCCAAGATTATATAAAGTTTAGTCAAGATCCAAACAAAATTACATCTGCTACAGTGCAAACAAGGCCAACTAGTGCAGTTTTTTCCTTTTCAACTGCCTTAACCTGGAGATAAATATTTTGAAAACCTAATCAAGACACAAAGATTAGTTAACGGTGAATTTGATGATCAATGCAAGTGCTAGGGCGCACACAACCAAGAGCTAAGGATAAAAGAAGGGAGCATTTTATCAAAGTGAGCTTAAATAGACATTTCAGACAATCTGGTAATAAATGAATATACATGTGCATTCTGTGTACCCTTAGTTAATTGGCCATGGACAAGAAATTGTACATAAATTCTTACGGGGAAGTGGGTTGCCCAATACACAACTTCTGACCCAGTCTCTGCATCCACATCAACGGTCTCCAGTCGGATGACATGGTTGTCCCATTTCTTTCTGTACTCAAGGTCCAACTGTCAAGACATATTAATTTAACAAATAATTTACAGGTTTTTATACTATTATTTATTTAAAATTAAACAAGTAATTGAGGTCTATAAATTTTATCTACATCTAAATAAAATGTTAGCATGTTTTCATAAACTGTCAAGTTTCAAGTTTCCAAAACTTTTTCAGAAGCTTGGTAAATATTGGACAAATTAATGAAATTCATGTAAAGCAGAAAAAAACAACAGCCTAGATCTCTATCATCAATTTTTAACACAAGTATAGGTCTCAGATGAAAAATATAAATTAATCCTTCAAAATAGATTTTACACACACCATTAAAATAGTAACTGATATTTATCTAAGGCCTCAGGATTTTCGCAAATTATAACAAGCATTAGGCTTGACCATACCTGTATATTGTAAAATGATCGAGCACAGATATCCGTGTATTTTCCATAAACTGAAAAATAAAAAATGTCAAATATTTATCACTTGAACAATAGTTTTAATTGTGAATATAGCTTAATCACGGTGTATGCTGTATTGATCAGATATTTATTGTTGTATGGTGTTTTAGTGTCTCTTTCAAAAAATGTACAGTCATATCGCAATGGTGTCTATGCGAGACAGTATTCTTAGCATTGCCACACTGGAATATCATGCCACATACAAATTCAACCTAAAACATCATTCTTTCTCTAGTGTGTAGTTATTTTCACCTGTAAAAATCATTTCTATTAAGAATAACATAATTATGCCATTGTTTCACCCTATAAGAAATTGCTGACTGACCTACTATGTATAATTTTTCGAAAGTTTTCAATTCTAAAAGTCCAATAACCACAGACTTTGATCCGGTTTCCTAATTATTAAAAATAATAAGTATTTTGACTATTCTCATAAGTCAATGCAGATAGGTAGCTGAATAAACTTATTCTTCAGGACTCAACCCCACTACTTTCTCCCTTGCGTACTCCAGCCCTACAGATGAAGGAGGTAGAAATAAAACTTTAGTTCTCTTTTTTTCTTCTTTTTTTCAGAGCTTTGTACGGCAATGTTTTTTTTTGTTTTTTTTGCTAGCATGGTAGTTAATGGTCAGTATTTCAGAAATCATCACTGAATATTTGATGCTAATACCGGCTTTCTGGACAATTCTGTGTCATTTCAGAATTGCTGATTCGAACCGCATCTAGGGCGAATAGTTGACATATTATTACTCTGGAAATTGATAGGTCTAACAAAAGTATTGAATTTTAAAAAAAAAAAACCTGGTCAAGGTATGCTTTTTCCCTACATAATTGCATATCTTGAATCAGAGAAGAATTTGAGCCCAGACACATGCTGCAGAATTTGGTTTTTCACTCTGCTTTGGACATAAATGTTACAATGGAGCCCTATGGGAAATTTAATAGTGGTGTGAGACGTTTTAATAAAAATAAATTTTACTGTGATCATGCATATTATAATAAAACACAGATATACTGTACTTCTTTCACTGACAGCTCACAGCTGGTATTGTATTTACATACCTTTGTATTTATATAATGAACTTCCATTCACAGGACAGCGCCACAATTTGAAGTTATCACTGTCCACTACTTTTTCCCACTTATCGCCTTCCTCTGTTTTGGCACCTGATGTTTTGGATGAATGGGCCTCAACAAATGCTTTCAAATCATCTGCAACTCTGTAAATATGTTCATAATTATTTTTATTTCAAATTAAAAAAATAAGTAATATCATGGTATATGACAATTATTTCATAAAAATGTAAATTACAACAGGACTTGGTGTACATTTATCCAAACTGACCTGTAAGACAAGAAATGCTACAAAATCAGGTCTACATGAAAAGTCACTTGTTATAGAGCATAGTTATTGATTTATAATTTGTGAATTAAATTATATGAAAGAACAGTAAATGAGTGGAAGTAATACAGTACTCAATTGTCATCATCATTGCATGAAGTAAGAACACGGTCTTGGTAAATAAGGATCATACCAACAACTTGAGCTGGATCTGACATTAGGGGTTAGGGGGATAACATGTTTTGGGGAGGAGACGGGGGTGATTGGCGAACTCTGAGAGGAATAAAAAACATTGTCAATTCATTTTAATATAACTCAATTTGCAAAGAAAGCTTAAAGCTTAATTTAACATCTCAAGTGTGCTTCATAAGGTAGAATCATAACTGAGTGATGTTTTTGAGACATCAACTGAACAGGGAATCTAACCCTCAACCTATGGCGTGAGCAGCAGACACTATCCACTATTTTAAGCTCCACTTCATATATCTATATAGAGTTATATTTAAATTAAAATAATCAAACCTGTCCAAATCTTGGTCCGTCACTTTATTTTCGTTCCAATCAAAAAACACAGCGCCAAGCAAAAAGAATAACTTCCCGTCCGATCTGGTCCGAAGCAGCTGTCCCAAAGCTTTGAATAAATGAGATGCTGTTCTTTCACCATAAAGATTCCGGTAAAGATCGAGAATCTGGGCACTTCTTCTAGCTCTATGGGCAGCTATGACATTACACTGTTTGCCGAATACTTCCCCAACCATATTCAGTTTTTCACCAAAAAGCCTCACACAAGGATTATCCCAAAATTTGCGACCCTGAAAATTTGACATTGTTTTCAGTTTCTTTACTATCTTCTCTTGAGATTGTCGGCAAGAACTTTGCAGCATTCTGTGCATCATAACTTTAATATTTGACATTGTGTTTGGAAATAATCACACTGAATGGTACCACAATATCGTTATACAACGCGACCTCTAGCACCTCGCACACATGGCAAAGATGAAACAAATCGACTATTCCATAAATAGTATTTGTCAATCATACTTCACTTGCTGGTTCTCTGCTACGTACGTAAACGCTAAATAACAACCGATAGATACGAAAACCAGCCAATAAAATAAGTTGGACTTAAAATTCTCAACATTTGTATTTTTAGCAAGAAATGAAAGCATGTTGCATGTTACATTCATTTTTATCACTAGTGATATACAAAAGGTTAAAAAAATATTGCTGCATGACTAGTTTAAATGTTTTATTACGTTATTTGTCTATCATTTAACCTTGACATTGTTGTTGTAGTTAACGGAAACCGATTGACCGCCGTATTTCGCGGGCATCTACCTTTTTTCAGACGTCCCGGTACAGCGTGTTGCCTATTTATTGACCAAAAGTAAATAAGTTACCTTATAATAATATGTTATGTTTTGTATTTGTTACCTCATATTAAGTGTATTTATTCAAATGGCATACATTTTCGTAGAGGGGGGTACCCATATGGCATATACAAAATATAAATGACCTCATATGGCATATGCAAAAAATACTTTTTTTCTATATAGAGAAAATAAAGTTTACGATTGCGAGTCTCTAACTGACGTGTGTATATCTCTTATTTGGGTAGGAAAATGGTCAAACTGCATTAAAGGTCATTATGTTGATTCTATATCTTGTAAGGATCTTAAAAAGGCCTGGAAATATATCAAAACAAAACAAAAGACTCAAAACAAAAAAACGTATTAAAATTTTAGTTCAGTTTTCGAATAGCATACGAAAAAAACCAATAACCTGATATGGCGTAGACAAAAAAAATAAAAAGGCCAATATGGAATATGCAAAAAACCCTAACAAACTCATCCAATTTTTATAAAACATATATACCCCGTCCAACGTATACGTTACATAAACGGTAACTACGTCGCATTTAGGCATAGTACCACCATTGGAAAAATCGCATAATGGCGGTTATAAATAATCCTCGTTTCTTATTTTAATGCTCATTTTTTTATATATTTGAATGACATTATTGATGTATTTGGATAGCATTGTCATGTATGAATTGTGAATTTAGAAAAAAAGGATGCTTGGAAATTGGGGTATGAATACATGATTTCGGAAGTCTACTTTCACTTTGTCACCAGTGTACACACTGAGCTGAAAAAAGGTCTTATATGACACATGACCCCTACTTTTCTCATCATATTTTGATAGTGCAGAGGTTGACAGACAGTAAAATGTAGGTTTCACTTCTTTAATTTGGGTCTGTATATGAATGACAAGCCTTCAAACTTTTATTATTTATTATATAATAAAGAACAAAAATCAAAGGTGGGTTTACACCCTTACGGTGATAACTACACACGATAAACCGGTACTTCCTGTTATTTTTGCGAACGCGGTCGAACAGTGAGGTAAGAAATCCCCTTTATTTTCGTATTGTTATTTCGTTTTTCAACCAAAGATATAGCCGATACGAGCGGCAATCTATTTAAGTTTCAAGCGGACATGTGTTTTTTAATGGGAACATGACCGTTTCCTTAAACATTCGAGAAAAGTGACGGATTGAACCATTTTAAGATTGAAAACAGCTCAATATATTACTTCGGAAGCATTTATGGGACTACTTTATGTGTTTTACATTTGTTTTATGTATCAATATACCAAACTATATCAGTAAAATTACAAGCTGATGTTATAAGACTGCTAAACGCTACTGTACAATACATAAGTCGATGTATTGTGTCATTTAGCAGTATTCCAATAACATGAAATAATACTACTATCCAACCTTTTCAGAGTTGTTTTAAAATTGTATCGTTGTTTACACTTCGCAAATAAACTATGTATTTTTTCCGTTTAAGGACATTATCGTCTACTGATCTAACTATTTTGTATGACATATCGCAGCTGTTTCAGACCCGTAGATCATTACCTGTTCTTCAATTAATGCATGTACACTATTTACATTGTACTAGTCCTCTATTAGTCCTGGATGGCATAAATTGACTCTAAATATCAAACAAAATAATGTACTAATAATCGTTCTTTTAGCTGTTAAGAGTCGAAGATTAAGTCGTTTAACTGAGTCAACACGCGCATTTTTTTACAGTAATATTATTAATTTTAGAATTCAGCCTTATTTAAATTGTATCAAACTTGGTAGGTTCATCAAGTTAAAGCTTTCGCTAAGTGACGACTCTCGTCGCATCGATTAGAAGTGGAGGCAGGCCTTGGATACGGCCAATTAGAACACCATTTGACAAACGAAATTGCAGAGTATGTAATAAATAAAATGATGAATAAATAAAAGTATGAATATCATTTTATTATTGAATATGTGCTATATTCCGATCTGAGAAAAAAATAAAATAAATAGATACATGTAATATTGGGAAAGACCAAACATGCCTAAGTTTATCAATTTGTTAAATTCAAAATCTTTGAACAACAGTACAATATAAAAACTTAGTACTTTTATACTAAAGCTTTTCAAATAAGTAATATAGCTATATATGTATGATTCACATTCATTTTCAATTAGTACACTATTTATGATAGGTAAGATCATGTTGCATTGTATTTGCTTTCTGACATAACTTTTCAATATTATTACTGTTATGCATACCACCTTTTCCACTTGCACCCTTGTTTAAATTTAAATTTATTCGGTATGATTTATACCATTAAAATAACATTGTAACTGTTTATTATCATTAATCAACCACTGCCTATCATTCATCATGTACCAGATGAGCCAGAAATAACGACGCGATATTTAACATTCCCACAGAGTGATCTACCCTAGCAAGAGTGCTTGTTTTTGTATTCACTGTGATCATATATTCATGGATGTACTGGGATCTTTTCAATTATTGGGCGTGTGTGTGTGAGGGGGGTGGGGGGGGGGGGGCAGGCAACCTTAGGAGAGAGTGTATGAGGATTGTGAGAAAGAGTACTGTACCGAAAACAAGTGAAAGGCAAGAAATATGGAAGGTTTTGTATCTAAGAAAATATATAGAACATGAGTAAGTACACTCCAGAATGAAAGATAGTAAATTAAGAGAAACATATGAATAAAGGAATGTACAGAATAAAAAAGCTTTAGGATGAAGAACGAAAGTTCTGGAAGCAGAACGGAGTATTAATAGCGTTTGAAAAACCAGTTATTAAATATGGACTCAAACCGGTTTATTCAAATACAAGAACAGAAAGAAAGAGAGAAGACAGTGAAAGGCGGTTAATCCTCCACGACCGGTGATTGTAGCAATTGCAAGACAACCACATACTACTGGATGGGTTGATCTCAAATCAATGAGGATTTTCGCAGTACTAGCAAACCGCCGAAACGTATGGAAACGACATACACATTTTGAGAGATATTATTTTCACCAGCAAAAACTTTTAGTCGGTTACAATGATTTGCATAACATAAAACGTATATCAAACGTATGAATTAATTCTAGTTTCGATCAACTAGAATGACGCTTTTTTCAAGACCTGACAGCTTTAAAAGGTATTAACTCTAACGCTACTATTTGGCTCCAAAGTTGTCTAACGGTGTAAGCCGTGGACTTTCAATCCGGATGTCGTATGTTCAAACCGCAGCGAATGCTAAAAAAATACAAATATAATAAAACATTTATTTTTTTTATATTTTTTTTATTGAAACTGTTACCGGTATATGTCAGCTTAAAGCAACGGCAAAATCACAATATCTCTTGCAATCATGAAGTATACATGTTGTGTTTGTATGAAAAGCGATATTATTATGCTGAAGTATCGGACATGTTGAAGTAGTTGTTCTATTATATTGATCTATTTGATTTTACAGGAGGCACAACAACAACTTTGCTAGAGGTGTCCTGGGACATGCTGCCATGAAAAGATATATAGCTCGTGGCATGCATTTCCTGCATTTTTCTGATATTTCAGATATTTTAACCAACAGTAATTCATATTTTGGGAATAACTTTATATTTACAAAAACACTAATAAACATGTTAAACTCCACACATTCTACAAGAGACAGGTTCTTCCGTCTCCCTCCGACTGTTCATTGTGACAAAGATTGCTGGCTACCCTGGCCCATGGTTAGGGAACTCTGTCAGAACGAAGATTGATTTAGTCGACAGTTGATCACAGATTCATGTCAATCTGATTCGCGTAATAACTGCAGACTTTAGTGCATTCATTCGTTGTAATAATAAATTACCTATTGAAAAGAGTACTTTGTATAGTATTGAAAGAAATTGAAGACACTGCCATTTATGTAGTGCTAATGGCATGGGTGATGTATTCCATTCCATTTGTAATTGTGCCCACTTTAACACAGATTTGTAGGGAAGAGTCATTTTCATACCGAGGTGTTGTTCTATGGAGCAATCTTCTTCAGAATATTAGAAATATTCAGTTACAGGCCTGATAGTTTGAAGAATGCTGTCAAGAATCACATGTTGGCCATCTAAATATCCATTTTATATCACTGATCTCAGAGGTTTTTGATTCAGTTTCCCAAGCCGTTTTTTTTTGTTGAAGTTTTTTATAAGCATTGTACGCATGAAATGGCAATATATAATATAGCGCTCACTGTGATCAATATTTTTGTGAGCTATTATGATTTTTCTCAAGTGACATTAAAGTTAGGTCGTGCCATAACACATTGTTTAAATATAGTAGGTAATACTGATGAGATAACAATGACACACTATGAAATCTGAAATAGTAATGAAGTAGTCTGTGATATTTAATTGTATATCTATACTTAAAGGCTATTAACTTATCAACTGTGATATAATGTTTTACAGTGGTATATATGATATTTGATTACAAACAATAACATGACTTTCTATGGCGTGCCATCAATATTCAAAAAGCACAATTGAAATAAGAGAAAAGCCATTATTTCTTTTTTGTCTTATCCTTAGTATTTGTGTGCTTTCATGGCCTGTCATGTGTGCATATGTGTAATTTCTATATCATTGTTTTTATATCGTTCATGCATCATGTTGTTGCAAAATCTATCTATCTATAAATAAATACATTGCTAAGGCTTTATATAGATCAAACATTATAAAATTACAAAAAAAACATCTCAAAGTAGGAATACAGATTTTCTGATAAAGATCGCACTTTTTGTAAAGAAATTAAAGCAAGTTCTTTCGTAAAAGTATTACCTTCCTTACTGTATGTGTTTTGAATTGCACAATTATATAATACTGATCAAGGAATCCTTGTACTGATATAAGACTTAGTGACATGTAATTTCATGTGTATAATGTTTGTATACTACACACGTATTTCAATACAGATTTGAAGATTTCATTTGTTTGATAAAGAACTTTGTGTTACGTCTTTAACCAAACAAGTGTCCATGTGCTTCTAAAAAGTGTTCGTTTATATTGTTTGTGGCGACAAAGTCTACTTCGTATTTTCCATTGCCTTATAATTCACTTGTGCTGATGTGATGTAGTTTCGATGAAACAAGAGCAGTCATGCAGCTATTGGCTGATTTGGGAGAGAACCTGGTTTGTGAGATATATAACAATGAATGACACTACACTACACTACAGTTGCGTTTTAATTGATTTACGTGTATGTTTATATCCACACGTATAAAGTGTTCTACTTCCGCTCCATGTGAAAACAGTGAATCATTTACTAGTTTATAGACTACAAGCTTCTTAGTATATATACTTTGATGGCAAATAAATAAAACGTAATAATTGAAGGGTCATAACAGCTAGAAAAGAAAAAAAAGAGAAATTGACTAATCTCTTTCAGTTATTCTACTGTGTGAGTTGGTTGATATTCATTTAAATGAGTGTGCCATCCTGCACACAGCACAGTTAACAACGGATGGACAGATGAAAGACACAGGGCAGTATAAATGTCCACCTCCCGCACAGTTGGATCAGGTGCGGCACAGTTGGATAAGGCCAAGCACAGTTGGATCAGATGCGGCACAGTTGGATAAGGCCAAGCGCAGTTGGATCAGATGCGGCACGTTAGATAAGACCAAGCACAGTTTGATCAGATGCGGCACGTTAGATAAGGCCAAGCACAGTTTGATCAGATGCGGCACGTTGGATAAGGCCAACCACAGTTGGATCAGGTGCGGCACGTTGGATAAGGCCAAGCACAGTTGGATCAGGTGCGGCACGTTGGATAAGGCCAAGCACAGTTGGATCAGATGCGGCACGTTGGATAAGGCCAAGCACAGTTGGATCAGATGGGGCACGTTGGAAAAGGCCAAGCACAGTTGGATCAGGTGCGGCACGTTGGATAAGGCCAAGCACAGTTGGATCAGATGGTGCACGTTGGATAAGGCCAAGCACAGTTGGATCAGGTGGGGCACATTGGATAAGGCCAAGCACAGTTGGATCAGATGGGGCACGTTGGATAAGGCCAAGCACAGTTGGATCAGGTGCGGCACGTTGGATAAGGCCAAGCACAGTTGGATCAGATGAGGCACGTTGGATAAGGCCAAGCACAGTTGGATCAGATGCGGCACAGTTGGATAAGGCCAAGCACAGTTGGACCAGGTGCGGCACGTTGGATAAGGCCAAGCACAGTTGGATCAGGTGCGGCACAGTTGGATAAGGCCAAGCACAGTTTGATCAGGTGCGGCACAGTTGGATAAGGCCAAGCACAGTTGGATCAGATGCGGCACGTTGGATAAGGCCAAGCACAGTTGGATCAGATGGGGCACGTTGGATAAGGCCAAACACAGTTGGATCAGGTGCGGCACAGTTGGATAAGGCCAAGCACAGTTGGATCAGGTGCATCACAGTTGGATAAGGCCAAGCACAGTTGGATCAGATGGGGCACAGTTGTATAAGGCCAAGCACAGTTGGATCAGATGCCACACGTTGGATAAGGCCAAGCACAGTTGGATCAGATGGGGCACGTTGGATAAGGCCAAGCACAGTTGGATCAGGTGCGGCACAGTTGGATAAGGCCAAGCACAGTTGGATCAGGTGCGACACAGTTGGATAAGGCCAAGCACAGTTGGATCAGGTGCGGCACAGTTGGATAAGGCCAAGCACAGTTGGATCAGATGCGGCACGTTGGATAAGGCCAAGCACAGTTGGATCAGATGCGGCACGTTGGATAATGCCAAGCACAGTTGGATCAGGTGCGGCACAGTTGGATAAGGCCAAGCACAGTTGGATCAGATGAGGCACGTTAGATAAGGCCAAGCACATTTGGATCAGGTGCGGCACGTTGGATAAGGCCAAGCACAGTTGGATCAGGTGCGGCACAGTTGGATAAGGCCAAGCACAGTTGGATCAGATGCGGCACGTTGGATAAGGCCAAGCACAGTTGGATCAGATGGGGCACGTTGGATAAGGCCAAGCACAGTTGGATCAGGTGCGGCACAGTTGGATAAGGCCAAGCATATTTGGATCAGGTGCGGCACAGTTGGATAAGGCCAAGCAAAGTTGGATCAGATGGGGCACAGTTGGATAAGGCCAAGCACAGTTGGATCAGATGCGGCACGTTGGATAAGGCCAGGCACAGTTGGATCAGATGGTGCACGTTGGATAATGCCAAGCACAGTTGGATCAGGTGCGGCACAGTTGGATAAGGCCAAGCACAGTTGGATCAGGTGCGGCACAGTTGGATAAGGCCAAGCACAGTTGGATCAGGTGCGGCACAGTTGGATAAGGCCAAGCACAGTTGGATCAGATGCGGTACGATGGATAAGGCCAAGCACAGTTGGATCAGATGCGGCACGTTGGATAAGGCCAAGCACAGTTGGATCAGGTGCGGCACAGTTGGATAAGGCCAAGCACAGTTGGATCAGGTGCGGCACGTTGGATAACGCCAAGCACAGTTGGATCAGATGGGGCACGTTGGATAAGGTCAAGCACAGTTGGATCAGATGCGGCACGTTAGATAAGGCCAAGCACAGTTGGATCAGGTAAGGCACGTTGGATAAGGCCAAGCACAGTTGGATCAGGTGCGGCACGTTGGATAAGGCCAAGCACAGTTGGATCAGGTGCGGCACGTTGGATAAGGCCAAGTGCAGTTGGATCAGGTGCGGCACAGTTAGATAAGGCCAAGCACAGTTGGATCAGATGGGGCACAGTTGGATAAGGCCAAGCACAGTTGGATCAGATGGGGCACAGTTGGATAAGGCCAAGCGCAGTTGGATCAGATGGGGCACAGTTGGATAAAGCCAAGCACAGTTGGATCAGATGGGGCACGTTGGATAAGGCCAAGCACAGTTGGATCAGATGCGGCACGTTGGATAAGGCCAAGCACAGTTGGATCAGGTGCGGCACGTTGGATAAGGCCAAGCACAGTTGGATCAGGTAAGGCACGTTGGATAAGGCCAAGCACAGTTGGATCAGGTGCGGCACGTTGGATAAGGTCAAGCACAGTTGGATCAGGTGCGGCACTTTAGATAAGGCCAAGTGCAGTTGGATCAGATGGGGCACAGTTGGATAAGGCCAAGCACAGTTGGATCAGATGGGGCACAGTTGGATAAGGCCAAGCACAGTTGGATCAGATGGGGCACAGTTGGATAAGGCCAAGCGCAGTTGGATCAGATGGGGCACAGCTGGATCATGTGGGGTACAGTTGGGTCAGGTAAGCAAAAATAAACAATGTTATATCAATACGTATTATTCTGATACAAGTTAAACAAATGTTTTAAAAATGTCCCAATACACAGAATTATACCGACCTGACGTTTCCCGAATCATATGATGTATTATTTCAAACCGAATAATTTCAGTCAAGACACCGGCACCTCTATCATATTTTTTTACCCAGAATCATTGATTTGAAAATAAATAGCATAAAGTTTTTTTATCTACAAACTTAAGTCGAAAACGTTTCCCGATGATATAGAGGCTTTATAAAACGGTAGCGGTGTGTTTACAGATAAATATATCGGAACACAATCAAATAATTGAAAGGAGTTTTCAAATGTCAGCTTCAGAAAAACTACATTAAGTTTATCTATTTGCAATTTTATGGAAAAAAAAGTAGCTGGATCTAGTCGTTATATTTTTTTACATACATGCATATAACTGTTGTTTTATTTCATTGGAATAATTTAAACTTGTAACAATATATAAATCAGTGACAAAAATAAGGTCCTTTTATATTATGTGTTCAACATACAACATACTTTCTAAACACGGGTCAGTGTTTTATTCTGTAACATTGACTGTCCTGAATCGTCAAGTGTTTGGGAATAGACTGAAGTTGGCTTCTTTTATTTGTTTGATTTTCGATAACTGGCAATGTTAAGAAAAAGTTCAAAATGATCAAATTTATTTTGCTTTTTATTTTCATCGTGTTTAAAAAATTGTACCCAAAGTATATACAACAAGAAAAAACAACTCAAGAAACCCAAACTAAAACATCAGCTATTGAGTTATCTCCCTTTGACAATCATATTATAACAGAACATGTGTCAAGCACTTTTCTTTTAGTTGATTTAATGATATGATGTCATTTTAGATATAACAGTTACTCAATATGAACAACATTTATATACTATTACCAGTGGAATACATTTGTTGATATTTTTTCTGGCGTTCTTTTTTAACGTCAGTTCAAACCTGGAACAAGTCACAATGCTTTTGCAAAACAAATCAACAGCGTAAATATGCTATTCATTTACAAACATAATGTTGAAAATCTATACAAAAATGCGGTCGTCTGCTAGCCCTCTATGGCATAACATTAACTTTGGTTTTTCAAACAAAGCATACGGCATACGACCTTAATAGTCTCTATCTACAGTGTATATGGGACTGTATTGTTTTTGACACAAACAAACCCAAATAGCATACTTTCAATTTAAATGGACCAATCATAAAAACAGTAAAAAAATATTTAGGAGTTTTTCTTGCCTCTTCGCGCAGATTTCGTTCGTGTAGAAAGCACATAGTTACACAGACATACAAAGCAATGTATGAACTATTAGTGAGAATAAATATTTCAGATCTCATTATCGACTTACAAATAAAACTGTTCGACCATACTTTCCTTCCAATTATAACATACAGCTGTGAAATATGGGGCCATGAAACATTGATTTGATTAAACAAGCTCATTGTGACTTTCTTAGAAAAATTACCAAAATCAAGAAAAAATACCCACCGATACATACTATATACCGAACATGGTCTCTTTTCATATTGTAATTAAAATTTCGTATGGTTAGATTTTGTTGTAAACTTATACAATTAAAAGAAACAAAATTGTCATATCTCTCATACCAGCACACGCTTCAATCCAACCATACATTTAATATTCTTGATTCCATGGATAATTCTTCGAATATTTGTCACAAAAGTACACATTTTATTGAGACTGATGACAAATCCAAGCAAGCAGGGGTTATCTTATTTACTAAATTGAGTAGGAATTACAACTGCAGTATCTGTTGAGTTTCAATCAAATACATTGAGTGGTTGGTGAGATATGGACTTGATGGTACTTGCGCGAAAAACTTCAACCAGAAGTCAAACAAGGGTAATAATTTGATTATGTTCACGCAATAGTTATCTTACTTAGTTATTGTAGCAGGTTTGATGACTTGGAAGGCTTGTGTAAAGTTTCAGGTCAATACATGTGATGGTTACTGAGATAGGGACTTGTATGCAAAACATTAACCAAGGTATGAAAAGCTCTCTGTATTCTCCAACTACTGGAGCTAATACGCTCGTAAAAAGTTAAACAAACCTTAATTTATCATTTCATTAAAAACTGATCAATAAAACTTGAACCATCTTCAAAGGGTAAAATGTCTAGTACGTTCCAAAACAACACCGGGCTTGAGAATTATCTATTTTTTTTGCCATCACATTTGCAAAAGGCCATGTTTCAATTTTGACAGTAATCATAGGTTTCCGATTAAAATCAGCCGTTGGAATCAACCTTGATGATAAAATGGATTTTTCAATGATATGCCAAAATTTCAAAGAGAAACGAGAAAAATATGTTCTTTAAAATTACTCCAAAAGATCAAGCATTATTAAATACAAGGAAATTCGTTCAACCACAATTGCAAATATAAGCACTAAACTAAGTATTTTCTTGAAACACCTTATAAATTATTACGTTAGACACTCGGGTCACTCAAAAGCACTACTCCAGTCTTAATATAGAATTTGACAAGCAATTACACGCACGAGTAATTCATTAATTTTTCTATTAATACTTTTTTAAACCAACACGATGTACACAAACGGCTACTTCGAGACGCCACGTGACTCTTTTGTTTTTATTATATGCTGTCTAGTTAACCTTGCAAGAACAATTGATACGTGTAATGAAGTTTCCTACCGTCAAACTCTTTCTCTCTGCTCATAATCCGATCAAGTACAAACTTTCCAATTTTAATCCATTATGAATATTTAACACTCGTTTATACACCATCACTACAAAAAAATGGGTGACCCCGACATACCCAAATAGTATTTCATTCATAACGCATATAGTTCACGTGAAAATGCTGCTACAATACCACTTGTCACAATTTAAGTACAGTGTGAGACAAAATTATGGCACAATGTTCATAATTATAAAACTGTTTGTTACGTTCGCTTTTGTATTTGCACTGATACTCTAGCACCAAATACTGTTTTCTCTTTTTTCGTTTTTTTGTTGTTATTTTTTACAGTTTTTTGTTGCTTTTAGAATACCTTATATAAACTTTATATTTTTTGTTAAAACTTATTTTTTTCAAAAGTCGAAAAGCAAATGGAATAAATAAATGAACGAACGAACGAACGAACGAACGAACGAACGAACGAACGAACGAACGAACGAACGAACGAATAAATAAATAAATAAATAAATAAATAAATAATGATAAAAAATAACAATTAATACATAGAATGAAAATACCGAAATCATATTGTTTTATTGCCAAACCACTACCCACGTTTTTGTCAGTTTGTATCATGTTTGTGCTCACATGTTATTGCAACTAATGTGTATCCAAATAAAAGTTCTGTTCTGTTCTGGTCTGTTCTGTTCAGCAACTACAAAGAACATACTCAGATAATAAATAACCAATCATACAGAAGAAGTGAAACAGCGAGTACCGCCTCGAAACTGAACATTTGTTCAAACCTGATTTACCGGTCTTCTGTCGTTATCACATCATAAACCCGAGACGGTGTTTGAATAAAGTTGCCCCTGTAAGTTTGTTGTTTTCTCTCTCCAACTTACGTTACAGTAATCACATGAAACAACATACAAATACAACTCGTCAGATCATTTAAAACTTTATTATTTTCTCAGCAGCGGCATAAACACATTCATTCACATATATCATATGCATTTTAGACACAAAGAAACACATTTTTATATTAAACATATCGGAAACTACCATGAAATTATTTAATGATATAACACTAAAATTCAATATAACATAAATATTCCCTTACTTTAAAATAGTTTCTGTTTTAAAATGCATATTTTGAATTTCTGTTAAAAAATTCATTCCATTAATCGTTAAAAATCATTATTATATGGAAATAATGTAATGTCATCCGGAAAATTCAGTTCATAACACGAGTAACATCAATATCATCATATCTTGTAATACGTTTCCATTACAGAGTTCCTTTTTAAAATGGTTAATTGGATTTACGCTTCCTTACAAAAATGTTCGTCTGCAATTCATAGAAACTATTGTAATATACATGTATATACTTATGCATTTTAAAATTTTATTTTCACCCCTGCTGTTTGTCTTATGGAGATCGTTTTGGTATTATTGCCAGTTGTCCGTTTGACTAATAAAGAACATTTGAATTGTTGATTGTAGAATGGACATTCTTTATTTCAACTGATTCCATTTAATTAATAAGATGTTGTGAAATGAAAGATAATTCGATAGTGTCAAGTATGATATAATTGTACTCGCAAACTCTCGTATAAAAATGGATTATGTTGTTATACATATATATATATATATATACTCTTTCAGTACGGTCCAGTATTGTACTGAACCCCAGTATTGTACTCAACTCCAGTATTGTACTGAACCCCAGTATTGTACTCAATCCCAGTATTGTACTAAACTCCAGTATTGTACTAAAACCCAGCAATGTACTCAACTACAGTATTGTATTTAACCCCAGTAGTGTACTCAACCCCAGTATTGTAATCAACTCCAGTATTGTACTCAATGCCAGTACTTTACAAAACTTCCGTATTGTACTCAACCCCATTTTTGTACTCAACCGCAGTATAGTACACATCCCAATTATTGTACTCAACCCCAGTATTGTGCTAAATTGCCGTATTGTACTCAACCCCAGTATAGTACTCATCACCGGTAATGTACTCAACCCCAAGATTGTATTTAACCCCAGTATTGTACTTAACCCCAGTGTTGTACTCAACCCCAGTATTGTACTCAACCGCAATGTTGTACTTAATCCCAGTATTGTACTCAACCCCAGTATTGTATTCAACCCCAGTATTGTACTTAACCCCAGTATTGTACTCAACCCCAGTATTGTACTCAACCGCAGTATAGTACCCACCTCAAGTATTGTACTCAATCCCAGTATTTTACTAAACTCCCGTATTGTACTCAACCCCAGTATTGTACTCAACCCCTGTAATGTACCCAACCCCAGTAATGTACTCAACCCCGGTATTGTACTCAACCCCAGTATTGTATTAAACCCCAGTATTGTACTCAACCCCAGTAATGTACTTAACCCCAGTATTGTACTCAACCCCAGTATTGTACTCAACCCCAGTATTGTATTAAACCCCAGTACTGTACTCAACTCTATTATGTAACTTGTTTTATCATTTTACCAGAGAGTTCATACATGGCAATATAACTTATGCATATTTTAATTTCATCAATAAACTAAATGTCTATATGCTATTTGTAAATAACTATATTCCAATGAAAATGTCAACGTTTTGTTATGTACACTGTTTAATCATGTAGTCGCGAAAAAAGCATTAATTATTACACAGAGCATAAAACTAATTTTATATTAAATCATGTCAACATACATAATATGAACATAAAAACAAACGCTATGGTTAACATTAAATACTAAAGAAACGTAATTCATTTTCTTTCCACCAGATATGAGTCCATAATATGCTCGATATTAACATGATACGGGATAAATTCTGTAACCGTTCAGATTTTGTTTAAGGGACATAACTTATTATTAAAAAATCGTGATTTGATATAGCATAATTATCTCCCTTTACAAACAGCACGTAAGATAAGTAAATTTTCGTTTAACAAGACTTAATACTATAAATCATTACAAACTTCTCATTCTCATTAAAATATGATTAAAATTCTCTGAATATTCCTGTTTATATTTTGGACTGATAAAATGGTAGAAAAGAAAATAGAAATATTATGATAAACATGTCCGTATACATAATATCGAATTGTGAAGACTATGACGTCACACTTGACAAGCATTTAATATATAACATGCTAGATACGATTACAATCTCATGTCGTACAAAGTTTCATAATAAAATAGTGATATCAAATACATTTATCATAACGTGTATAACAAAGACGTGAGGTAAGTTGTGCACACTCTCTACTTAAACATTTAACTACCTGATACGTAATGTGACATTCAATGCATGAAAAAAAATCAGTGCTATTCATAATTAAATATTGATATTCTTTTTCAATGGGGTTTAACGCCTTTTTCATCACATTTCATGTTATCAGATTTATTGGTGGAGGAAGACCGCAGAATGAATCTGAGAAAAACCACCGTCCGTCCGCAAGTAACTGGCAAACTTTCTCACACAAAGTTTTTGGAGCGATCGGGATTCAAATCTACGACCTTAGCGGTGAGAGGTCAGTGATCTTGAGACGGCGCCTTAGATCAATCGGCCACGGAGGACCCTATACTGATAATGATATTCGTAATGATGATTACTGCTTACATGATAAACCACCGTCTGATATAATAATATCTAATGCATTGTACACTATTTAACAAACATTACTAAGCACAGAAAATACTATTTTATTATTAACAGATATATGAGTAAATGTATAATTACATAAAAAGAGGCATGTCATGGCCTGCACCGGAAAATCATGAGAACAATACTCGTATTTTGTATCATGTTTTGAATGATTATGTAATACATTTCTTCAGTCGAAACATTACAAATCCATGATGGAATGATAGTTTATCCCAGAACCTGATATCTCCTAGTTTATCCCAGAACCTGATATCTCATAGTCTATCCCAGAACCTGATATCTCCTAGTCTATCCCAGAACCTGATATCTCCTAGTATATCCCAGAACCTGATATCTCCTAGTATATCCCAGAACCTGATATCTCCTAGTTTATCCCAGAACCTGATATCTCCTAGTCTATCTCAGAACCTGATATCTCCTAGTTTATCCCAGAACCTGATATCTCCTTGTCTATCAGACAACCTGATATCTCCTAGTCTATCCCAGAACCTGATATCTCCTTGTCTATCAGACAACCTGATATCTCCTAGACTATCCCAGAACCTGATATCTCCCGAATCAAGTCTCTCAACCACCAATGAAAATGCAAGGAATTATATGCCTAGCAATTAAACGCTTACTAAACTGTGACGTCATTAATTTTTTTAGTTGAAGCAACTGACCAATCAACGTGCTCAAATGCGGCTTTCCCAACATTGCTATTTAACGGACCCAATCGGGAGAGCTGGGTCCGTACTACAGATTTCTGGAATGACGTAAATGAGGTAAACTTGATATTCTAGTGCATTGTCAGATTCGATATATGTAAAGATATAATATCGCATAAGGCAGCAATACCACATGGAATACACGTTACCTATGCTTTATCATTATGATGGTTACGTGTACCAGCATAGTAGCAAAACTCAGAAACACATAATTAATTAACATATATTCATTGGTTCACATGTTCAATGCGTTTGTGCGGTCTTATTCTATTATACGCCTTGATGCAATGTGCACATAAAGCGAAAAAGCTTAAGTTAGGATTGTACCTGGGCTAAGAATAACATACTTCAACACTTATTGACTAAAGGATTGCCATTGGCTTAATTATTAGACCAATTGTCTTATTATCCAATCAATTGCCCGCTTACGATCTTACATGGAAGAACAAACAAAAATACGTACCAAGGGCGTAGCGTGACACATTTGGAAGTTATTCCCACCTCCGCTGATAGGGGTCAGTGGGGGGTGGGGGGGGGGGGTATAGAAATAGAAATAGAAATACTGGCTTCTATTGACTTTTCAAACTTTTATGTTTCATGCGACGGGACATGTCAGTCTGGATATGGGTTCTCGGATTGTACACTTTTACACAAAGGAGACACTGTTGCGTTATGCATCGAACCGTTCATACTTCAACTTTTAAGTATGTTACCAATTTGTACCCCTTCTGTTTTTTTCTCAGTTGCTTCTATCGACTTTTTAGTCTGTTTTTTAAGGTTTCAATTTTAAATGTTATTCAGCAGGGAAACTGAGTATGCCACGATACACCCCTGCTGTCATTTCTATTACAACACATATGTAATAATAAAATAACATAACATGATAAAACGCACCAAGCTATAATAATCCACAAAAAATAGAGCCTATTTGATATCTTATCAGCTAAAATAAACACACATTGACGTACAATTTAGTCTTATTTTAAAACAATAAGGTGGATTTTCATTGTGCCACATTTGAAATATTAATCTGTCTACACGACCACTTTCTTAGCAATATTATTTTCTTATTGAATAATTGGCATCACAAATAATCATGTATGTACTGTGTCAGTCTGTTAAACCATGTCAAGTTGGGGACAGTTTTAAATACTTTAAATACTTACGGCATTCTATAGTGTTTTTTTTAGGTTTATTTTTAGTAAACCAAACATGCGTAAAATGTGCTGTGGCGATGGCGGTGTCATGATGTGGCGACGATAAATGGCGAAGTGCCGCTGCTGAAGTGACACCATTGTAGCAACACCGTATCATATTGTCTTTCATTAAACACATATTGGATACAGTCACTACAAACATCCAAGTGTCAATACCAATGAAGCCACAGCGATACCCTTTTCTGGGACACAGACATGGTACTCATAGAAAATCGCTTTATATCATTTTCGGCGACGAAAGAGTGTCACCAATATAATGTATGGCCGGGCACAAGGAGAAGTTTTAGGGCATCGGTTATTGAATGAAAACTAACTAAACGGAAATAAAGATAAAGAGCGTATATAAAGGTTGCAATGCGCCGGGATAGGTTTATTTTATTTTCTGTAGATAACTAAATATGTGGCACTACGGGTGTTGATAAGTTATATTCAAATGCTAGATCAAAGGGCGTCGTAATGATATGTAATCAAACTTTTGCATATGGAAACAACGGTGGGGGATATTAAAAGAGTCAACAAGACATTTATGTAAAATAAAAAAAAGGAGAATCTATAATATTCTAAAGAGAGAAAACTCTTATACTGCACATTATGAACTTCAAGTATGATTTCTCTGCTTCGGCAGAAATCGTATAATAATCTAATTTTTTTATCTAGCTAAAGATGCAATCCAAGTATCACAGCATGTTTGAAATATTTAATAAAAAACAAAGGTACAAGCACTTAAACAAATAAATATACAAATCTTAAAACATAAACCATTGGTTATAGAATGGGGGAAAATGAACGGTATGAAAGGAAACTTGTTTTATTGAATAAATGATAAAAATAAGTTCACCGAGATTTTTCTTTCTATAACGAGATCAAGAACGTTTTCTTTCAGACTGTAACAGCGTCAGTTTCCAACACTATCAATGTAATGCACAATACGCTGTTTTACATTATGACTATTTCCAAAAAAAGACTGGAGTCTGCAAAATTTATTTATTGCATATACTCAGATTCCCTTCGAAACAGTTTGTGATTAACCTTCTTTTTGTATATATCACAAATGGAAAACATCTACTTTAACTTGCCACACACACGCGGTCAGATAAAGGTGCTTGTATAACAACTGTTAAAATAATAGGCAAATCCATATCATATACTCATATTTGAGCCATATTTGAAAAGGGGGTATATCAATATATGTATATTTATTCTTTAAAGTAAACAAATGTGATAATTATGTTTTATTGTCTCGCAGGTTGGAATTAAACGACCGGAGATGGAAGGTATACTGTATTTCTACACGATTTTATCTTGATGTAACATTTATATGTGCCACTCAAAAATACTATAAAAGTCTCCAATAAAAGTCTTAAGTTGTTTTATTGCTCTTATTTTAATTGTTATTCTTCTGTGTACTTTTATTAATTGAATTTGAGCTGTTGTGTAGGTTATGTCCTTGAAGTGTTACATCTGCTGTAAGATATGTGCTTTCTTAACGTTTGTGCGCGTAGCAGAAGGGTGTTGTTCACGTGCGTGACATGCTTATATTAATTTGCATTTTTACTTTTGTGAAAATACATCTTTGTGTGTTTGTGCATTAATGTGTCAAATACTGTAGCAGTAACTAACTTGTAGAATAGATTTGCATTCACAGATTGGGTATGCTATCCTATGCAGCACAAAAACTGAATATATTTAGACATATAATAAATATGCCTGCGCAACGCTGAATTGTTGTGCAGTCACTGTTTTCTAATACGCCAGAGAGAATAATTTATATTGTATTATATTTACTAATTGCTTACTATATAGATGCTGGCTAGTGTAGTGCATGGAAAATAAATCAAACGATTTACGAACAATCTGCATTATGCGTTTTGTACGAACGCCAAATAAATAAGTTACAATTGGTAAACTCTCAAAACAAGCCGTACTTCATGAAACTATCTAAAGGAATATGACCAGAGCTTTGGAACTACAACAAAAAGCAGCTTATGGATCTAATGATATTATCATCTTCCCTAGCAAATGAATTTCAGTAATAATTAAAAACTTCAGTAAGAAAGGGTTCTTTATCACTTGGCAATAACTCAGTTACATAATATAACACGTGCGTGTAAGACATGAATAATAATGTTGTTTTTTCCTTTGAAAAAATGGCTCTTGGCCCACAAAGCTAGCTAAAAATAATCACGTAAGTTATAGCTATCACCACTCGTTATGTACGCGTCACTCAATGCAAGAGGAGCACACATCCAGAATAGCCTTAGTTACAAAAATAAGGGAAGAAGTCTGGCGGAACAGTGGTTAAACCCTCATTCATAATATAAGACGATACTTGGATTCACAGCTCGACACTGCAGCAGACGAACGTCTTGCCAAAGTTGTCGTTTAGTAGCAGAAAACTGATGAAGTACACAGCATGGTAGAAGAATTCCGTCGTCTATGTAGAATAGTCGTATTACCGTTTTATATTATAAGGTTATAAGTAAAATACATCGTACACTTTTGACTTTCTGGTTGCCTCAATATTCGATGGCAGGAATAGAGTAACTGGCGAAGTATCCATAGTGATGGAAGAATTACATCGTATGATTTTGTTGAATATACCAAAATGAATTACTAGCTTGTTGCCATGATTAATTGATAGATTGATTGAATATTAAGCGCCATACAATACCACCGAGGGCTACCAGACGATCAATTAACCTTACCACTGTTTCCTGGGATCCTGAAAGGTTAACCAGTACACGAGCACACCCAATCTCCGCAAGTAACTGATAACTTTTCCACTTGAATCAGCGGTGAGAGCCGAAAAAAAAAAATCCGAATAATAATGAGACACAATGCCGTATATCAATTATCACGGAGACTGTTGCCGGGCTGGGATTCGAACTCACGACCCCTGGATTGATAGTCAGACGCGTTACCGACTGAGCTAATCGGGCCCGGCTTTGCTGCCTTGAGGAATAAATAATGGGCGATGTATACAGTGTTGCAGAATAATTCCGATGAGCACGTAGCTATATCATATTACACTTTTGTATATTATTGTTTTATTACGGTAACTATTGTTGAATAAACAGAACCCATGTATACCAAATGTTCAACTTGAGTATGCGCTTAGAATGTGAATTTATTACTACTGTATTATAAACTTATAATCTATTTTCCTTTACAATCCTTTAAAGACAAAATTAATATGCTTATTAATATTAATATGTTGCTACTGTTGTTCAGAAAATATTATGTAAACTGAAAATAAAGTTTATACTCAAAATTAGATATATTGTGAATACAGGGTTATTTAATATGTAAAAGTCACTATTTTCATGTTATTCACACGCCTTTAACAAAATGACTTTTACACAATCTATAATTTGGACTTCGTGAAAACGGTTATACGGACGCCAATACATGGCCAGACACATTTCTACTTAGTCTGTCATCCAATGCAATTTTCTGATGGTATTTTATTTCTAATTATACTTCTATAATCAATATTAGTTATGCTTACGAAAAAAAAAGAAAAAGAACAAAGATCTTTTGTTACAATCGTAATCTTAAGCTGGAATATGCATAAAAAAAATGCAGTTATATCAATATCAACATTCAATTAACAGGTCATATATTCCCTAAAATAAAGCTATGGTACAGATCTAGAAGAGATACGTGCCAGATAGACATCTTAATAACGTGACTTACATTTCAACGCTTTAATTACACACTTTTGCATGACGTGACACGTGCTATCAAAGCTACGCGCTATCTCTTTCCAAGTATTTTCTTTGAATTTTCTTAAAATCGAATAAAGTTGAAGGTAAGTTTATTTACTCGCTCAACAAATTTTTCCAAGTCATGGCGAGCGGCCGAGTAGAATTTTCCAACCATGTATCTTTGAATAATCACAGTGAACGTCAGTCCTGCACACGCTATAAAAGGCCACATCACGTGACTAAAATACTTAACTCTAACGTACACGTTAAAATAAAAAAATAACAAATAGGTACAAAATGTTGTTTCAAACTTGAAGCTCCCATCATGAATATCATAATGAAAAAAATATCACATTTTGTTTTAAACGTAAATAAATAACAATCGACAATTATGATATAAGTATGACATCACTTCCGCCAATGATTGACGCTTGTGGATGCCATAAGAAACCTTAATAATACCAATTTAAACAAAAAATTAAAATCTATTTATAGACGGAATTCTTTGTATGTCACAATTCTACATTGTTGTTGATATGACAGTGAGGCAGTGAGTGCCTTGTCCCTGAATTATTGTTATGCACGTGGAGACACGCTTGTGAATTCGCGGAATTCGAATGCGATAAGTCTGTATACAGCGTGCTGGGAACCATGTCGTCCTCGAATTCGCTGACGCCTCGGCAAACCTTACAACTGAGTAGCCGACGGAACGCCATCTTGTAATGTCTGTTAAAATTATAGTACAAAAATGGATTAAGCATGGAATTAATATACCCAAGCCACAATGCTACAGTCCAAAGGTTGTATGGCACTCTGTACCCTATGAAAGGATCGATAATATTTATAATGAAGAACGGGAACCAGCAGATGAAGAAGCATCCCATAATGATCCCAACAGTCTTTGCTGCTTTCGTTTCGTGTTTCAATTTCCCCTTCCGGTGGTGCTTGTGCGCAGAAAGTTCCAAGCTCCGTATCTGGTGGGCTTGTTTTCGGGCCGCGGAAAATATATGCACGTTGCATATTACGATAAATACGGTTGGAATGTAGAAGGCAATTAGCGAACAGACAGCTGCATATACCGTGTTCACTACAAAAGCGCACTGGGACGGATTGTCTGACGGAAATGCACATTCTATAAACTCTTCTATCCCTATATGGTTCCAACTATGTAGAATAGGCACAAATGATATAAAAATAGGCACAATCCAGCAAAATGAAAGCATCATAATCACCTTCGGTCGAGTCAGTCTTTCGTGAATGAAAGGTCGACAAATAGCGAGATATCTGTCTATAGCTAGACAAGAGAGATTGAAGATGGACGTGGTGGTGAACATAACATCAAAACTCGTTGTAACCAGACAAAGGGTTTCGCCCAGTTGCCAATCTTTGTTGTTAAACTGTTGATAAATCCCAAAAGGCATGACCAATATGGCAACCATTATGTCGGCCACTGAAAGAGACACCACGAAGGCGTTAGTCACTGTTTTCAATCGCTTGTGTGTTAACACCGCCAAAATCACCATACTATTCCCCAATAATGTAACGCAAGGAAACAAAAACAATATACCGGATATGATGTAACGTACTGTGCGTCCGTACATGGGAGGTGGAGCAGCCGTATTCTCCAATATTGCATCACAATACGAATTATTTGGCGCCCCGGTGGTCGCATTGCCATCTAAGTTGGAGTACAGGACAGTTAAATTCCCGGCATCTGCCGTGTCGTTGTAGAACGAAGTCATCATCGGTTTAAGTTGTTACCGTTTTTGACTCCGGTAACATAACATAGATAAAGAATTCGTACCGGAACCACAGTTGCTACATAATGGCCTGTCTATATCAACAGAAATAAGCATATATTCCAAATATCAAACTGTTACTGAATATAAACCACTATTTTATGGGAGCACGGAGCACATAAAGGCGATTCACAGTGATGACTTTTCCAGTTTAACCTATGTCGGGAAAGAAATAATTTGAAATCCAGATTTGTATACTAGACCAACTTGCCGTTGCTCATTTTTAATATATTTTTTAATGTAGCATAACACTTTTATTAATATTGCTTCTCTCACATAAATCGTTCGTGCCTCACTGATTTAAAACACTTGCATAACGATTTTAACACGTTTATAATTTATTGCACAGCTTTTCGTTTCACTTTATTCTATTTCACTACCATCAGTAAGTACCGCGTTGATATATGTTCCAGAAAGCTCTGTTAATCAAAGATTATTTCCAATGCTCAAACTGCGATTATCTGCACGTGTATCTGTTACAGTTTGTGGTGCATGTGGTATCGACTACGTTCCTTGTTGGCACATTTTGTTGCTCGCTGTCGTCAACCTGAAAAGATAATTTAAAGCTTGATGATTCAAGAAGATATGGTATAAACAGCTTGTTTTGAAATGACAATTAATATCGATATATTCGTGCCATTTTACAATATGTTATTTTAAGATGTCGTTACAATTACCATCCTTTGCCGGTGACGTCATCATAAAATTGTATTTCAAATCATTTCTGATGAAAGCCATGCATGATGAAACCAGTCTGCTTATAGGTTAGAGGTAACTAGAAAATTCCATGTTACTTATAACCGTCCTATGTGTTAATATACTTTCTCATGACGACGTAAGTCATATATCTTGTTTAAGATAATCGCATTAAACAGGAAACAAAACAAAAAACTGCATTGAAAGCGATATACTTTATGAACAAAAGGTGTGAGTCAGCATTGAATAATAAAATTAATCATTGCGTATTAAATAATATCCGATAGTGCTCTCCTATATAAGGGCTGTTTGAAACACTAAGTCATAATATTGATATTGTTGGTTATGACGCAGATAATTGAATTAACATGTAATACATGTTATACACACCAGACAAAGTGCATATGCAAATACATTGTACAAACAAACTGAAATATAATAGCGCAGTGATGGTATTATTTTTTTGATATTAATAACAAAATACCTATAACTCGGAGTTAATACATTTATTTTAGCATCTGGAAAGTTTGCCTTTGGTTTACAAATACGACAATGTAATACCAGAAGTGGTGTTCACCAACCATTCTTAAGAATATTCTTAGACTTGAACTCAAGAATGAATTTTGAAAAGAACACACTTTTGTTTGAAATCAAACTTTGCAAGCATGAAGGGACACCTAACATATAGTAAAAAAAAACTCTCACAATTATTCTCTCTGTCACGGTAAACTAGGTATCAAAAGTTGAAATTTGGGTTTTCAAGCTCAAGTCTAAGAATATTTTTAAGAATGGTTGGTGAATACCACCCCAGAGCCTTTATGTATATCATGATATGCGTGACCTGCATATGATATTATTAAACCGTTACAATGAAATGAAAAAAATACAAAGGAAATATATATACTGTTTTATGTGTCAATACATAATGACTTAATGTTTTTAGTGTTAATTCACAAGAGACTCTTCCTAGACACACTATTTTTACTCTGGACATGGCAGTCGAAAATATAAATGATATCCAACATAGTCACATTAGACAGACGCCAGGGTGACCAGACTCAGGCCGACGTCATGGCACCCTACTTAGTCGCATTACTCTCAAACTGGACCGAACAATTTCATACACATATCAATATAATATCCCATACTGTCAATTTACCCTCAAACCGGACCGTACAATTTTAGACACATATCAATATAAAATCACACACTGTCAATTTACTCTCAAACCGGACCGTGCAATTTTAGACACATATCAATATAATATCCCATACTGTCAATTTACACTCAAACTGGACCGAACAATTTAAGACACATATGGTTATAATATCCTATACTGTCAATTTACCCTCAAACCGGACCTTGCAATTTTAGACACATATCAATATAACAATTATGCGTTTACAACGTCAAATTCATTATATCGAAGAATTATGTAATTCTGTAGATACGCATATACATTTAAGTAAAACTAAAATTATGGTATTTAAAAATGGGGGTATAGATAAACAAACTGAAAAATGGTGTTCAATAATGAGCCTGTTGAAGTCTTTCTTTTCTATAAATATTTGGGCATGTTTTTTACTCCAAAGTTAAATGGTTAAAACTCACGAGGCTTTGTCACAGCAGGGACTAACAGCGTCAGCCTGTATTTTTAGTTTCCAAAGACAATTTGGGCATCTAGATTCAAATGATATTTCTAAAATATTTGATGCTATGGTTAAACCAATTCTATGCTTTAGGTCAGACATTTTGGGGTTCAATTATGTTGACAAGTAGAAAAGTACAAATTAAAGTCTGCAAGCAATACTGTCATTTATCGCAAAACACGGCAAATTGTTTTGCTCTAGGAAAATGTGGAAGGTTTCACCTTTGTACGTCATCTATGGCAAGTTGTATAAAATATTGGCTTGAGTTAACCAGCATAGAGGACCACAAGTATCCAAAATAAAGTTATGCTTTGTTGAAGAGATTAGACGAACTTATGGGCAGTGTCAATTAAAATATATGCTTTTTAAGTATGGTATTGGATGTGTGTGGGTATTCCATGGTAATGGTAATGATGCAATGTTCCTCAAGATATTCAAACAGCGCATTTGTGTGATTGTTATTAACAGAAATGACAAAAAGATAATCATAGTATATTGAACATACTGTCAATTTACCCTTATGCTGGACCGAACAATTTTAGACATATCAATATAAACTCACATACTGTCAATTTACTCTCAAGTCGGACCGAACAATTTTAGAGCGGACCGAATAATTTTAGAGCGGACCGAACAATTTTAGAGCGGACCGAACAATTTTAGACATATCAATATAAATCTCATACTATCAATTTACCCTCAAACCGGACCGAACAATTTTAGACCGTGATATACCAAAATAAAAACTCATACTGTTAATTTACCTTTAAACCGGACCGAATTATTTTAGAAACATATCAATATAAACTGAAATACTGTCAATTTACCCTCAAACCGGACCGAACTATGTTAGGCCGCACATATTAATATAAAACCATATACTGTTTATTTACCCTGAAATCGGACCAACCAAGTTTAGACACATAACAATGCAGACTTACATACTGTCAATTTACCCTGGAACCTGATCAAACAATTTTAGACACATCAATATAAACTCACATATTGTTAATTTACACTCAAACCGGACCGAACAATTTTAGGCACATATCAATATAAACTCACATACTGTCAATTTACCCTGGAACCTGACCGAACAATTTTAGACATATATCAATATAAAATCCTATACTGTCAATTTACCTTCAAACCAGAGCGAACAATGTTAGACACGTATCAATATAAAATCACATACACCGAACTATTCGAGAGAAATGAGATGATACCCGACATAGTCACATTATCCACAAACCTGATCGAACTATTCCAGAAAAAAAAATGAGATGATACCCGACATAGTCACATTATCCTCAAACCTGACCGAACTATTCGAGAAAAAAAAATGAGATGATACCCGACATAGTCACATTATCCACAAACCTGACAGAACTATTCCAGGAAAAAAATGAGATGATACCCGACATAGTCACATTATCCACAAACCTGACCGAACTATTCCAGAAAAATGAGACGATACCCGACATAGTCACATTATCCTAAAACCTGACTGAAATATTCCAGAAAAAACATGAGACGATACCCGACATAGTCACATTATCCACAAACCTGAAAGAACTATTCCAGAAAAATGAGATGATACCCGACAAAGTCGCATTATCCACAAACTTGAAAGAACTATTCAAGAAAAATGAGATGATACCCGACAAAGTCACACTATCCACAAATTTCATTAAACTCAACATACTCACCTTACACGGGACCGTACATTTTCAGACACAAATTACCATGTGCGGGATTACAATTATCCACAAACCGGACGGAACATTCTCGATGATGCATATGTTGTTTCGGTTTAAAACAACACTATTATGCATGGGTAGAGTAATTAACAACAACGCTCCTTGAAATCCCCAAAACAACAACAGCAACAACAATCACGAAATACTTTCGAAAAACAATACAACAACCCCTACCTTTTACTCAATAGTTCAATAGTTCAAGAATAAAGGATTGATTGGTTGATTGAATATTTAGCGTTATTTTGATGCCATCGAGGGCTAACAGACGATCAGTTAACCTAACCACTGTTTCATTGGATCCTGAAAGGTTAACCAGTACTCGAGCACACCCGATTTCCATAAGTAACTGATAACAATGTCGTATATCAATCATCACGGAGACTGTTGCCGAGCAGGGATTCGAACTCACAATCCCTGCATTGATAGTCAGACGCGTAACCGACTGAGCTAATAGCGCCCGGCTATAGAATAAAGGAATAGAGCGACGCGCTTGATCTAGTGGCAGATCACCGGACCCACGTTCTGAGATATTTGCTCGATCCCCGGCTGTGGCTGTTAGGGTTGGTCTCAAGCATGCCACTTTTTCCACATACGCTTTGGCAAATCTACTGATTATACATGGGACGAATTTGAGTGTGATTTGTCTAAATTGTAGTTACTTGTTTCACTATTGATGTTAAATAAATAAATAAATAAAAAAAATAATGTTTTTCCCTCATCATATAATTACACAGTTTAATGCATACGATGTTTTTCCACATAAACAGTAATGCGAAAAAAAATGAAAGCGAAATGTAAGAGAAAAACAACAGTTTATCTACAAGTTTTATCGGCTAAACACCCATATGATAATGCATCGAATGCTATTTTAAGCGCACCTATATGAGTATTACTCATGTCTAAAAGCACATATCATGGAAACAAACTGTAAAAATCTTATATAAAAAGTTTTCGTTTTTTCTCTTTGGTTAAAATATTTAGGAAACTAATTATTCATTGCTTAATCATATATTACGAAAACAAAATGACGCTATAAATTGTATGTAAATACTATTTTATATCTCGGTTAATTAAACTGAGAAATGTAATCGTTAGAACAATCATTTTGATTGGATGATTAAAATTGAAATTCCAACTTAAAGAAATTTTGAAGTCAGACAAATATGAGCTGAGATCCGGCCGTATCGCGTCTGATTTTCTAGCCAGAGATCTTGAGTTTGAATCTCCCACCGCACTTATTGAAGTGGGAAAATCAGAGAAGTTAAGCTCGAATACTGGTTAACCTTCCAGTAACTCAAGGAAAGAGTGGTTAGTTTAACTGACTGTCTCTTAACTAAGTGCTGGGTGGCATAAAACACCGCTAAATATTCAAACAAACAAACAAAACATAGACATATGTTATTTCTTCTTATAATTACAATTTGTGCTGTGTATGATATTTCTTATAATGATAACGTATGTACCACTTAACATTTTATAGGTATCACATACACGTGCACTATGTATCTAACTCTATTACTCCAATTGATGCATTGTGTTTTATATAGTATTAACCTGTATAGCGTGTGATACAGTAAAATTATACCTTAAGCTATGATTTATTGTACTAACATATATAAAAATTCAGTTTATTTTTTTCTTCTAAATAATTCTGTTTTTATTTTTATTTTTTTATTTCTAGATCAAATAATCATATCAAACATAAATAAAGAATACCGTGCATTTACTTCATGAATCCCAACGTATCCTTTCTAATTCCTTTTTCCGCTCACTTAAACAACATTATCGTTCATTATACCGCATTTAATGTATATCCATTTGTGCATCACAAACATATCGACGGTTACTTTTAAAGTTCAAAGTTCAAAACCGTAAAATAAAGATAAGAATAATTACGCGTTTATCAATAAATACATAAAAGAGCAAACTCCATGACACGTCCTTTTCCATCCATACACGAATGCAAAATAGTCCTCTCTGATTTGTAAAACAAATAGCTCTGTTACCACAGTCAGATATTTTTTCGCAATTCTATGACATCCATCCTGACTAAAGCCGACGATCCATAATAGAAGGGGAATTAAGTGGAAGATCCAAAAACAAACTTGCCTGAGACAACTGAAGAATAAAGCAGCAATCTAGTATACTTGATTGTATAAATTCCTCAGGAAACAATCGCATCATGATCACATAAGCCTATACAGAAAGTAAGAAAAAGATGGAAAAGAATTCTCTTATTATTCTTGAGGTTCGCCTTGTTACAGGTCGCTCTAAAATCACGCGAGATTTGACACAGACGCCGTAATAACCATAGTAACTCCCTAACTGAAAGTAATTTGTGATTCCAAGCATTTTTGTGTCTTAGATGATTTCTGAGATTATACGTGCATCACACGTATCGAGGCTTTTGTTACGGTAGTTTATGGCTGTCTTTTTCCGAGTAATATTTAGTACTTCATTGAAATGCGGAAATATGTTTTATGCGGAAATCTGTTATCAGGCACCAGTGCAATTGTACTGGCGGATTATCAGGGGTGATAGGGGGTCCGGTTATTGACACCCTGGAATATTCTAAAAGGCACCTAGTCCAGTGAAAATGTTGGAAAATATAGAGTTGGAAACCCTCCCTGGAATATGGGAAACACTCTGAAGTTTACAAAAATATCCGCACTGTTCCCGACAAAATCCTGCTATAAACTTGTAGTACTTGTTAGCTTCAAGATTTTATAAACCATGGAGGTGCTTATAGCAGTAGTTACAATATACGTTTTATGTAAATGAACGGGACCGAGGTGTATACACTGTGCGACGGATGAACAGTGATTGTTCCGTGGAATCTTTAGTAGTAAAGCGTTCATCTCGCATGCGTTAGAGGCTCTGGGTTCGATCCAATATTGGGTCATATCAAAGACTTATAAATGATAGCAGAATCTTCCTCGTCTGTGATGCTTACTTATCATTTTGAGGATAGTTCTGGGACTGTTTAGACCGGTTTAAGAACCATATCTTGTGTCAACGTCACGAATCGCCAGTGTTGCAGCGTTTGGAGTAATACTCTCTCAGACAGATACCGTCGTGATAAGGAATGAAATATTTTGAAAACAGTTGTTGTTGTATGGTGTTTAGCGTCGCTTTCAACAATTTTTCATTTCTATCGCAATGGTGTCTAACTGAGAGTGTTCTGAGCGCTGCCGCATTGGAGTATCATGCCGCAGACACATGGTATTCTATCCCGCCCAGTCACATTTTACTGACACCGGGTCAACCAGACCTAGACCTGTCCTCTAAATGCTGAGCGCCAAGTGAGGAAGTTTCTAGTACCATTTTCAAGTATTTAGTATGACCCTGCCGGGAATCGAACCGAAGACCTTCCGCATGCGAGGCGGCACTCTACTCCTAGACCACCGCTGTTTAAAGCAATATATACGTCATAATATGAGTAAATACTTCAAACCCACTTTTTTACAACGAACAAACACTTCACGATAAACTCCAGAACGAACACTCATGTAAGTCCGCTTTATAAACATGTAAGTTGTACCATTAAGAGCAAACGCATGAATATTTGATAAATAATAAAATAAGCATTTATATTTTTTATTGGATTTTACTTGACATTAACGTCATGTCATATCAGCAACTGGACTGCTATAACGCATACGTACCTAATTAACGTCATTTTTATTTATTAAAGATGAAACAAAATGGTAATTCTGTTCAGTTTTACTTTGAAGAGACATACAACTGAAAAACAGTTAGTCAAGAAAAGTTGTAAAACCATACGATAGTGCTTCGAATATAATTCGTGTTGCACTCTAACGAAAACAATGTATAATAACAACAAACAACTAAACGATAAGATGTTGAGTGATGGCTGTAAACATTTGCTTATACTCGTGGGTAAAATATCCCTTTTTTATTTTTATTTCTATGGTAATATGTTATTTTTGGTAAATAGTGCGGAATGATTATGTGAATATAACTGTGATTAAGAAGTTCTTTTAAAGTGAAAATACACGATTTTATTGTAGTCTCTTGTAATTCTATGTAGACAAGAACGGAAGTATGCTGATTGGTTTTTACTGTTTGTGTATGAGTACAGTTACACTGCCGCGTAATATAGATTATACTGTCATGTGTATTCTTAAACCGCTATGCAGGTGATCGTTTAATTAAGGTTTTATAGTTCACGTCATACTTTACTTGGAAACTGAAAGGAAACACTAGATAAATCATCGAACCGCCTAATAAAGTATTAAACTACGAACAAATTCAGAAAAAATGTACACATGATAGGTCACAAATAAGGACTAAATATTACATATTTGTCTGTGATTTATATATAAATAGTTTCCCTTTGCTAGATTTTTGGAAATTACCTTTTTATTTACAAAATTAATTGTTTTTATTTGGAAAACAAATTGATATCGATAAAGATATATAAACTATAGTTTAATCTACATTTGTTTCCTGTTATCGGATATGGTTCCCATTGGAATTCACATATCGGGTTAAAACCTTTTTGCTCTTTTACCAGATATGATATGGAAATTATATCCAATAATACGAAACAATTGTTGATTAACATTTATATATTCATTATTAAACGATGAACATACAAGCAGTAGAAAGTCGATCTGTTGAAAAGTTGTGTTAACTAAATAATTTTTTTTTTATATGTACGACTATCTACGTTTGCGGAAAGTTCTTTCCAGAAAACGGCATACTGAAAGGATAAACGCCGGGTGATTTTCAAAGCCATATTAGCAAACTTATGTAAGCGGTATGTTCATTTCAGAATATGTATTGGTAAAGGTATTTTATTAATGATTTTGTCAATATGATATAATTATTGACAACATCATTAATGAAATAGCTTTTCTGAAAGGATAAAGAAACGCCGGATGAATTTCAGAGCCACGTTATCAAACGTATTGTAATCGATATTTACATTTCTGAATATGGATGTAAAGGTAGTTCATTCATGATTTTATCAATATGGTCATAATTATTGACAAAACCATGAATGAACTACCTTTACATAATTATTGACAAAATCATGAATGAACTACCTTTACATAATTATTGACAAAATCATGAATGAACTACCTATTGACAAAATCATGAATGAAATACCTTTACATAATTATTGATAAAATCATGAATGAATTCCTTTACATAATTATTGACAAAATAATGAATGAAACACCTTTACATAATAATTGACAAAATCATGAATGAAGTACCTTTACAGAATTATCGACAAAATCATGAATGAACTACCTATTGACAAAATCATGAATGAAATACCTTTACATAATTATTGATAAAATCATGAATGAACTACCTATTGACAAAATCATGAATGAATTCCTTTACATAATTATTGACAAAATAATGAATGGAATACCTTTACATATTTATTGACAAAATCATGAATGAACTACCTTAACATGATTATTGACAAAATCATGAATGAACTACCTATTGAAAAAAATCATGAATGAACTTCCTTTACATAATTATTGACAAAATAATGAATGAAGTACCTTTACATAATTATCGACAAAATCATGAATGAACTACCTATTGACAAAATCATGAATGAAATACCTTTACATAATTATTGATAAAATCATGAATGAACTACCTATTGACAAAATCATGAATGAATTCCTTTACATAATTATTGACAAAATAATGAATGGAATACCTTTACAAATTTATTGACAAAATCATGAATGAACTACCTTTACATAATTATTGACAAAATGATGAATGAACTACCTTTACATAATTATTGACAAAATCATGAATGAACTTTATTGACAAAATCATGAATTAACTACCTTTGCATAATTATTGACAAAATCATGAATGAACTACCTATTGACAAAATCATGAATGAAATACCTTTACATAATTACTGACAAAATCAAGAATGGACTACCTTTACATAATTACTGACAAAATAATGAATGAACTACCTGACAAAATAATGAATGAACTACCTTTACATAATTACTGACAAAATCATGAATGAAATATCTTTATATAATTATTGACAAAATCATGAATGAACTACCTATTGACAAAATCATAAATGAACTACCTTTACTTAATTATTGACAAAATCAAGAATGAACTACCTTTACATAATTATTGACAAAATCATAAATGAAAAAATAAAAAATGAAATACCTTTATATAATTATTGACAAAATCATGAATGAACTACCATTCAATAATTATTGACAAAATCAACTACCAACACATAATTATTGACAAAATCTTGAATGCAATACCTTTACATACATATTCTAAAACTGTACATATCGTTTATCATAATAAGATACTGTCACCCGGCGTTTCGTCATTTCAGAGTATACTATCATCAAATATATTCTAATAAAATATATTCTTACAACAAATTGGTTGTTTAAATAAAATTATAGAAATACGTGTTGTTAATTTAACATAGCTAACGCATATTACCTTTTTCAATAAACAAATTGAATAAAAAAAATAACTCCAGTAACAAAATAAATAGTATACACCTTAAGTGAAGAAATAACAGAGTCGGTCAAAAGCACAGGCGACTCTTAAATAAGAGTCAACACTCGGACTCTTTGAGGATACGTTCCATAGATACAATCGATAGAGTTTATTAAAAAGCACAAAGCATGTTTGCCCATTTGGCAATGTCCCTCGATAGTTGCATAGTGTATTTATCCGACCATTCAGATGAATGACGCGAATGGCCGAATACGGGAAGGGTTGGGTTGCTTATTTGTCAAAGTCGAACCGTAATCTTTTCATATCTATCGACAATGCTGTTTGTTGTCACAGAAAGGATTTAGATAAAATTGAAAATGTATGGGTCAAAGTGATTTTGAAGTTTACTTGTCAATTATGAAAGCCCGGTGAACGTAATATTTGATTTATGACCATACGTGTGGGTTGACCACTACAAGCATTCCCAAAGTTCTGTAAAGGAGCGACCCAGGAACCGCGGTATTCGAGAATCAAATAAACGATCGAATGTGATACATGTATAAAATGTCCGTGCATTCTTTATTCGTTTTGATTTTTTCGTTCTTAGCAATATGTTATTTATCTAAATTAACAAAATAAGTTAAGTACAGGTAAGTATAAATTTAGACGAGCGGACGGACACATGGACGGACATAAATTAAGTAAATTATTTAAAATGGATTTATCAAACTTTTCAATGATTATCATCAAAATGTGTTCATTGACAGACGCGTGCATAGGCCCCGACATATTCTATCATACACATTAAGTGTTTGTGTTCTAAACTATACTGTTGCACGCGTCTGTATTGATTTTACCATTTCACCCAATGCTGACCACCCGCTGCTAAAAAGACCAATTATAAACCCCTATCAGACTGCGAGCGTACTAAGTATATTTTCAATTTAAAATGATTGATCCGACAGAATATTGAAAGCACAATCATGTCTACTACACGCGGGGATGCTATTCAAACGTTATGAAATTGCCAAGACTGCATACCAATTCGTTCAGCTTGCCTGGTACTTCATATACGTTATTATACATTTATACCTCCAGCAACTCCTACACAGAGTGACAGAGCCAAGTTTTTTTGTAAAATACATTTTAAAGTGAACGGTAATATATGTTCCATTTCCAGCTCTTGCATAATCGTTTTCTTTTGAAGATGATGAATGGTGTGTGAATGCGTGTTGTTTGAATTTTGGAACGTTCTTTGTGTGAAAATGCATCATTACTTTGGTTTGTATTATGTTCTGAGTGAGAAGAATGTACACTCGCTTGCCTATAAGAGCGATTACGGATGTGTTAGAATGATTTATTAGTTTATTAGTTTGTTGTTGTTGTTGTTATAGTTATTGGGTTACGCAGTATGCTGAAATGCAAACTATATACTCGTTTCAGGACGAGCATCCGTGGAATGTATGCTAGACTCATTTTTGTTCATACTTATAGACAACCTGAGTTTTATTATATATATATCGGTGAATGTCATGTACGAATATATATATACATATTTCATATAGAGTAACATACTTAGTGAATGTGGTTTAACATTTCAGGTTATATATGGCATATCCAGTTTCATTGATGGAGGAATAACTCATAATATATCTGAGTAGAACCACCGCCCTCCCGCAAGTAATGGAAAAACTTTCATATACAATTTTTTGGAGCGAGCGGGACTCGAACCTTAGCGGTGAGAGGGATTTTGAGACGGTGCCATTGGACCACTCGGTCACGGAGGACCGTATATTGATATATTGATATTGATATTCATAATGGCAATTACTGCTTACATACTTAGTTAAGACATGTGTGCGTAACGCTGGGTCCGGTTGTTGGGGGTGCATTGGACTATCAATTAAGGGGTCGTGATTTAAAATCCCCACCTGACTGCAGTTTCGGTGCAAAATATTGAAATATGATATTGTGTCTAATTGCCAATCACCTCTTACCGCTGATTTAAGTGGGAAAGTTATCAGTTACCTGTGGAGATAGGTGTGCTCGAGTACTGGTCAACCATTAAGGATTCCAGGAAAAAATTGCACGTCTGTTAGCCCTGGGTGGCATAAAATAGCGCTAAATATCTAAATAAAATCAAAGCAGCCAGGATGTGCCATATAAATATACAAGACAAGAGTTTTTTTGTCTTAGGAACTGTGGACGTATGATTTTATTATATCAATAACAATCTAGTAATACCTGATAAAAAAAACGCGTGCGTTACCAATACTGTTAGCAATATCGTCATTTAAAACTAGTTAAGTTGGAGCTGGATTGTGTTTGGAGTACGTGGTAATCCATTTTGGATTACGTGCACGTGATTTCCTTCCACTATTGATTATGTTATATTGATAATAGCAAGGAGACGACAGTAGCGACATCAACCAATTCAGTAGACTGACAATCATAAATCAGCAATTTTGAGTTAAATGATTAAACACAATATAATCTAGAAAATAGTAGTTCAACTCATATCCATGGAACTAGTTCGTATATTAAATAAAAAAAAAGAAAACGCGTCCGTGTTAAACGATGTATTATCATGTTTACTCGCTCATCCATTTTTTAAATTCGAATATAATCATGTGCGCCATTAACAAATGTTTAGTGCTGAATAAAACTTTTATATTCCTATTTGAGCTTCAGCAGAAATATACATCTGGCGATGGAATCTGTAATTATACCTGATACATATCTGGCAGACGACACACAAGCATATACAGCAAGTTGCCTGTAATTACAATTATTCCTGATCCGAACATTATTCCGTAATTGGCAACTTGTACTGACCGGCGTCGATTACAATATCTGCCGACTTACCATTAATGGCGGCGTTCTGATGTTTCTGCCATTCATGTCAAAATGGGTATGGTTAAGCTTATTTATTACATGGTTTGGTAATAAAACGTTGAAGTATATAAACGTCCAATACAACGTTAAACAGCAAAGTTACCCCCCCCACACCTCTCTCTCTCTCTCTCTCTCTCTCTCTCTCTCTCTCTCTCTCTCTCTCTCTCTCTCTCCCTCCCTCCCTCTCCCTCTCTGTCTGTTTGTCTGTTTGTCTGTCTGTCTGTCTGTCTGTCTGTCTGTCTGTCTGTCTGTCTCTCTGTCTCTCTGTCTCTCTCTCTCTATCTCTCTCTCTCTGCGTGAGTGCATCACACAAGCGAATAAAGATATCTGCGAACTAGGCACTACAATACAATACGCCTACTTATTTAAATAATTGCTTAATATCCTATATAAATATAATATATACAAACTTGTTTTTTTCTGTCAAACAAATTCTATTTCTAGTAACTGGAAACATCCCTAGAGTAATATTCTTCAGAGATTTACAAACGACAACGCAAACAAAGGCTCTATTGACATTTTATTACACATTCTCAAATCAATCCGTGATGATCATGTTGCCAGAAATTATTAAAAACTTGTATACGTATATAGCTGGTCGCTGAATGCTTATTTATTCTCATTGAAATCATACTATATGTGATAAAAATTTTTTTATATTTCTTGCATATTGTAACAAGGTTAACTGAAGTAAAACAAACTATAAAAGTTACAACTCTCCCTGTATTGTTGAATTCCAACACATTCGGAGTTAAATTATATTTTATCATTAGATCGAACTTACAAGTCTCTTTTTCTGTTAAAGGTAATTGTTAACACACTTTGATTCCAGTTCACTCCAGCTCTATTGTTTGCCTCTTGAAACAGTCACCGGGGGTCAGATAAGCTTCACCAGTTCAATAAGGATATTGACGTCGGCCAATCCATTGTACGATTATAACAAGAGCTTTGCGTTAACACTGATCGATGACGCTGAGTTCCAGATGGATATAAACAGCAATATTAGGAGGTGTCTGTGCAATTTATAAAATGACCAACTAGTTTTGGAAGATACCAATTAAACCTGTATGAGTTGTTTGTGGTGGCCGTAACATCCTGTTGTTATTATGTTTGATGTCTTAGGATGTTGAACCTCGGTTAGTGCGATTATTCCACTGAAACCCTTGCTAGAATCCCCACACACCTCTCTCCCACCCCCACCCCCTCCCATGAACAGATTCAATTAAACTGAGTCTGCTATTTTCTTTCCATGAACGCATTCTATGCTTTCAAGGGATCCTTTTATCAGGTATTTATTACATGGTTCCTTCATCTATAAAATATACCCAAGATAATATCCCAACCAGCGTGACAAAATCCGACTTATTGTGTATATGCATGTAAGGCGGACTACTTTATCATTTATCTATTTGCACGGTGGACATTGCTGAACATTTTCGATGTCCCTCCTTATACACTTTTGTAAATCTATACACTTAATGGGTGAGCTTTGCCTTCCGTCTATGTTACAGGTTTAATACAAAATGTGCCTGTTTGGCTAATTTTAAATTCAATATACGTAAGATGATTGTACAGAACATGAATAAATGACCGAAGATACCGTATTAAGCGTATAATAATATATAATGCAACTGGCCATTTTCGTCTATACCGACTGTTTTCCGTCTAGGGCACTAACATTTTTGCATTTGGGCATTATTTCTATGTTCATATTACCATAATAGGGGTCTTATTGTGGCAAGTGCATGACTGTATTTTGCCAAAACATTAAGTGTCTATCTATTTAATCTGTCTGCAGCTAGGACGTGACATACATGTTTTTTTTCTTTCTTTCTGTGGAACTGTAGAAATATATGATAATATTGAATTAATTGTAGAATAATGTACCTGATTAACTGATACCTTGAAAGCGGTGAACACACAAAAGAAAAAGAAAATAACAAATTTGGTTTCATGGAGTCTGTTCATGAGGTTTTAAGTTGCAACATATCTTACGCCGCTGACACTGTGGTAACTAGGACTGTTTTATTTTCGGTCAATACTGAATGGACTAAAAAAACAGCAGTGATAAAAACACTAAACCACAGTACAGTCAAACCTGCATTAAGAAAACAGTCAAGTGACGTAGCAAAATTGTCATTTGAGAAAGGTAGCTCAATACAGATTTTTGCTCTGAAACCATAGAAATGGAACATACCTAATGTGATTGCTTAAGACAAGTGGTTGCTCAAAAGAGGTGGCCGCTAACACAGGTTTTACTACTGCGTGCCATGTTTAATCTGCTTTGTATTTAAAATGATTACATAACATAAAAAACTAACTGTATTTATATGCGTACCACGTCAACATTTCACACTGGAATGGTGCTTAATAACTAATTGATGCTGATCAATAAACATTATTCTACAAATTGGTTCAAATGTTTGTGTTTAGCCTAGCGTATTTAAACCAATCCGTTATACGATAGTAAGTGCCTTCATTGTATGCTCGATTACATTGTATAGAAAATAAGTAAAATGTCACAGAAGTTGAACAACAACAATGAAAAAACTTATTTGTTATATGTGGTCAGTTTTCAATAAAATATGTCAATTCGTGACAGAAAACCAAGTATTGAAGTTAAAGAAGTTGTTAACTTTATATTTTAATACTATGTATCGAATGACCACAAGAAGTGGTACCAGTAGTATATAATAATAATATGTATCGAATGATCCAGTGATACCAGTAGTTATATTATAATAATATGTATCGAATGAGCAAGTGGTACCAGTAGTATATTGTAGTAATATGTATCGAATGAGCATTAGTGGTACCAGTAGTGTATTACATAAATATGTACGGAATGATCCAGTGATACCGGTAGTATTTTTTAACAATATGTATCGGATGATCCAGTGGTACCAGTAGTATATTATAATAATATGTACGGAATGATCCAGTGGTACCAGTAGTATATTATAATAATATGTACCGAATGATCCAGTGGTACCAGTAGTATATTATGATAATATGTAAGGAATGGTCCAGTGGTACCAGCAATATATTATAATAATATGTACGGAATGATCCAGTGCGGCAAGTAGTATATTATAATAATATGTACGGAATGACCCAGTGCTACCAGAAGTATATTACAATAATATGTACGGAATGATCCAGTGGTACCAGTAGTATATTATAATAATATGTACGGAATGACCCAGTGCTACCAGAAGTATATTATGATAATATGTACGGAATGATCCAGTGGTACCAGTAGTATATTATAATAATATGTATGGAATGATCCAGTGGTACCAGCAATATATTATAATAATATGTACGGAATGACCCAGTGCTACCAGCAGTGTATTATAATAATATGTATGGAATGACCATAAGTGGTACCGGTAATATATTATTATAATATGTATCAAATGACCATAAGTGGTACCAGTCGTATATTATAATAATATGTATGGAATGATCCAGTGGAACCAGTAGTTATATTATAATTATATGTATCGAATGATCCAGTGGTACCTGAAGTGTATTTTTATATGAGCATCGAATGAGCAAGTGGTACCAGTAGTGTAATATAATTCTATGTATCGAATGACCATAAGTGGTACCAGTAGTGTAATATAATACTATGTATCGAATGACCATAAGTGGTACCAGCAGTATAATATAATACTATGTATCGAATGACCATAAGTGGTACCAGTAGTGTAATATAATACTATGTATCGAATGACCATAAGTGGTACCAGTAGTGTAATATAATACTATGTATCGAATGACCATAAGTGGTACCAGTAGTGTAATATAATAATATGTATCGAATGACCATAAGAGGTACCAGTAGTGTTATATAATACTATGTATACTATGTATCGAATGACCATAAGTGGTACCAGTAGTATAATATAATAATATGTATCGAATGACCATAAGTGGTACCAGTAGTGTTATATAATACTATGTATCGAATGACCATAAGTGGTACCAGTAGTATAATATAATAATATGCATCGAATGACCATAAGTGGTACCAGTAGTATAATATAATAATATGCATCGAATGAGCAAGTGGTACCAGTAGTATAATATAATACTATGTATCGAATGACCATAAGTCGTACCAGTAGTGTAATATAATACTATGTATCGAATGACCATAAGTGGTACCAGTAGTGTAATATAATACTATGTATCGAATGACAATAAGTGGTACCAGATGTGTAATATAATACTATGTATCGAATGACCATAAGTGGTACCGGTAGTATATTACACTAATATGTATGGAATGATCCAGTGGAACCAGTAATTATATTATAATAATAATATGTATCGAATGATCCAGTGGTACCTGTAGTTTATTTTTATATGAGCATTGAATGATCCAGTGGTACCAGTAGTATATTGTAATAATATGTATCGAATGATACAGTGGAACCAGTAGTTATATTATATTCATATGTATCCAGTGATCAAATGGTACCGGTAGTATATTATGATAATATGCATGGAATGATACAGTGGAACCAGTATGTATATTATATCCATATGCATCGAGTGATCAAATGGTACCTGTAGTATATCATAATAATATGTATGGACTGATCCAGTGGTACTAGTAATTATATTAAAATAATATGCATCGAATGATCAAGTGGTACCGGTAGTATATTATAATAATATGTATCAAATGAGCAAGTTGAACCGGTAGTTATATTATAAAAGTATGTATCGAATGATCTACTGGTACCAGTAGTATATTATTATAATATGTGTGGAATAATTCAGTGGTACAGTAGTTATATTATAATAACATGTATGGAATGACCATAAGTGGTACCAGAAGTATATTATTATAATATACCTCGAATGACCATAAGTGGTACCAGAAGTATATTAAATTAATATGTATGGAATGACCATAAGTGGTACCAGTAGTATATTATAATAATATGCATCGAATGACCATAAAGTGGAACCAGTAGTATATTATAATGATATGCATTGAATGACCATTAGTAGTAGTGTATTATAAAAGTATGATTCGAATGACCGTAAGTGTATAATTATTATTTGCATCGAATGAGCAGATCTGGTACCAGTAGTATATTATAATAATATTCATCGAATGACCATCAAGTGGTACTAGTAGTATATTATAATAATATTCATCGAGTGACCATCAAGTGGTACTAGTAGTATATTATAATAATATTCATCGAATGACCATCAAGTGGTACTAGTAGTATATTATAATAATATTCATCGAATGACCATCAAGTGGTACTAGTAGTATATTATAATAATATTCATCGAATGACCATAAGTGGTACCAGCAGTATATTAAATTAATATGTATCGAATGACTATAAAGTGGTACTAGTAGTATATTATGATAATATGCATCGAATGATCAAGTGGTACAACTAGTATATTATAATAATATGCATCAAATGACCATACATGGTACCGGTAGTATATTATAATAATATGTATGAAATGATCCAGCGGTACCAGTTGTATATTATAATAATATGTATGAAATGATCTAGCGGTACCAGAAGTATATTATAATAATATGTATGAAATGATCCAGCGGTACCAGAAGTATATTATAATAATATGTATGAAATGATCCAGCGGTACCAGTTGTATATTATAATAATATGTATGAAATGACCAAGCGGTATCAGTAGTGTATTATAATAATATGTATGTAATGATCCAGTGGTACCAGTAGTATATTATAATAATATGTATGAAATGATCCAGCGGTACCAGTAGTATATTATAATAATATGTATCAAATGACCATCAGTGGTACCAGTAGTATATTATAATAATATGTATGAAATGATCCAGTGGTACCAGCAGTATATTATAATAATATGTATCAAATGACCATAAGTGGTACCAGTAGTATATTATAATAATATGTATGAAATGATCCAGCGGTACCAGTAGTGTATTATAATAATATGTATGAAATGATCCAGCGGTACCAGCAGTGTATTATAATAATATGTATGAAATGATCCAGTGGTACCAGCAGTGTATTATGATAATATGTATGAAATGATCCAGCGGTACCAGCAGTATATTATAATAATATGTATGAAATGATCCAGCGGTACCAGCAGTATATTATAATAATATGTATCAAATGACCATAAGTGGTACCAGTAGTATATTGTTATAATATGTATCAAATGACCATAAGTGGTACCAGTAGTATATTATAATAATATGTATGAAATGATCCAGCGGTACCAGTAGTATATTATAATAAAATGTATGAAATGATCCAGCGATACCAGCAGTATATTATAATAATATGTATAAAAATGACCATAAGTGGTACCAGTAGTATATTATTATAATATGTATCAAATGACCATAAGTGGTACCAGTAGTATATTATAATAATATGTATGAAATGATCCAGTGGTACCAGTAGTTGATCCAGTGGTACCAGTAGTGTATTATAATAATATGTATGAAATGATCCTGCGGTACCAGTAGTGTATTATAATAATATGTATGAAATGATCCAGCGGTACCAGTAGTATATTATAATAATATGTATGGAATGATCAAGTGGTACCAGAAGTGTATTATAATAATATGTATGAAATGATCCAGTGGTACCAGTAGTGTATTATAATAATATGTATGAAATGATCCTGCGGTACCAGTAATGTATTATAATAATATGTATGAAATGATCCAGCGGTACCAGTAGTGTATTATAATGATATGTATAAAATGATCCAGCGGTACCAGTAGTGTATTATAGTAATATGTATGAAATGATCCAGTGGTACCAGTAGTGTATTATGATAATATGTATGAAATGATCCAGTGGTACCAGCAGTATGTTATAATAATATGTATGAAATGATCCGGTGGTACCAGTAGTGTATTATAGTAATATGTATGAAATGATCCGGTGGTACCAGTAGTGTATTATAGTAATATGTATGAAATGATCCAGCGGTACCAGTAGTGTATTATAATGATATGTATAAAATGATCCAGCGGTACCAGTAGTGTACTATAGTAATATGTATGAAATGATCCAGTGGTACCAGTAATGTATTATAATAATATGTATGAAATGATCCAGCGGTACCAGTAGTATGTTATAATAATATGTATGAAATGATCCGGTGGTACCAGTAGTTATGTTTGTGATCTTAATTTGGATAGCACTTTCTTCAACCTATCGCTGTCGTATACTTGGATTAGTTACAGACAAAAATAAAATTATGTAGAAAAAGGTCGATGCTTACGACTTGGTGTTTTCTTTCAAGAGGGTCAGTATACATAATTAATTATTATAAGTTCATCCAAGAACTTGATATCTTCCGAATCAGCTCTGTTAACCAACAATGAAAAAGCAGGAAATTCTATACATATCCGACAATTAATAATAATGCTTCCTAATCTATGTGACGTCATTCAAACTTTCAGTTAAAGCAACTGACCAATCAACGTGCACAAATGTGGCTTTTCCATCATTGCTATTTAAAGAACCCAATCGAGAGAGCAGGGACCGTACTACAGACTAATTCATCATATACAGCAGGGAACTGAATCCTTATTCAATAACTCGTAACTCGGAACATATAACAGTTCATCGTTATTTACACAAATATTACAGTAAATGCTCTGAGTAATACGAGAGTGAACATAAATATGATACATACATGGCTTTTAGACAGGTTGTTTTTTAATACAGGTAATGTTGCTCTGAAAGCTTAGAAATGAATGGGAAATTTGGCTGCTTAAGACAAGTGACTGTTTAATAGAGGTTACCGCTTACACAGGTTTGACTATCTAAACACATATTGTCAGTGTCGAAGTAAATACAATATTGAATATTTATGCACTGAACATTTAAAATTTTCAATCAAAATTTAAAAAAGGTAATATATGACTATTTAACTGCAATCATTGCAAATCTAACTTGTTTATTTCAATACTTAAAGACTTGTTATATTTCAAATATTAGGAATATCTAAAACTGAAATATATTTCATAATGCTTGGAACTCGTGTTGAACTTAATATATTAAAAACACTGTGTCTAGAAGAGTTCACATAACTTTCCAACTTAGTCTATAACAAGAATGAAATGACGGATTAAATACCGGAAATTATGACATTTGCCAATGAAATTAACTAATTAACTTGTAAAATATAAAGCGCGTCTGAGGCTGCTTCATATTATGTACCAAACCATTAACAATGACGCTAAATATCGTGAACTCCATGCAAATTAATAAGCCTCTATATTATAGTTCAACATTGCCATACGAACTAAGTTAAAAATTCATGCATATTATCACTTGCCATGTATCATATGTAATACATTATATTGTAATTACATAACATTGTATTATATGTAACATATATATGTTTGTAATTAAGACTAAATATACATGTTAACCATGTTTGGCTTAATAAACGAATAAACCTATTAAATTATAAGCAGAACAGTCAATTAAAGGCAAGTGAACTGTGCTGATAAGCATCATGACAAAATCATTAATTCAATATCTTTTTGAATAACCATTATATATAAATATATATATCTAAACCTTAATGACAGGTTATTTTTCGGACTATAAAATTAAACATAATTCTACAAAGCTACTTAATATGTCATAATTTATTTTAAAATTCTAAATAACCAACCACATACAAATAAGATGGATAGATCTAAGTAATTTAGTACTAATGGTCTGTCACAGTTGTCATAGAAACGTGACTCTTCTGAGCTGCTCATAAGATTTGATGAAGATACCAAATACACAAGTATTCTCTTAGCTTACGAAATTAGCATTTGAACTGAATATAATGAATCAGTTGAATTAATAATTTAACCCACAAAGATAAGACACACATCATCATCATGATAACAACCAATTACATAATCTACATGATATGATTCATCTTAAGACAAAATGTATGTATCGACGGGTGCTCAGTCACTATTCACTTAGAAGTGATTTAACAATGGGAAACACATTCTAAAAAAGTCATAGACTGACTTCTGCATACCTTTCAATATGTAGCTCTTGTTATTGTGATTCGTGTTATGTGTATTAAAATGGTGTACATTTTTTTAAAATAAAATACTGTTTAGCCACACAAGTCTCACAATCAGAGACGTCACCATTTACAATTACCCGGCCACTATAGCAGCACTCACAGAATTATGATTAATATTTATGGTTAATGGAATAAGTATGATAAATAGAATAATTACGGTAAACAGAATAATTATGATAAATAGAATAATTACGGCAAACAGGATAAGTATGATAAAAAGAATAATTACGGAAAACAGAATAATTATGATAAAATAGAATATTCAATGGTAACTAGAATCATAACAGTAAATTAAATTATTATTTTGAATATAATAATCATGGTTAATAAAATAATTATGACGAAAAGAATAATTATGATGAATAAAATAGTTGTAATAAAATCAATACAAACACATAATAAAGACAAAAACGACATCTGACGAAAATAAAACTTTTTCATAACAAACATGCATATCGATGCATTTCTCGGGAATGAAAAGAAAATCATGATAATGCTGACTAATGGTGTTCCTACCAGATCTTAATATTACAGCAGGAAACAATCGTTATAACTCTTAGGTAAACTGACAAAATTGATAGGTGTCATGTGATATGACGCAGATATTCAAAATTTTGAAATTATCACATTTCAACGAAACATTTTTCCTCCGCTTAATCTCATCAGAGATGAATTATAGTTGAATCTTCAAAAATGAGATGCAATTATGTGTCATTTAATCTTTAGCAGACAAAATGCACGTCTCGCTGAAGACGCTTCTAGTGATGATGCAAATAGATGGCCTGGTTTGCAATTTAAATTTTCAATAATTAGATTCATTAATATTCAATATTTTAGTTAATGTTCATCTCATCACATTATTATCTTAAAGTACGATATTGATTTTTGTGTATTAAGCTTGTTTTTCTCGTGTGCCTGAAACGAATGACACATTTAACATAATCTAACATTGTAGTTTACGGTATAACCAAGCTCCACTGCTAAGAAATATAATTGCAACACAATTAATTTTCTATTCCTGTTAATTATGAGGCTATACATTTCCACTGATTTCTCATGACAATTATTTGAATATAAAAAACAGAATTTGAAACTAGTTTTCTTTCTTATTCTTGTTTTGTAATATCATACAATTCATATAGCTTCTGTTTGACAGAAAGCTTCGCTTTCAACAATCTTTGATTCATTACAGAAATATGAAAAAAAGTAAACATCCAGTTGACGTTAAATAAAATTACAGTTTCAAAGCACAAAGATAAAACGACAAGAAAAACGTTTGTTTAACACTGAGACGCTGTGTTTACAGAGCGCACCCACTACAGACTCAGTATCACAACGTATTTAATAACCGTAAGTGGTGCAGTGGCAAGGGCGACTCCTATACGCCCGAGCCTATTACTCAGAGTTAAATGTGGAAAAGAAAAAGAAAAAAAAGGTTTAAATGCGAAAAATGCAATAATAAATGAAGCTGAAGGGGAAACGGTATTGGGTAAATGATTCGTGCTTTAGGAAATATAAAACTCGTACAATTCCGGGCAATTAGAATGACTTTGCAGTCCTTGTCAAAATCGGTAAAAATACTCATGTGCAGTTTTATTAAATAAAAAAATCAAGGGGGAGGACCCCCAACCCCTGCAAGTACGAGAAGGGACAACCCCTCCCATCCCTCCACCGGAAGAACGTCCCTGAGAGGTAGAACATCGGACCCAGGATCGGTGGGTCATGGGTTCAATCATCCATCCATCCACCATGGCTATGTGTTGTGTTCCCAAACAATACACTTTGTACACATGTGGTTAGTATTTGGTTCTACATAGGAAGACTTTGAGCATGATTTGTGTGAAATTGAAAGAACTTTTTTCACAATCGATGATAAATAAACACAAGTTTATAACAATAATCGCCAAACTCGTGAGTAAGTTGGTAATTATGTCACCTTTGACTCAAGAGAGGAAGGATATGCTGCTATAACTGGATATGCTGGAATGTTGGCGCACTCAAAGCCAATAACCAGCGAGGCTGTTAAACCCAAATAGATGTCTTGTTTGATTGACAGGCGTATTAAACGTCAGTTATACTAAATCAACATTACGTGTAATTACATACCGCCCGGTATATATGGCTGATGTTCTAACCACAACAATTTCCGCCAGTTTCACCCCGCCAAACGTATATGTTACATAAACGGCAACTACATTGGACGGATTGAGTTTGATGTAACCCGTTAACCAGGGTTAAGCTCCCTGATAAAGCAATGTTGTGTGTACTCGTTAACCAGGGTTTAGCTCCCCGGTAGAGCAATGTTGTGTGTACTCGTAAACCAGGGTTTAGTTCCCCGTTAGAGCAAAGTTGTGTGCTCTCGTTAACCAGGGTTTAGCTCCCCAATAGAGCAATGTTGTGTGTACTCGTTAACCAGGGTTTAGCTCCCCGGTAGAGCAATGTTGTGTGTTCTCGTTAACCAGTGTTCAGCTCCCCGGTAGAGCAATGTTGTGTGTTCCCGTTAACCAGGGTTTAGCTCCCCGGTAGAGCAATGTTGCGTGTACTCGTTAACCAGGGTTTAGCTCCCCGGTAGAGCAATGTTGTTTGTACTCGTTAACCAGGGTTTAGTTCCCCGGTAGAACAATGTTGCGTGTACTCGTTAACCAGGGTTTAGTTCCCCGGTAGAGTAATGTTGTGTGTTCCCGTTAACCAGGGTTTAGCTCCCCGGTAGAGCAATATTATGTGTTCCCGTTAACCAGGGTTTAGCTCCCCGGTAGAGCAATGTTGCGTGTACTCGTTAACCAGGGTTTAGCTCCCCGGTAGAACAATGTTGTGTACTCGTTAACCAGGGTTCAGCTCCCCGGTAGAACAATGTTGTGTGTTCCCGTTAACCAGGGTTTAGCTCCCCGGTAGAGCAATGTCGTGTGTTCCCGTTCACCAGGATTTAGCTTCCCGGTACCGGTTTTGCTACTCAACCGTTCCTTATTGTCACTTCGCCTATTTAAGTACTGTAATTATTACGGTTTCCTATATATTAATGTTGTTGTTGTCGTTGCTTTTGTAGTTGCTCTTTCCTTTGAATGCTTCGTCTCCTTTTGGACATGCAGTGTATTTGAATTGTTTAACACCGGTTGGTATTTTGTTTCATTATCACTTGTATGATGAAAAGTGCGCTCCAATCGGCTTACAATCAAATTGTTTAATGTCAAGAAATATGTCAAACATAAGTATTTTTCTTTAGTACTTACCCTACATATGTAATTTTCTCATGTTATCTTCAGCAGGATTAACTGAAACAATAAAAACATGGAATAAATAAACTGCCACAATACAATGATCCATAATTGTTATTATTAATTTGTAATGAAAGAAGGAAAAAAACGCAATTTTAACTTTCTTTGCTCATGTTCAGCACATACTCTGGTATTGTTTCTTAAAAAAATGTGTCTTGTTTTACCTTTAACAGTGTATATATATATTTTTTTTTTTTTATTATTTATCGCTTTGATACTTCTTCTATTTTTTTCTATTTAAATTCTATAATGTTTCTTCAGTGCTTAATTGGTTCATATGAACACCCAAAACCTTAAAGAAAATCGTCAATATTCGCCATATGATATTTTGTTTTAATAATAATGCCTTTGATAGTGTAGCTTGCAGATGTGATGGTGATTTTTTTAATTTTAGTTACAATACTACGGTGATTGTCACTGGGCGAAAATAAATTCAAATTTCCATCATTATTAGCTTGAACATTTCTCTTTGTACACATATCAAATACATGATATAAACCGAAACTAACCAACTTATACATTTCTCGGTATTATAAGATATAAATGAATGGCTGTCGTCGGTTTTCATACAATGATAATCGCTTTGAGATTTCATATAATTACTTAAATTGTCTAAAACTGTTGAAATCTTAACATATGACAAAACAGTTTTGAAACGATCAGAATTTTAGCCTAGGTAGTGGCACATTTTGTACTAAGATAACATTCATCTTCTATAGCATTATTACAGAAAGGACATAACCGAGTATGTGTTCGGGATGGATAGGGTGCAGCTGGGGAAGAGAATATGTGACATCCATCACGGCCCTCCGTGTCGGCTTTAGTGATAGTCGATATTGGAGAGATACTGAATTAGTTACATAACTCAGAGGAACCACTGTCTCCACACTTACATTGCACAATAGACAGTAAAATATCTCAAATAGTATGAAAAAACACACAAGTAGGAAAGACTTTGCGCAATCGAGTTAATATGCATTTCAAGTTATACTTTATATAATTACGTACACTACAATTGTGTAACAAATGTATTACTTTTGATGTTGTGTCTATCTGGAAGCAAGTTACACCAAATACGATTCACACTACGGATTGCGAACACTAAGCTCTGTACGTGACTTGTTTGATGTAGAAACTGATCATGGTGTGTGGTTTGGAAAGTTGCAGATTGCGTGTATCATTTCATGCGGGTGTAGATTGTCATCACATGGTTGCAAAACAATGTATGTTTATGGTTTATTTAATGTAGTTGTTCACCTAGCTATGGCATGAAAACATAATTTTGCGTGATCATTAAACGGCATGGTTTTAATAATTGCACTGTTGGTTAATGTTTTTTTTTATATAGTGGGTCGTCTAAACATGGTTTGAAAAAGCATATTGCGTGATCTTCACGTAAACACAAATTTAAAAAGTCCCATTGATTTTGCTGATTGTATTAAATGTGATGGGACACCTAAGCATTGTTTGAAAAGTTACATTTTGTTTTGCCATACTTGTTTTATCTGGAAAACCATCTAAACAGAAATGTTTGTTTTACGTAGGTGGTTGTTTATTGCCAGAGGTCACACTGGAAACATTTTCTATATGGATTTTGCGTATAATGATTAGAGTTTCATATAGCATGTAGTGTGTTCTTTTAATGGCAACATACACGTGGTTTATAATATTGGTGTTAAACAATTACCCTGTTGCTTGGTAAGGTATCTTATGAATAAATGGTTGAATTGCTTGTTGTAATTGATTAAAATATATTCAATACCAATTGATAGAATTCGTTCATTTCTAATTATATTGTGCATAATACATAGTTATTTTTAAAAGTGTTTTTTTTTTCAAACAGATTGTTCTCCATATCAAACCAATGTGAATTCAACTGTATAATTCGTTTTGTCAAAATAAGATATTCAAAAAGATAATCTAACACTGTTTTGTATATAAAGATACTCTTAGAAAATATTGTATTTAAAAATAATTTTACAAAAACAGTAACTAAAACAAATACAAACTATTGTATATAAGATCATTTGACAAATTCTTGTATATAAAAATATTCTTAAAAACCATCATATTCAAAAATAGTCTTACAAACTATCATATTCAAAAATAGTCTTACAAACTATCATATTCAAAAATAGTCTTACAAAATATCATATTCAAAAATAGTCTCACAAACTATCATATTCAAAAGTAGTCTTACAAAATATCATATTTGAAAATAATCTTACAAAATGTAGTATTTACAAATAATCTTACAAAGTTATGTACAGTGTAAAAGATAATTTAAAAAAACACTAGTGTATATAAAAACAATCTTACAAACGAGTGTAAATAAATGTTAGATTGTTTCCATAGTTGATACCTTGTATTCTAACATTATCAAGATAAGATGCTTGCATTATATCCGTGTAAATAAATGTTTGAATGTTTCCATATTTGATACCTTGTATTATAACAACATTATCATGATAAGATGCTTGCATTATATCCGATATAAATCCGGATGGATTTTTATCTCACTTTACTGTATCCGCTGCCGATAAAACAAAAGCAGAGCTAATGCAGACGTATTACTTAGTTGTTTTTAACAATCTCCATCTGTTGCTGCAGACAGACCAGTCAATCCGATTACAAACGCAATATGTCTATGGGGTAAATTGTACTTTCTAGAAAATATCGTCCTCATGGGTGAAAGAAACATATTAAATACATACAGTAAGGTGCAGTGTATGCAGACACAGACTCGCAAGTAAACCGTACACTAGCATGCTTTCATATATTTGTATAGCAATTAGCACAGAGAGTTATAATCATTTTTGAAATCTGTTATTATAAATTTCTAGTGTTTTTTTTCTTTTGCTGCTAATTGTACTTTAATCTTTGTCTAATGGACGCGCAATTAGGTTGTTACATTAAAGGACATACACGTACATTTCAAATAAATCATAAGTTGCAAAAGGTACATGCATATCATTAATTAAAGTTAAAGAAGTTAAGGTATAGAAACCTGGATTTCTTTGGATGGTGCCATATATACAGCTACATTTTTATGTCTGATACGCAGCGACTCAAATTGTAACCCAATGCATTTACACTATATGGCTATTGCATTCGTTACACATTTAAATTATTTGCCCTGTACTATATTATATTTTGTCAATTGGATTAAGGCTTCTCCGACATCATTTTCGTTATGTTAATTTCCGTTTGACATATACAAAACATAATAAATAATTATTATAAAGTATCATAGCTACGTTAATCTATTTAAAGCATCCCCCGACACAATATGTATTATAGTCATACACAAATTGTACCGTATTTACAAACTGATCTTTGGACCAAGTTTGTTTGCAAGAAAAGCATAGTATACATCTATGCTTTGTGATATTATAAATTAATGGATATCATATTTTACTAGATGACATTATTTATACGACTTCATTACGTTATTATACGTATTGGTTAGAGGCGGTTCAATCTGTCTGCAAACCAGCAATTTATTAGGTGCAGTATCTCATATTTCTAATGATGAAGTTGAGTGTCAGTTATCTTCAAAACTTGTAACACGTTAGTTAATGATATTGCCAGTTATTAATGCACTAGTTTTAATTTATTTATTTTATATTGATTGCGAAAAAGGCACTTACAATTTAGACAAATAACGCTCGATGTTTTCCTGGGTAGAAACAGTACTACGAAATATATGCGGATAACGTGTCTTGCTCAAAGACACCGCAAATAGCGATTGCGGAGGATCGACCCCCGATCTAGGATTCGGTGCCATACCAAATATGCTAATGCCCTTGTTTCAAGTCAACAATTTTCAACCACTTAGGCTTCAGTGAGTTTTCACAGTACATTTTCATTATAGTGGCTATTGCACAATAAATGATAAAAGTATCTGATGAACACAGACAGGAAACAAGAAAACAGCAGACACGGATTTGTTGAGTCTGCTCATGAAGAGTGTTCAAATATACAACACACGTCATGTCCGAATAGCACTAACTTCAGTGATAATCTCTTTTTGAAATCATGACTTGTTATTAAATCATACAACCAACTTCTAAAACATCAACTTATTTAGATACATTTGCAGCAGTACTTTATTTAGGAAATAAGAATGGAAAGTAAATATCAATTGAGAAAATGTTAACTTTACAATAAAAACAAACCGTCAATGAAATCTGAATGAAACTGTGATCATTATGAAATAGGATTTGTATACACCGAATAGAACAAGGTCATGCAAATATGTTTTGAATACAAGTATACGAAACGCCACTATTTTTAAATTGATATGTAAAAAATTCGGTGGACATGCTCGGTTGCACAATGCTGAATGTACCCATTACATGAACCAACACTTAGATTAAAGTTTTGCCACGGACTGTTTTAATATCGCTTCTTACACGTGCTGAACACATTGTATGTGTTTGTAGTGCTGCAGATGTAGAGACGTAGTTACCTCTCCTGTTGAACATATATTATCTAATTTTGATCAGTGATGACTTAACGTGCAGAAATAGCCCACGTGCTGACATTAAAATATACACGTCTGATGTATCGGATTCCACAGGCGTACATTACGAATTACTTTAAGTGTACTGCAGTCATTAGGACACACGGCATCACTAGGTATTGATGTATTCATTATGTGACCTTTGACTTTACGGTTATTGTAAGTGTTATCGTCGCTCAATGAAGTGACGTCCAATTAGTTTCGTTGTTATGTTTTAGTCCATGTTTCAGTGAAATATGCCAATACCTGACAGAGATCACAACAGAAACTAAGTGTGGTTTAAACTTTTTTCGCGGAATCTTGTAAATGAAAGCTATTCATGCAAGTTAAACGGTTTAAGCTTTTTTGAAAAATAAGAGTATAATGCACGATCTGCGCAAGTTCAAGTAGATTGGTCGAGGTTCTTTATTTCCTTTAGTTTATATATTTGATTCAAGTAAATTGGAAGTAAATTAGTACAAGCATTGTTTATACACATAATACTTATCATCTCAGTAGTTAATTTGTTAGACTGATTGATGACGTCATTTGGCTGTATCAGGGTGAGACTGATTTTCTTTATTACTCAATTTCTTAGTGCATTGAAACCCAATATCATCTTCTTAAACTTCGTTAACTGACATTTTATTAAATCAAGAGAAAATACGCCACAATCAAACAGTCAGTTGCAAGTCTAGCAATCCGAAATATTTTACAGACTCGTCGTATACGATTTATAAAACATTATACAAAGTTTGCAAAAATAAAACAAACAAACCCTGCCAAAAACAACAACAACAACAACAACAACAACAACAACAACAACAGAAAACATGTCTACCAGGAGATAATTAATTTGATTTAAGACTTGTAGAAGGTAAGCCTTTAGCAACTACGAATATATTTTATTTCACGATTTTAATGAAATCGTGGAACACATTGAAATTAAATCCCGCAAGTATATTTCTGATTTAAAGTAAACTATTATAGTTTAGATGAAGCATCAAACATCATTAGGATTAAAGTTTTTCATTTGTGCTGTTGTCTGAATGACGCCACTTTGAGTAAGTTATCAAAGCATTACCGAATGACACTGATGGTAAGCACCGAATCGATATCAAACAACTTTTAAAAAATAATCGACAGTGCCTTTATCAAACGCACCACTATATCTAACACATTTGATACAAATTTGACAAAGTAGATAATTTCTTTTGATAACAATATAACCAACAGAAAGGGAATTCGTTTATGAGTAATGAACATTTGTTTTTATGAATCAATAAATAAAATAATGTCTTAAACCATTTAAGCCAGATCTAAAACATTTTAGTTAATATTACTTTTGCAGCGAAACAAAAAGTGCCAAACATTTTATTATCAAATGAACTGGAACGCATTTTTATTATTATTATTATCATAGACATAGACATAGACATAGATACAGACACAGACATAGACATAGACATAGACATATTTTATTGACTTAAACTTTACAGTTTCTCATCATTATACATACAATTAACAATATTTTTGCACATGGCAGATATAAGCATTATAAACATTAAATTTTGCAAAAGTATAAAATGTTTAGTATATAGACGTATCTGTTGAAAAATATATTAAGTAACAAAAAACATATGATTTACCCATATAATCTTAGTATTTTACCAACCCAATTATAAAAAAGTAATTCAGCATATTTAATTAGTATTATTATAATTATTATCAACGTAAAACTATCGCCAAGATATAAACCTCGTGTCATTTCTTATAATTCCAGAAACCGAGACTGTAAAAATTGCTTTCTTTAATCCGATAACAACATGGTTACATTTACCATCATATCGAGATCTGGTTTTATCTAGTAATTAAATTGACCTAAACGAATTTCTCCCGGAATCCCTTATGGCTACAGTCTTTAAAAGCTGACATATCGTATCCTAATCTTTAAAGGCAAACAATGTATCGATGTTTTGAAATATTTTCTTTAATTATTGTACTGTTCAATTCCCATGCCGTTTAGCAAAACATAAGCGCATCATTTATTACAGTTAGTTTGGTTTATTTGACATGTTTCTTGTCCCTGATTTAATTATCAAAAAGTAATCGTTTTTTTTTCTGATAATGTTTTCCATTCTTTTTTTTCTCGCATCACCCTATATATATATATATATTAAATTAAATTTTACGAGATTGTGAATGTTTCTTGTAAATATTTTTCAATGCAACCGTTATATAATTGAAAATGAATATTAATCTATAATGACACATTAAATTAATCTCTATTTTACGTTAGACCATACAGCATTGGGTACAAAATGTGTACATAGTGCAAATTACTAACGGCAAAAAAGCAGTTTGCATTTACATACATGTATTTCATTCGCAATTGGCCGATGCAATTTATCAGAAACACTTGTTATATGCAGTGTTGCCATTGAAAACTGATACAAATGTTTACTTGACAGGTAAAACTGGTTAAATCCAATTGCATACACGATGTTCGAACTGAAATACTGATATTGTGAAGTTAAACTGAAATGATAAACAAAACACTAGCTGTTTTTATGTTTTTCTTTGATAATGACAGTGTAAAAACATTAAACACATTCTTAATTCTAAATTGATTTACAAAGAATATAGTATTATTTTCTTTTATTTATTTTGCAAATAAAACAAACCAATAGAGGTATTATGTCTTAGTTGATGCGCTTTCCGTCAATCAAAATCATTGCTCTTTTTTAAAAAAAATGGAAGAATATGGTTTCAAGAAAATTGATAATACAAGTAAGCACAAAAACAATAACAAGGGACTATTTTTTTATATATATATACTTAAGTGTTATAGGTTAAGACAGATATTGATATATTTATAGTCTAATGATATTTATGTGTAGCGTAAATTATGAATTATACCGATGATTTGGTGACATCTCGTGCAGTTAGGCAGCGAAGAGGAATGTCACCAAACCATCGTATAATTTACGCTACACATTAAACCACGTGACTTTCAATGATATATATGATATATATATATATCTATGATTTAAAACAATGTCTGATTTAATTAATTGCGGGTGCAAATATTAATGAGACAAATGATATCTTTGTTTATGGTTGTGAACGTGCTACATCTTAATGACTGTTGCCACTGGAATGGTGTCAAGATTTTAAAACAACTTGATAACAATATTCACCGGAATTGAATAAATATTAACAACATGTGTCTAAGATACACACAATATCCTTTATCTGTGATATTGTATAAAATTGATACTATTATGTATTTAAAAATAATACTATTTTTGCTTATTTTTGCTTTCAATGTTTGTTTGTGATACTGTTTAAAAGATTAATCAGAGAAATGCTCACGTATGGGAAGATATCTGCACGTCAAGATAAGCAGCTACATTAACTCATGCGGTTTCACTTTCTTTTCTAATGCACATAACAATATGAAACAGATAAAATTGCTGTAATGATATCAGCTGATTGCTTAATGTGCTCCAGGAAACCACATTTGTTAGCCATTTATACAAACAGTTAATGTTAGTCAGTTATATAACTGTTTAAATATAGGTAGATAAAATGCATTTTCAAAAATTGGTTTGTCGCCCTAAATAATGTGATGCCGGGAAAAGAGCGAGATTGGATTGTCTAAAAAATGTTTAAGCTCCCCGTTAGTAGTTTAGTCACATCATTTAGTGCCCTGATTATGATATCAAGCTATTCAGTCGTATTTATTTTTGTTACGACTTCAGGTTGGCTTACATTTTCTTCTTTATTGTGAGCGCAACGTTAGTTCCATAACCTGTATTTCTTTTTTGTTCTATTAAGGGACATGAAATACGTTTTTTTACCTTATTCCTTATTAAACAGAAGTAGTCAAATTTATTGATTAATGATTTTAAATATGTATAACAGATACGTTATTAATTTAGTAAACACTTTATTTCGGTTATGTTATATTGAACATGGCTAATTTAAAATCATATTCGATACTGGTGGTGTCAATGTTGTGATGAATTATCGAACATCAAGGTATATGATTAATTCTACTGCAAAACATTTTTAATGATTAATTGAAATTAGATATGATTATAATTATATGATTTTAATTAGAACCGTTTAACAAACACACGTCTTTTTAAATGATTAATAAATGGATATCAGTTGATAACTTTATGCCAAGTTGGATGTCTGTCAAGCGCTTACCAGGGTTATGTCACGTTGCAATATAGAAACAAAAATAAGGGTGCATACGTGCATAGACTTGATATATAATTTATATTTGAATCATGTGGATAAATTCTATTCCGAATAATAGTTTATTGAAAATAAGACTCGTGTGATTTTTTTTATAAAATGTTGTTGATGCACGTTTTATATTTATTTATTACATGATACATGATACATAATATACATTTATTTAAAGACACTATAAGTGAGTACTGAAAACAATAAATTAAACCGACGTACCGCCAATCTTTTTCATAAAATATATCACATTATGACATAAACCAAGCTGAAATTAAAATTATCGTAAATAACCCATAGATAGATATAAATCAGTGTAACACATGCCACGGCACTGTAGTGAGGAAGGGAATATAAAGTGAATATAAATGTTAATATCGATTGGAATAGCGGAGTCAATGTGCTCTTCGTCATATAGCACGCATTACACCTGACAAGGATGCTTTGGCAAAATAACAATACAATTTAGGAGCCAAAATTCCTTTTTCACAGACCTATTAATCCACAAATCTGACATAACAATTGCAACTAAAACTTCCCATACCTTTGTGTGTGAGGCTGGTATTTTTATTCTTGGTTTCCTACCATTGAAATATTAAGTGAGAAATTAAATAAAAAACATGACATTGTATCGTAGGTTGAAAACGATTTTATCAATGACTTGTTGTTCATGATCTCGTGTACGTCATTTCAAGATTAAAGTCATTTGAAAAACAAAGATTTGATATAAAGTGTTCAAAATAGCATTGGCCTCTGTTGTCTTTAGCAACCATATTTTCTATTTTTCATTTGTATGCTTTCAGAACAAATTAACCTCTATCAAACAACAACACGTCTTGAAAGACCACTTACGTTCCTTCCCTTGAATGACTGCTTAAGACAGGTTTGACTCTACACATATTTACAAACCATGCAATGTAAGCAAAGTCTGTTCAATATATCCGCCATTTTCCTTACTGTGAAAAACGGTGATGTACGAGGGGTGTCTGAAAAGTTCGTAGACTTTTGTAGTCACTTATTTTCTTGGATACTTATTTCAAAGTAAATTGCAGTTAATACAATACTATATGTCGGTGTTTCATCCTATTAGTTTCAAATGTTTCTTTTTGCAATACACATAGCCAAGAATCACCACCTATAGCAATATAGGTAGCGCTACACGCAATATTTTGCATACATATACACTTATGGGATGGATGGTTAAATTCATGTAAACCAATCGTTAAATTTACTATTAAATTTGAAACAAATTTGTGTTTCGAGTATGACGTTGCATACATTATTTTATGGACAAAAACAACCAAACCTAGCTGAGAATTACATATACATATGTGTAGCATATGTAACGGTACACCAATGAGTACGCAAATATAAAGATTTCTTCATCCTATTTTACGCATTATAACTGATAGCGATGTATTGGCAAAATAACAGTATAATACATAAGCCAATATTCTTTTTCACAGACCCATAAATCCGGCAGTTAAGGCGATACAGGTGCAAGAAGAAAATCATATAGCCGAGCATGTGAATTTCTTTTTATCATATTTTCTAATATTTTAATACTTATTCAAATATCAAATAATACACTTATCGAAGGTTCAAAACAATTGTTTTCTTCATCGTGTACGTCATTATGAGATTAAAATTTGGCAAAGGTTTGGATAAAAAGAAAAGCCAAAGCTTTTAAAAATGTTCACATATCAGTGCACAAAAAATAAACGCATTAAACCGTAAAGTCAATGTCATGAATGTACCGGCGACGTTGTCAGCATACTGAATAAGTGCAAGTATTTGTATAAAAACTTACGGCAAACGTCAATTTAAATCAACGACAACGTGACGTCTCCCCAGCAAAACAAAATCGTGAAAGCTGGTCCTTTTTAGCTCCGCCCAGCTGCAAGTGTTTTCCATTGGGTAATGAAATACAGTAAATCAATAAAGTTCATTTAGGCCGATTGTAATTCGAATGTAAATATTACCAACAAACTATTCATAATTGACATTTTCTCATATACATTTTTGACGATACAAAAATAGTATTATAAAAACAGGACGTTGCACACAATACTAAGAGCCTCATGGTTAATCTATCCAAGTCCCTGATATATTCCGAATCAGGTCAATTACCCCCCCCCCGCCCCCATAACCCCAAATAAAAAAGCATAGAATTCCATGCCTGTGCTACAATTCATAGCTATTGGACGTTTACTTAACTGTGGACGTCATTTATTACTTTTCCGGAAGTAACTGGCCAATTATCGTGCTCAAATGTCATTGCTATGTAACGGACTCAATCTGGTCCGTTCTACATATTAATTCAAAGGACACAGCCATCGCAACAGCACAAAAACAAACAGAACATAGATGTGTATCTTAAACACTATGCATACAGACGATACACCAAACTATAGTTGTTAGAGCAAACGAGTCAAACAACTGAAGACAAGGTCTTCTGAAATTAAAAATTTGAAGTGCTCTCTTACAACGAATAAACCAATTAAGCCGTCCATATTTTTTACATTAAGTAGGCATTCCTAAAGTCAAAGTCAATGTCCCGTCAGTGTTCACATACTACTGTTTGACGGTAAGCGCACTGCAACGTGACTGTCCATGGCAGTGAGAACTGAAACAGTTTCTGCAGTCCAGTAAAATCTTGTACATCTCAAACTACCTAAGTCAACCAAAGAAGTGATTAAAGCGATTGTTTTCTTTTCGTTTCAATAAAGAACAAATGCAGCGTATAATTACTTTTGAATTATATTCCGCTATTTAAACTTCATTCGAACGCTAACGCAACTGTTTCTAATTAAAGTGATCAACCACGGCATTCAAGCAAGCTTAACAACCTAATTAAATAGATATAACCATCTCTTTGGATGTTGAGAAAAACAAGCACTAGGTTAAGTATCGCTTCACACTGGAAGCATTTATTTTCATCGTGAATATAAATGTATTTTCTAATGCGTCTTGTTTGTTTCATCATATTGTCAGTTGATACAACTTATGCACCATGTTGAATTCATCAAGGTTTTATTTTTGGAAATTATTATAAAAAGAGCTATACTGGTTTAAGAGATCTCGCCTACAATTGAATGTCCCACTGCATGTTGTCTGAAAGTTAATTATGTAACCTGAAGTAATCACTTTGCTTTTCTGCAGTTACACATGTTGACTATAAACATACACTGCTCTTGTATACCTGCACGTACGTCTTCCTTGTAAAATATCTACAGCCTAAATTGGATCCTTGCGGATAACTTCTTGTCAACAAACTGATTTTTAAAAATCTATAGACATGTTATGATCCTTATCATTTATGCAATTTAAATCGGATTACTTGGATAACAATGCATGCTTGTTTCTTTGCATCGCTCTTGAAGATTAATTTGATAAGTTGAAACGAGTTCTTGTTATGTACTCATTTGTTATTGATACTATAGTAGTGGTCTCAGCTCCACCTATAGTTAAACATAGTTATTATGAAATTATGTAAGCTTATTGATCTCCATAAACAAACACATATCTATAGTCGTTGTTTTTTGTTTTATTGCACTATTTCTTTAGAAGTGTTTATTCTTAAATATACACATTTAATAAGTTTTATTCAAAATATTACATATTCAATAATTTTCAATTAACTGACACATGTTTATGAAAAATGAGATTTTTCTGAGAAAATTGTTTTGAATGTCTGCAAAAAAACGACTGATGAATACATGTTTAATACATTGAAGCGCAGTACTATTTCACTGTCACCTTCTCGTGACGGAGTGGGGAGCGAGGTTGGGTGCACCCATTAACCAGGATTGAGCTCCTCAGTACCGTATTTCGCTTCTGACCATTGCAAGGTGGTGGGTGGACACTGTTCTCTTCTTTCCTATGACTCTATAGAGTTTTTAAGCTTATTGATTTTATCTATGTTACTTTGACAGCTTTGAGTTTGAATGTTATGTCCACAAGTCCACTTGAGACTATGTATTATATTTTTAACTTAATTGCGCCGTTTTATGATACCCTAATTTAAGTATAAAGGCAGTTTAACGCCTTTTGTTTCAAATACGAATTTCAAATTAGCAACCGTTTTGAGAAGGATTGAAAAGTATTTTACTTTCGTAAAAGTTTCACAATCGTAGTGAAGAAACATCTCAAGGTACCAGGCAGAGATATATAATCAGTATGTTTTGTTTTTTATTCAATTAAATACATGACAATCCACCTGCCGTGATTAAAATCTTAGACTTCTCATTCCACTACAGTGCTTTTCAAAGTATATCCACAGAAGGTATTCAGTGATTGGCGTCAATTCATCTCTTACCATTTTGAATACTTGTAATCATGAAAATTATCTAAACAGCTAAATTTGTTTGAAATAAATACTGTGTTTCAGAATGCTTTTTTCCGTAGATGATTAGAAACATTTTTGGAAACAAATAATGTCACAATGTTATAATACAACGAAAACTCTGCAATGTAGAAGATCGTTTCCCTGTTAAACTAACGATGTAACAGGTGTTAATACAATTTAAGTAGCTTTTAATTTTTAAGGAAAACTGTGTTATGTAGAAAATAGTTCCTCTGTCAAAGCTAATTCACAGTGTTACTGGTGTCAATTTAATTGATGCACCTGTTTTATTTCAAAGGAAAACTCTGTGGTGAAGAAGGTATATTTGCGCTGTCAAAGTGACAATAATGCAGATGTTTATACAAGCTAAATAGGTTATGTTTTAAGGGAAAACTCTATAATGTTCTCTGTCAAAGTCACGATCTTATTATCTAAGCTGTTTTATTAACTAATCTGTAACGTAGAAAAACACGTTTTATTTGACAGTGTCAATGCCACTTATACAAGATTTGCTCTCGGTAATTACAGCAAACTTATAAAGACTGTTCACAGGATTATGTTTGGCACTAGTTCTATCTAGAATGTACCTAAACTAACATTTGTAGTGTATTTAGTTTTTGTAAGATCTGTCCCATAGTTACCCCTATACGCACATAGCATCAGTTTTAATATAAATACATATGTTGTCATTTACATCAAACTTCTTTTTCAGTAATGCTTATATGTCGTTAATTTTTGTCAAACATTGTTATTTTGATTTTCTTTCAACGGAAATGATAATTGTGGTGTATGGTTGTGTTTGCTACATGTCTAGCTATGCGTTTCATTGAAATACAATATCAATATAGCTTATACGGATGATAACAACTGTATAGGTAGAACGCTAGGCTATATACGTTAGACGTAAGCTGTTCTTATTAATATAAACTTACTCAATCCACTTTTTAAATCCTAAAAACGTCTTCTTAAGTAATATTTAGACTAAGAAACTATTATATTTAAGGATTTATAATTGCTATACATAGCATATAATTGTCGCGAATGCAGTTTATGCCGCCCAAAATTCTGTAATATGTAATAATGCCAAATGATCACCTTAACGTGTGATTTCAGCGTAATTTGAATCTCATACGCGTATGACTGACTATAATTATGAACCTATAACGATTATTCCTTTTTTATAAGATACCTACTATATACACTTCAAAGTTTTTGTTCTGTCGGCAAGGATGGAAATATTTCGGATTGCCAAAATGTTCAATCCAGTGCTTCCACTACAAACAACCTACATCCAATAGTTAAGCACGCCTACATATTTACACTCAGCCAACTCCGGGATTTTTCTGCATAAGAGTTACATGATTAATTAAGAGTCGTTGACATGAGTACTTCCTTCTCGTGGCATTTATATGCATAATGATTTTTTCAGTTAGTTTTACTTGTAAGAGCAATCTTAAGCACTTCATCGGATCATGAAAAAATGGTTGTCTTATGAAAAATGTTTTAAATGGTAGTACATTAACCCTCAAAGACATGGATAACAAAAATAAGTTTTCTAAAACAAATATAAAATCTATAAATATTGCCATCAATTAATTACACTCAAGCACTGTAACTTTTGTGATAAACATTGATAATTCTCTTGTCTAATAAGGAATGTATACCTTGTATCATCACTTGATTACTTATCGCTGATACAGGATATATACAAGTATGAGTAGTTAATCAACCACTGATATTAGAATTACATTTAATAAATGGAGTGAGTGAGATTTGCATGTTCAAATGCAATTAATTGGCGTATGATCTATATTAATCAAACGAAAATTGTTGACAGAAAACCCAGTCATCCTATCCCTTCTTGAAAAATTTCAAAACATTGTAGTATACCAATTTTATGTACATTATTTTTAGGCGCAGCAGTGGTGTAGTGGGTAGAGTGTCGGTCGTTCATGCCAGAGGTTGAGGGTTAGATGCCAAGTTTCACCTGCTTAAATAACAACACCCAATACTTGTTCTACCAAAGAATTGTTGTATGGTGTTTAGTGTCGCTTTCAACAATTTTGCAATCATATCGAGACCATGTCTACTTGAGACAGTATTCTGAAGCGCTGTCACACTCGAGTATCATGCTGCAGACACATGGTCTACCAAAGAAGCCGACTCGAGAGCAGTTTATATTAGTTTGAGCTTTATCCTCAATCGAGTAAAGATAAATCAATATAACTATGGCACACTGTCCAACGATTTGTAAATGGTGGTTAACGTCTCACAACACAGTTGCGCTCCTTTTTACATGAGTGTTGCGTTTAAAAAAGTCCTATGTAATTTGGTTTGAAATAGTTTCATAATGGTTCAAGGGGGCTGTGATTTCTTGCTGGAGATGAGAACAATAGTTGGCTTAAAAAAATTGCAATTAGAATCACTGGCAATAAAAAGGTGATTTATAAAGGCTTTAAACAGATGGATATATCTATGAGCACTAAAGGACTCCTTTTTTAAAAAAACAAACAAAATAGGGGCGTCACTTCTGTCGTTAAAATATTTAAGCTGGTCAACCTCCTACCAATTATTATGCATTTTTATGTGTTGATACATTCCTTATATGGGAAAACATTTTTTTTCAAAAATCTGTGTGGAACCTTTTGGACTGAGTGTTCATCTTCTGTATTTTATAATTATAATGTTTTATATTTTGTTGAATACCTTATACAGCTTTCAAATTCATATAACCATCATAAGAGCATGGAATCACGAAAAAAGAGGTCAAAGGGACTGGAAACGTTTTTTTTATTTTACCAAGATTGTAAAACAAGTTCTTACAACTTAGGTAAATCATGCTTCGAATTCGTTCTGGGAACAACTAACTGCTAATAAATGTATGGATGGAATGTCTTCCTAAATGATACCAAACACGGACGCGAATACCATCATGAAGCTGATGTTTTACCGCTAGACCATGCACGTCTACTCTCGGGGGGGGGGGGGCGCAGTTGTACAGAAACATCCACAAGCCTTTTTATATAATCACACCTGGTACACAAAGACCGCTAAAGTCTTACAAAAGAAGTGACACCATCAGATTTTGCCGCTGGCAGACGGTCATCGGTACAATTTCCATTTAGGGAGTACAGCATTGGCTGCCAGTTGGATTCATTGAATTAATATACCAGCAACATATCAAAATGACCTGGTCGATATAAATCGGTCCATTGTCAAACCATTGCTATCAAATAATGATAGAAGCCCTATCAAAGATGTACAACTGTCATGTTGTCGAGTTGTCTAGTGTTCTATAAGAAAAAGCTAGCAAATCCGATTACGACGAGAAGCAATTAATCAGTGGCCGCAAATAAACTTTTATGTTTTCAGATGACTCGCCTTAAAAATCTGATAAAGGATGAAGTTTATAGAGATTGGAGTGATAGAGCACTGGCACTTCATTTAAAAGGCCAGATAGTAAAGTATATGTTATGTTTCTTTCAACAAACAATTTACATGTGGCGCCATTTGGTCATATAAGATCAATAGACATTCACGGAGTTCTTATATTTTATACAAGTTTATTCCTGCAATATGATATGGTGCGAAGATTCTTTTTATATTGTTTCGGGACACACTGTCTATGTTTAAGCCACATGCCATTTAAATTGAAGCTATAATTGCAAGCTGTTTATTATTTTTTCGACAGTAGAACAATACCGCGGTCGTTTAAACACAAGAATGTGTCCCAATTACATAAATAAGTGTGAAAGCACCATTGAACTAAAATTTGCATAGTATTCCTATTTCAACAAACAAATCCATATCATATCTAGTCAAAATATATTATAAATATAATAATATAATAATCTTTGATACAAGGACTCATACGAAGCACATCATTATATAATACCGAAACAACTTGCTGTTTTGCCCTTAAAGATTACTTTATATTAAGTTGAATATATCTGCATGCTAGTATGTCTTGTCCAAGATACAAAGTTATAAAATCTGAGATGTAACCCGTTGGATCATATAGATATCTGAAGAGATCCCAAAAATCGTAAATTCCGTTGTTGTGAATTTAATTATCTCCCGTTATGAAATTAAATTCTATATGAATTCACTGTATCTATATGATCCAACGAGTTTATAAATCTGTCCTTTATATAGCATGTGAGTAGTCACGAATCCTTAACTGAATCACACTCATATAAAGCTACCACTTCATGTATGTAAATTTGTCCACCCTGTCCAGATGTGTTGCATGTAATTCAATAGTATATAAGTCATGGTCGACACCATATTTATTGGTTTGGCAGAGGCCTTGATATTGTATCTATGGTTTGCATTGTAGCTAGGACGCACTCGCCGTAGTCCTGGTCTGTACATTTATGTCTTGGTTATTCACAAATAATTATCTCGATATATATATATATATATATATCCTCTTTCTATCTCGTTCACCCCGTTTCTTTCTTTCTCTCACTCAACCACCTACTATGAACTCACATTTCTTTTAACTAACATAAACATTTAATGTTTCGAAGAACTTATAGCCCAATCCAATTTCAAAATATTTGAAATAAAAATATGTTTTAACCAGAGATACATAACCACAAATGAAGAAAACTGAAAACTAGATTTTACTTGCCTGTTTATGAGGTATAACGAAAATTCCACAACAAACCTAGTCTTATTCGATACATTCACATCTACGCCAAGTCTAAGATTCCTTGTTGATAACTATGCACAATAAATTAATATTCATTTCAATATTGCCTCTCTCTTAAAGTGAACGTACTATTAATGATTGACAGTGTATTTAAGTAATGTGGTAGTATTCGTATTAAACATTCAAAACAGTTTAGTAATAAACAAGTTCAGTGATGATAAACTGTGATGGAGCTCTACTTTCTCAGCCCTGCTGGCTGCCATCAGCATAAATAAAGATGATAATCTAGTAGATCTTGTAAAAATGAAACATTGAAGATAATTAAATACATCTGGCAAAATATAGACACTGGAAATCCGTAAGTCAAAACAAGCATTAACGTCATTACACAACAATGAAAGAACCTATACATTCTATGGAGAAAAGAAACCCATACAATTTCTAGAGAAAAATGTCTGAATTCTAAAGTCATAGGTTACATACGTTGTCATTATGTACTTGTTGTAGCATGGTAGTTTTTTATTACAATACATATATATGTATAACAGACACGTAACTTATAGCCACAGTCTAGAGGTTAGACATTTTTTTGTAATAATAAATAAACTTTTAAATTCTGATTTCGGATTAGTGTTGAAAGATCATCCGTCAACAAACATTGATTTTAGAATTGCAATTTCACCTATAGACATAAATCTTATGCAATCTTATTATTATACGGAAGTGTCAGCGGAGAAATTTATTGTTCAAGCAAGACATTTTGATTGATTGAATAATGATTATCATTTTTATGCCACCGAGGGCTAACAGACGATCAGTTAACCTAACCACTGTTTCCTGGGATTAACAAGTTTAACCAGTACTCGAGCACACCCCCATCTCAACAAGTGAATTGATAACTTTCCCAATTGAATCAAGCGGTGAGAGACGAATGATAATGAGACGCAATGTCATACATCGATCATCACGGAGACTGTGGCCTGGGCGGGAATTCGAACTATTGGATTGATAGTCAGACGTGCTGCAGATTGAGCTAATTGGGCCCTGCAAGACATTTTTAAGTTATGAAATAACAAAATAACACAAAGTTGTTAGCGATAACTACAACAAAAATAAATATCTACCTTTTATGAAATAAACGTTAATATAGAAAACGAATTTAATTCGTTTAAATATTTTAAAAAGAAAATCACATTTTAAAAATTACTCTTGGCAGAAGTTAAAACAATTTAGATGAAGATAGTTCACAACACGGTATGTATCGATATGTAAAAGATAAAACTTGAAGAAAAAAGAAATCTAAACAAACCTGACACATGACAAGATACTGCTGCGGTTTAAATCACTTTTGAGACAAAACCAACACATATTCTGCAAGCTTTATGACAAACACTGTTTAAACTCAGATTGTATCCAATATATGATAACTGGCATGCTAAAAGGTGCTCAGCGAAAATCCGTTTGCAATACGTTTTACATTCATCTAACTGGTTCTTTCAATTACCGATAGTTTCAATTATTACAGAATCCCGCGTATCAGTGTCACGTTACGACTGAATGATGCTGCTGAAAATTCCAGCCGATCGACTAATGAAATGGCAATGTAGCAGTAAAGCAACTTGCATATAAGATAATTCAATTAATTTCAATATCCACTCCTAGAGCGGTTTGAACTTCAGACAAACATTACTCTTCTTACAAATAATGATCTGTCGATGCGTAGAACAAATTGTGTGTAGGTACGATAAAAAATAATTAACGTATTTACAATAAAATAATAATTAATGTATTTACGATAAAATAATAATTGATGTATTTCAGTTTGTTAATAACGTGTAACTGCATCTCTGTTTGCACCTTCTTAAATGCTATATAAACACCATCTAAACAGTAAATGTGTATTGAATATAGTGACATAAATATATTGGAACATTGTATATTCAGCATTATTTAAATTCGGTATAAGCCAACTTATTTTCCCAGAAACTTTATACATTATGAATTATCATTGAAACAATTATCGTCTCCGTACTACTGTAACCAAGATCTCACATTATCTCCTTGATTAGAAAACAAACGTACAGTATATATAAATATATTATAATCAAAGAGATAGCGTGAGATATATTCATACGACTATTACCCAAAGGCAAGGCTAGTTATTATATACTTATTTTAAATGATATACAATCATACAGTCTGTAATTTAAATTCGACTTGTATCCATTTAACGCCCGAAAGTACTTAACCTTCTTCTGCAAAATTGGCTTTATGTAATTTAGTTTATGGAACAAACGTTGCTAAAGGTTATCTATGTAATGTATGGGCTGTTGAGCAGGCGCATAAATCACATTAGGCATGTTATTATCGTTACCTGTTAGTTTCCTGTTTGTAGATATATGAAGTCGGTTTACATAAATCTTACTAACGTTTCACTTTCGTCTTGCAATAGCTATCATCATCAATTGTAGTTAGTATTCAATTAGCTAAAAAATGTAATCAAGGCAAGGCGAACTTTGATGATATGGATGCATAATTATTAGAACTGAGTCTATGAGGCATGATTCCGTAACACTTGTGTGTACCTTAAACCAGAAAGATCTTCAAACGATTTCAAATGAACTGGTAAATTACAGTATTGGACATAAAAGCGTTCTGAAAGAGAAATGGTTCATGCTACAACAAACATTTAAAATAATTAACAAAGCAACATAATAATACTTTTTATTTCTTTTGTTTCCTCGAAATAGGTCAATTAGGGTCAAGGTCATCCCCAATTGACCGTGCAATTTAAGTCAACAGACACCAGAATAACCATAAAACAAATATGTATGTGTTCAATAACTCGTAAGTCGGATGCATAACTATATCTAGCTATATATTTAAACATAAACAAGTGTAAAGATACATTTCCATAAATGTCAGTAGGCACTTAAAGCATTGATGTTATATTTCAAACTTTTTTATTTTACTTATTATAATAATGCTATTTAAAAGATGTAGCCAGATTTTGTTTGATGTGCTGTTCATATTGAAATCATTTCTGTTATTAAACGGTTTGAATGTATACGTTTTTATACAGAATTTTGTTATCATATTGCAATAACTTGTCTTACAAATACTGCATTTAAAAATAAAACAAGACTTTAGGTACTGTTGTCTGATACAGTCTGATGTGCATTCATACAAAAATGTATTTTAGTCCGCCAAGAAGTACACATTTTGAATTTCTGTTTTTATTCTTTTCCATCGCCCTGTATTTATGCCTAATCTACGTGCTAAATATGACTGAAAAGTAAGCAGGAAAAGCCATGTAAAATGCTGCCCTTGAGGAGTACTTAAGATTTTGAATAGGTGCATTCCTTTTGAATATAGAAGTGTTGGTATGTATCCATTAAAAAGAAATATCGAGATTCTAGATAACACAGTTTAATATTTTGAATGAATAACTATTCATTTCTATCGAAATATATCACGGCAATAATTTTTATGAGCATGTTTGTGTAGTATTTTAGAACTAAAATCGTCATTTCTTTTAACCTAACACCTGTTTTATATTACCATATACTTGATTTCGTGTTTTCTAAAGGTCTACGCCCACCATTGATTTTTTCTTTATTCTGTAGTAAATAAAAACAGTTTGTATGCTGTCATTCATAGAGAGATCCAAATGAAAGAAGAGAAACTTAAATTTTAGTGTTTTTCAACAGCGGCACTACCACAATATGATGAGAAATGTAGGGTGTCATGTGTCATCCAAGGTTTCTGTCTGTTCAGTGTGTACACTGTTAACAAAGTGAAAGTAGACATCAGAAATCATGTATTTATAGCCTACCAAATTTCCAGGCATTATTTTTTCTAAATTCACAATTCCAACAGGACAATGCTTTCAAAATGTTCACAATACGTAAATAGTTCCATTTAAAAAAATGAGCATTTCAATAAGATGGAACAAGAATTATTAATGACCGCCACTATGCGACTCCCCCACGAAAGCAGCTCTTGTTTCCAATGGTGATACTATGCCTAAACATTAATACACATGTCAATATATTTTCCATTCAAATAACAAGAAGAAGAGTAAAAATGACTTTATATTAGGCATTTATCACAAAGTTTACGGTGCAGGAGTGTAATAAAATCATGACACGATATTAATTTGTGTAATATTACTATCGATTCTTCATGTTCGGATTTCTCCGTATATAACTCGGCTCTGGTACGTAAAATGCCGAGTTGCTTCTAAACATTCCCGAATGAATAAATAACTATCGATTACTAACAGAAATTTGACGTTACGTCATACGATGACTCACGGAAACTTATATGCTATTTTTTTCTAAATAATGATATGAAAAATAAATGTTAAGTGTAAGAGAGATAAATCAAATCTTATATTTCGTCATTAATTATTTATTTTATGAAACTCGTTGTCAAAATGATACTGAGTCCCCCATTATATATTTTTATATACTTTTTGCCATTTTGTTTAGATTAATCCAACTGATAAAAGAGCATTCCTGAATTTCTGCAATATATTCAGATCCTATAGAGGACGAGTTATTTTATAATAAAAATGTTGGAACCAGTATGAATTGAGGGAATCTGGTTAAGCGTCCATTTAATCATCAAATTTAAAACTATTGAAGGGTAAATAATTGTCGTATGGTTGTTTTTATAGTTACTTTCGCTCTCACTTGCATATCTTCTCTTTTATATATAAATTAGGTTACAGAGGAGTGTAAAAACTTGAGATAAAGTATATCAGATAATTCGTTTAACGTATTTCAAGAATTTTTTAAAAAATCAGCCATAGGAATTCTGAGTGAAGTTGGCGGCAAGTTATTCAATCACTCAACGTAAAACCGACCTATATCTAGAGTATGCCAGGATGATGAGCCACGATGTAAACTATTTATTTTAGACTCGAGAACACTAAAACTCTTTAAGAATGTTATGGTTACGTAAGATGCCATTAAGGGGACGCCATTTACTGAAATTGAAGATGACTTGTACTTCCATTCCATTCGGTTGTATGGGTACATTGTATTTATTAAGATTTGACGATTATGTTTTTCAATTGTCTACTCTCATTTGAATCGATCATAAATTATGAACCAAATGAAGAATTGTATCATGTATCATAAGAAAATTTGACCATGTCATAACTATATATATACGTCAATGAGCGATTTAACTTGGCGGGAAATCATTCACAGACTAGATAGTGTAGATTGTTTCCTTTGAATACTACGTATTTTGTTGTACATGTATTTTCTTAATTTTGTTTTCTTTTGTCGCTAACCTAATGCATGGTGGTGATGCCTGTAGTCTTCGCACTTGCTGGGTTTAGAGCACTCCTCATTTATGTCACTCATTGTTTTATTTGTACAAATGTAGTTGTGATGGTTATGAATTTGAATCTGGTGGACGTCCCTTGGTTATGATTATAGTTTTCTGTTATCCAATAACTGTTTATACAAGGTTAATTTACAGGTTAGGTACACATATAATGAGTTCTGTAAAATAAATAAATAAAAAAACATTTATTACACATATCATACAAAGGCTTGTGTAATGTATATCCCAACCTAAACATCGTAAGTGATTTATACACAATAAGAAGACTGTTTGATATTTCATAAAACTGCAATAATTTCGTTTAACTGAATTTATTCGTTTTTTGTATAACTTTCAAACAGCTGAGCAAAAATCATATCAGCCTCTCTCCCATTATTGTTTAGCAATCAGTTTCGTACCTCGTAATAGACCAGCTACCAGTATAGCAATATTATCGAAGTGGAAATAGTTTGGCGCTATCACGACCCTGTCATTTGCTCAGAATTATGTTATGGCGTTTTGCTGTTTTCATGTTAGATAACCCGGATGTCTAAATAAAAATAAATACAATTAACCATTTTAACTATCTTGATTCAACTGGCAGCTGTTGCCATAATTGTAAATAGAAAAGACAAATCCCGGATCTAACTGTTAGATTTTCGTTTTGTGGATTAGAACCATTATTATTATTTAAATGTTGTGATCATGAGGAACAATAACTCTTGTATTGATCATAAGGAACAATAACTTTGTATAGCTCACTGGGAATTACAACTCTTGTATTGATCATCAAGAGCAGTAACTCCTGTATATTAATTTTAAAGATATGCATACATCCACATACGTTACGAACCTCGTTAATGTTTAAATAATACTAATACTTAAATTTGCTGTTAAAGATCTTGGTCAATCGAAAATTCCAATGCGACCCTAATTAATGTACCTACAATACTATAAAAATGTTCGTGTTTACCTGCAATGTTTACGATTAAAGCATCGATCTGACATACTGGACAAGGGTTACCAAGTTGTTTTTACCAATGTCCGGACTTTCATACTACACACCTTCCATGTACCTTTCCTAGTAAGGTCGGGCTGTGATATACTCTTTAATTTGATATATCAATGCATAGTTCCTCACCTGGAGTATTTGAAGTGTGTTAGAAATGTTGTTTCATTACTTATAGAGGGTATTGCTTGAACATTACATTAGGCGCAAGATATAAAACGTACATCGTTAGATCTTTATGCAAGAAAAATCATCGGCCATGCTGTTTTATTTCGGTCCAGATTGAAACTTTCGTCCCTAGGGATAACTGTTTTGACTATAACCGTTCGCCAAAGCCTCGTTATTCAAAAATAGTTATCGAGAATTTTCGTTCTGAATCTCATGTTATATTGTTGTGTTCTGGACACTTATATTGGCGCGTTCCGTTTAGTAATGGTATTTATCGGTTACGCGTCTGACTATCAATCCAGAGGTCGTGAGTTCGAATCCCCCGCCCGGCAACAGTCTCCGTGGTGATTGATATACGTCATTGTGTCTCATGATTATTCGTCTCTCACCGCTGATTCAAGTGGGAAAGTTGTCAGTTACTTGCGGAGATGGGGTGTGCTCGAGTACTGGTTGATCCCAGGTTAACTGATCGTCTGTTAGCCCTTGATGGCATAGAATTGACGCTAAATATGCAAAGCAATTAATGGTTTTTATATCTTACATATCCTTACCCCCACCCCCACCCCCACCCCCACCCCCAAGTTTAAGGCAAAAAACGTACAAGTTACATGACGTAACAAAAACATGATGTACAACCTGCATGATGTGATGAAACATATTATGGTTAAAATATTGTTTTCAATCAAAATAAATAATTATTCAGTTTTTAAATCAATCATTTCTTTTTCTAACGGGATACACAAGTCGAAATCCATAAGCGATAAGTTATGCAACCATAAGCACTGGCAATTAAAGTTATGCTACCATAAGCACTGGTGATAAATAGTGCTCTTTTCATATGTTTCAATATACACAGACAAGGATCAAAGCAGTATTTATAATATTAATATAGTATAGCTACGTTTAAACGCTCACGCTTAAACGACTATATAAACGTTTTCATTGCTGGTTAATCATATTCTCGTTTCGTCCATTTTGTGTATTATAGAAAAAAAGAACTTACATTGGCATAATACAACCTGTCTGAAGCAGCCAGCCAAGAGAAAGAGCAAAAATAATCTTTTAAGAAAGTCTGTTTCTTAATGCATGTCAATTTGCTCTAAAAGCATAAACATTAGAAACAGCAAATGTGATTGCTTAAGACAAATGGCTGCTTAACAGAGGTGACCACCAACACAGGTTTGACTTTATATATTCAACAAATCACACATGACATTTCAAATATCGGCCTGCATATTACAAAATAAATGTAATAGTGTACCAAAATATGCATCATTCGCGTGATGCAATAACAAATTCAATTTGGTGATAACGACAAACTACTTTATCGTGTTTTCAGCAATACATAATGCAAATACCATGTTCTGGTGCCCACATAGTACAATATTCCACAGTTATTACCGCATAGAAAAGATGATAAAACGGCAATTTGATGTCAAAGTTAACTAGAACATGGAATGATTTCGCTGTAAACACTTGTTGATTGGATAATTTTGAAGCATGTTAATCACACCGTCGCGCCATATATAGTTAAGTTCCGGATATTAAAAAAGACAGTATGATATCCGGAGCTTGTATTCAATTACCCATGACAACATGCTGATTTTGTGAATCGGGGTATTTTTACTGAAAAGAAAAAAAAAGAAGAAAATCTCACCTCACCAAGTTCTATAATTAAGCGTCAAACTGCAACAACGTCATTAAAATGTCAATGCAAAAGTATTGATTGAGTATAAATCCAGCAAGAAAAATCATCAGTTGAATAACGAAATGCAACAAAACAATTACAAAATTTGCCATTTCTGAGTTCAAAGCGTTGACAGTTATTAAAACAATTCCGAACGGAGTTGATTTAAATATTGGTGATATTCATTATTAAACAATTACCATAACTATAATGAAATTATAATCTTATTTCTTTTGTAATTATGTAAATATTGAACCCCACTCCCGCGTCCGTATCCTGTCGATGGGTAATACACCTGTCCTAGTTATGTAATGGAAGTTGTTTATTAAATAAGACGTGATCTTTCAATAAACAGTGTACTACATAGCTACTAGTTGGCTTTTGTTAATTCGGACATATCTCTTTCCGGATGTGTTTTGAACTGAATGTTACATTATGGCGATAACACTGGATGCTATTTGTCCTTATATCCGTTTTGTACGCTTAATTGTCATTGTCTGTTTGTATTCGCTTCTATGGAAATTATCGATTACATTTTCGTGCAGCATTCTTTATTTTTTTCAAATATACATACTCATTTGAGCATATTTGCATTTGGCACCATTTTACAGCATACACATATATCCAAATGCTGCCATGAAGGTAAGAAGATGGAGGGATCCGTTAAATGATGTGACGACAGGGGCGAGAGCGAGATCAGGTGTGCCGTCAAGGAGCAGATTTAAGCTCCAAGAAGACATCCTTAAATGCTGGATCTTATTTAAGAGTATGTAAACGACAATAGACATAGTATACACTATACAATAACAACTGGTCAAATTATACAGGAAGAAAAAAGGAAACGGATCGATGCAAAGAGTTCATTTCTTTCTTTATAAAATATTTTACACCGATAGTAATGTTGTAGTAGTAGTAGTAGTAGTAGTAGTAGTAGTAGTAGTAGTAGTAGTAGTAGTAGTAGTAGTAATAGTAGTAGTAGTAGTAGTAGTAGTAACCCATACATATATATCTATACTATTTTACCCCAATAGTACGGTTGTAGTAGTAGTAGCCCATGCATGTATAAATTTACTATTTTACTCCGATGGCACGGTTGTAGTAGTAGTAGCCCATACATATATAACTATATTATTTTACCCCGGTAGCACGGGTTTAGTAGTAGTAGCCAGTACATATATAACTATACTATTTTGCCCCGAAAGCACGGTTGCAGTAGACCATATATATATAGCTATACTATTTTACCCTGATAGCACAATTGTAGTAGTAGTAGCTCTTATATAAAAGATTATAAATATACTATTTTACCACGAAAGCACGGTTGTAATACTCCGATAGCAAGGTTGTAGTAGTAGTAGCCCATACATGTATAACTATACTTTTTTACTCCGATAGCACGGTTGTAGTAGTAGTAGTAGTCCATACATATATAACTATACTATTTTACCCCGATAGCATGGTTGTAATAGTAGAAGTCCATACATATATAACTATACTATTTTACCCCGAAAGCACGGTTGTAATACTCCGATAGCAAGGTTGTAGTAGTAGTAGCCCATACATGTATAACTATTCTTTTTTACTCCGATAGCACGGTTGTAGTAGTAGTAGTAGTCCATACATATATAACTATACTATTTTACCCCGATAGCATGGTTGTAATAGTAGTAGCCCATACATGTATAACTATACTATTTTACTCCGATAGCGCGGTTGTAGTAGTAGTAGTAGTAGCCCATACATATATAACTGTACTATTTTACTCCGATAGCGCGGTTGTAGTAGTAGTAGCCCAAACATATATAACTATACTATTTTACTCCGATAGCGCGATTGTAGTAGTAGTAGTCCATACATATATAACTATACTATTTTACTCCGATAGCGCGATTGTAGTAGTAGTAGTCCATACATATATAACTATACTATTTTACTCCGATAGTACGGTTGTAGTAGTAGTAGCCCATACATATATAACTATACTATTTTACTCCGATAGCACGGTTGTAGTAGTAGTAGCCCATACATATATAACTATACTATTTTACTCCGATAGCACGGTTGTAGTAGTAGTAGCCAGTACATATATAACTATACTATTTTACTCCGATAGCACGGTTGTAGAAGTAGTAGCCCATACATATATAACTATACTATTTTACTCCGATAGCGCGGTTGTAGTAGTAGTAGCCCATACATATATAACTATACTATTTTACTCCGATAGCGCGGTTGTAGAAGTAGTAGCCCATACATATGTAACTATACTTTTTTACTCCGATAGCGCGATTGTAGTAGTAGTAGTCCATACATATATAACTATACTATTTTACTCCGATAGCGCGGTTGTAGTAGTAGCAGCCCATACATATATAACTATACTATTTTACTCCGATAGCACGGTTGTAGAAGTAGTAGCCCATACATATATAACTATACTATTTTACTCCGATAGCGCGGTTGTAGTAGTAGTAGCCCATACATATATAACTATACTATTTTACTCCGATAGCACGGTTGTAGTAGTAGTAGCCCATACATATATAACTATACTATTTTACTCCGATAGCCCGGTTGTAGTAGTAGTAGTCCATCCATATATAACTATACTATTTTACTCCGTTAGCTCATTTGTAGTAGTAGTAGTAGTAGTAGTCCATACATATATAACTATACTATTTTACTCCGATAGCACGTTTGTAGAAGTAGTAGTAGTAGTAGTAGCCCATACATATATAACTATACTATTTTACTCTGATAGCCCGGTTGTAGTAGTAGTAGTCCATCCATATATAACTATACTATTTTACTCCGTTAGCACGTTTGTAGTAGTAGTAGCCCATACATATATAACTATACTATTTTACTCTGATAGCCCAGTTGTAGTAGTAGTGGTCAACACATATATAACTATACTATTTTACTCCGATAGCACGGTTGTAGTAGTAGTAGCCCATACATATATAACTATACTATTTTACTCCGATAGCGCGGTTGTAGTAGTAGTAGTCAACACATATATAACTAGACTATTTTACTCCGATAGCACGTTTGTAGTAGTAGTAGTAGCCCATACATATATAACTATACTATTTTATTCCGATAGCACGTTTGTAATAGAAGTAGCCCATACATATATAACTATACTATTTAACTCCGATAGAACGTTTGTAGTAGTAGTAGTAGCCCATACATATATAACTATACTATCTTACTCCGATAGCACGTTTGTAGTAGTAGTAGTAGCCCATACATATATAACTATATTATTTTACTCCGATAGCACGTTTGTAGTAGTAGTTGTAGCCCATACATATATAACTATGTTATTTTACTCCGATAGCACGTTTGTAGTAGTAGTAGTAGCCAATACATATATAACTATACTATCTTACTCCGATAGCACGTTTGTAGTAGTAGCCCATACATATATAACTATACTATTTTACTCCGATAGCGCGATTGTAGTAGTAGTAGTAGTACATACATATATAACTATACTATTTTACTCCGATAGCACGTTTGGAGTAGTAGTAGTCAATATATATAAAACTATAACATTGTTCGTAGTATCTAATTAAGATCGTCCGTAAATACGTTATTTAAGCAATAGCTTGAATCCATTGTATAATATATATATTAATCATTCAAGCCGTTTATTTCTGCCTTTTGTGAGAAATAGATAAATGTGTTGTTTTTTTTAAATAGTCCTTTCATTGTATTTTTCTAGTTGCAATAACCGCCAGCTTCTGAATAATTTCGGGTTTTATCATAAAACAAATTGCTCCGATATTCAGATATACTTGAATGGGTTTTATCTGAAATAAACACATAAATGTATAATACAGAACTCATTTTAGGTGCAAGCCCACCATTGAATTTTGTTCTATATCCTATGATAAATAAACACTGACATTGTCACGTTTGTCTACCTTTGTACTAACAAAATATGACGAGACAAGTATGAGGCTATTTCTCATCCAAGAGAGTTTTTCTGACAAACTAAAAGTAGACGTCAGATATGTACTCGTACACCATTTTCTCAAGATTTTTTTTCTGAATTTTCAATTTAAACATGACAGTTCTTTCAAAATACACCAATAATGTCATTCAAACAGAAAATGAGCAATGGTGAATGGTAAAAAATGGTGGAAATATGCGTTAAAGCGAAAGAGTGTCATCCCTCTGTAAAATTATTGAAAAAAACTCATTCGAGTAATCTCCTTTATCCTTACTGATGTGATTTGAACTGAAATAGTCCTGTCAAAATATACCAAACAGACACTTCTCAAGATAAGTTTCACGTCTATAAATGTGTATGGGCATATATTGAATTATTCTCAATTGATCATTAAATATATCAGTTATATATATATATATATAATTGATACATTCATTTTATTGCAACAGCCATGCTGAATTATGCAGTTTTATAAAGCTATGCACCAGATTCATTTCCACGTTTTATGTCCTAGGAGTGATTTTATACCGATTGTGTTGACATGCACAATGAAAACAAACGACAGATATAATAATATACAATAATGCAGAAATGGTGTCAAACCTAATTCAGACATACGGAGATGTGATTGGATCATAAATATACAATGAGTAAATAATTTGACGCCATGAAAATCTCACGCCGCATTTTTCGCGGTAAAACGGCGGATATTAAACAGATTATTGGCACTAAAATAACGGCGTACTTATATCCGGTATTATTAAGCGATTATGCAAAATCTACGATAATGGATGTCCTCAATTATTTATCGGCATATCTAATCGGAATACACTACGGTCTACAAAAGGGTTCAGACACGACCTGAGCCACTGAAGCATAATAGCCAATTTCATGTTCAAGCTTTAAAGCCGTTCTTAGATTTTTAATATAGAATAAGTGATTTTCTTACGATATCAATTATTTTTATGTCATGTACATCAGTATGTTAGAAATCTAAAAATGTCACAATGTGACACAATGTAGGTACGTGAGAATCTTAAGATTGGAAATTTTGGCAAAAAGGAAACATTTATTGTATATTTACGCCACAACTGAACAAATGCAGACACCCATTTTATAATTGTACTACAGAAAGGACTGGTCAGTGCCAAAACCTCCACTCTTGCTCCGAAAAATCGCCATTCCTTCCGTAATAGAACATAACGACGGTGTAAGTACATGATGCACTGCTTTGACGTCATGGAACAAACGCGGAACTATTCTTATGTGTATGATTAAGGTCACACATAATTATGTTTATGTAACATGAATACAAACGGAACAGGTGAAACCGCATATATATTCACGAAGAAGCAAGATAACAATTATTTACGGCACAACAATACACCGTCTGCTATATCCTCAGGCGAAATCCGTTACCAACGCGTCTTCATTTCTTGCAGTCATAACGCAAACATAAGAATACAGTGTGATGGTCTATAAGAAAGGTTCAACCATCGAGCATTATGTATGCTGAAGGATCAAAAGATCACAAAAACGTCGTTAATGTATATCACACTAAGGAGCTTTTAATTTAGTATTATTTATGTATTATATCCCTTGTATACCTGCTACCGCAATATACCTATTACCGCGAATGCCCGTATAATAACAATCTAACAACTTCCGTTAGCGTCAGCATTTCTTTGCATTTCTTATCAGCAACTGTTTTTTACTTAGCACACTTAATTAACATTATTACTGTTTAGTATTGATGCCATTCTTTACATGGTTGAACTTTTTTAGACTTGCGGTATTAGGTATGACCAGTATACATCAGATGCTGTGTTTATCAACTAAGACACATTTTGCTTTTCTTTTAAAATGAGGTAAACAGTGATAATTGAATTCCTCGTAAAATGTTGTCAGTTTAGAATTATAAGTAAAACGTATCAACTGAAAAATTTAAGTTATAATGAGAAATGAACTGGAATACAGTATTTGTTTAAAACATAAGAACATATACGTATATCCAACAGCAGATGTACCGTTCAAAGCACACGGTCAGCATACTAGCACAAACATAAATAATACGAATATACATATAAATAACCATAATGAGTATATAATATGCATACAGTAGAAGTTCAAACAGGGGTCAACGCCTTGGATTGGTCAGTAGTAGAACCAACACTGGGGAACAAATACCTGGTTTAACTGGGTGCCAGACTAACATAGCAATTCCTCTACTGCATGCGAACTGAATGACTTCGGCTATTAGTATCGATTAATGGAATGTTTACAAGGTCATTTAGCATCTATTTACATTCACATTATCATATGCAGAAGTGCACCATTATCATAACAACAGCATTACAGCCAAACCTGTCGTTTTGCAACATATGATAATATCTGATATGTTAATCATGCCTTAAGTTATACCACAAACGTAGTTTATTTGTCAAATCTGTAAGGTGGACTACAACGCCGATTGCTGATATAAACAGCGTTTAAACTGTTGCACGAGAACTCGGTTCACAGATCACAATGTATCAATCCGTGGCAGATTGTCCAGTTGTTTCTTCTTCCAAATTGTTGTAAATTCGTCTAAATCCATATTAATATTAAGAGGAGATCAACTTTAATTAACTTAATCGTTTGTTTAAATTTCTTAGTTTGGCTAATAGACTACAGCCGCTGTGTCAAATATGATGCTTTATCCTGATACAGTACACATAATGGATCGTCATATAATACAACAGTATAGTTCGATGATATAAAAATACAATCCATTTAAACAATAGTTTCACAAAACTCTCGTTTATCATGTTTTACATATAAATCTGTAAACATAAAATGTCAATTTGATGAAATTTCGACAAGCTGTTTTATTCATAAGATTATAAATCTACATGATGCAAATATAGACTTTAATTTCAGAGCCTATGACATATGTATGATAGATATAATAGTCCCACCCATGGAATTATCAATATGTGATTTTAAAGTGTGTCTTTGCATACGTTTAAAATTAGCGTTACATATAGTTTTATTATATATTAAAACTTATTTATTTCTTAGATATGAAGTGTACGAAAGTCATATTTGAAAAAAAATACATGTATCTATATCTCCAAATGGTTATGCATTCATGGGTGTTACGATACATTGCATGTGTGGACAGGAGTAAATTCAAGTTTTGCAAGTGTTTTAATAAGTCTGACATTCCAATGACATTGATATATGATTTCTGTTTCTTTCCATTATAATCAATATAGAAATAATGATATAGAGATGTTATTTTCCAGAAACAAATCAGGAGCTATTTTAAAGAAAAACGAGAATCCTGACATACACTAGTACCCTCATTAACTCACGAAAACTGTCTATTACCTTCGTTTAGACGTCTAGACGTGTCAAGTAAAGACATACTAAGTAATTCATTTGCTGCTGTCTTTGATATAATCAAATGTCTACCAAAGTATAAACGGTTCACTTAGAAAAGTACCGTCCTTTCAAAATGTTTTTATAACTATAGTGTCGACCCAGCAGTAGGTATATTAAATTGGCATTGGCATTACCAGTACCTATATCAATCTGAACTAATCCATATAATGTTATATTATCAGATGATTGCTTTATTTTAAGAAATGTCTTTAATTTAAAATCATAATTATTTTGGTTTATACTAAGTGACATATCTGAAAATATATCTTATACAACAAAATTATATTTATTAACATGGCCATCTGTATGAAGTAAATTGACTTCGGAATTTAAGAACATCAGGAGACGTAGTATTCAAAGAATATATTGAAGCAGGGCGGTGGTGCTGTATTGGACAGGGTGTTGGCAGCTCATGTTTAAGAAAAGCTGAAAAAATACATCTATAATAAATATAGACTCTTTTTAACTGAATGTAACTGAGTATAGGAGATCTGAGACAACTAGTGTATCCGGCTTACGAGGAAACAAAAATACGATTGATTATCCAGACGACTATTTAGTGATCTCTTACAAATAAATTATCAATCTACAATTTTTAAAGTCAGTGATATATCTTTTTTCGAAAAAAGTATTTCTTACAAAATAATATAAAAAATAGAATATTAAAAAATATATCAACATAGATAATTATACACGTTCTTATAAATTGTCCAATAAACATGTAGGTATCACATGAAACACTGCATTATACGACACAACTGAACTAATGAAAGCATTTCTTTTTCCGTGCTCCTGTTACAGTTACTGTAAAGTGCCTTATCGACAAAATACAGCCATATTTAATGTTTATTGTTAATATATTTTGGAGGAATTCTGAAGCCCATTATACGTCACTGCATTTATCAATTCTTATATTAAACCAGACAAGGTATTCCGGTGTTTCATTTGGCATTAACTTGCTGTGATAATTGTCTTATCTTAGAAAAAGGAATCATAATACATAGGCAAGCACAAACTTGCTTTATGTGTGTTGGCAACTGAGTAAGAAAATAACTATCGCGGTACAATATCACGTTCACCTTGTACTCGTTTATCGCAGGAATCCTGGTTTTATATTTGTATTATGGTTATTTGATGTATTTATTATATTACCAGGTGAATGTTACGTCTCCTATTGGACATATATGATATATTGTCATATTTTTGAATATCGTGATATGTCCTATTTGAAATGGAAAATTTATATAAAAATATGTTACTATTCTCTCTTGAATATTCGAGATTTGTTTGGGTGAAGAATGAGGATGGAACCACCCGTTAGCCAGGTTTAAGCCCCGCAATGGGTGGCGATTTTATTTTATAGCAGCGACCTCTTTGGTCACTCTCCTTGCATGAACAGTCAAACCTGTACAAACTGTCATCTCTTTTAAGCTGTCATTTGTCTTAAGCAGTCACATTTGTTGTTGCCAATGTATATGCTTTAAGAACAAATTCACCTGCATTAAACAACACCCTGTTTTAAAAGGCCATGTTTGCTCCTTCCCATGACTGACAGCTTAAAGCAGGCTTGACTTTATGTATGTTGCTTCTTATCAGTATTCTAAACACTGAATTTCTGTGGTGAATGTGTACTTTAAATGCTATGCATATGGTAGGATATATGGATATGTACTTGTTTTTGTATCATTTTTTTAAGTACACATAATAGCAATGAACTATCACCATGCTTTGTAAATCGATTGAAGTTCATATCATCATATCACGTAACGAATGCAGGATTTTTTTATTAAGAGTTTTAATAAATAACGCCGACGGTTATGTTAATGAAACGCTACATTAATGTTCGAACAAAGTAATGAAATAGCACGGTGTGATGAAAACATATTGATTGGGCAGGTGTTTAATCCAGAAGTTTCTATTTTACAATAATATACCTGAATATCGGTATAGTTAATATATAGTAATATTTAAGTTTTCAAAGAACCGATCGACATTCTACAGCCGCAATACAGTACGTCAGACAGCTGTTTTGATAATCAAAATTTAATTGATAATTGCAGTTATTTAACAGCTGATACACAACTTAGATTTAAATTCCAATGTTCGCCATTTCACTTGCAGTAGTCTTTGAATCATATATCAAATTTAAGCACCTCATTTTCATCTGTTACCTTTAGTTGGAAATAAAAAAAATTCACCTGTAAGAACAACAAATGACAGTAATTAAGCTTCGTAAACAACTCAACAACATTTTTTGATTATCGGTAAATGTTTTGAATTATATTTAGAACTAGTAATAACTTCTATTTTTGGAACAATGCTTACGTTCGTTTTGATTGATTGATTTAGTGCAACGAGGTGGTTTTATGTTTATTTCTCATCTGTCCTAAAAATAGATACTTCACGCCTGTTGATGACGTCATTGATCGGACGAAATATTTTTTCAACGTTATTAAAGTAAGATTGGACGTCATGATCATTTTTAAAGGTTTTGACTGTGAATAAATGTTCAATGAAGACTAAAACACTTTCTTCGTGGAACAGCTTTATAATTCATTTAAACATAAAACATGTGTTTTGTAAGTTGCAATTTTCTTTTTTCCAATTTATAGGTTAAAAAGAGGTTAATTTTATGCAATGCATTATAACATTTACTTAGTAAAACAGCATTTATGAATCTGTAAATAAATATGTACGTGTCATTGATATAAATATGTACGTGAAAATTCGTTGCAATCAAAATGCATTTTTAAGATAAATAAAAACAATGATTATTTATCATCGTTGATATGCGACTACTCCACGGAAATGTTTTGGCCTAGTGAACCAGAACAGTGAACTGAACAATTTTAATAAAATAATTGGCATCAGGTGATCCAAAAGAAAACTCTTCGCCCAATCAGTACACAAAATAACAAAAACCTTGATAAGTTCTGGAACGACCAAAAACAAAGTCAGCCGCTAGAGAACATAGACCCACATGTACACCGAATCTCGCTCTTCTCTGCCTCATGCCATTATACAAGTATAAATATATAAACCAAGAATTCAGTGACAGTGATTCAAACTGTACATATAAAGGAGGAAACAGCATTGATTTCACAGAAACAGTGTTTCCAAAAGGATGTTCTATAGGATGAAAGATAACAAAGGAGAACATTGATGAATAGTCAGACATACGTTTGCAGACTACGAGGATCGTGCAATAAAATTCCGCCATAACAAATGTAGTGTCAATCACAGCTAATACGCCAAGTGGGAACATGTTCTATGTGTTTCATTTTTTGCCAGATTTTAAAGGTGATACCATTTCCATTAAGTGTAATCATTTATTCATAACATAAGAACAAATCTAATAAAGACGAAGTGTAAATAATGAAATAGATCAACCAAAATTTAAGAAACATTTAAATAAATATCGTGCATTTTCGCATTTTGAAAAGTACTGCATTTGTTAAGATGTGTGAAAAGTAAGTTATATTTTAATCATGTATTCACTCGCATTATGGTGTTGGACCCTTGTCCAATCGGTCAAATAACCAAGTATCAGATAGTTCAAAAATATTTTCTCTCACACATTGAACAGTTTAAAAGTATTCAAACGTTATTGCAATAATTATATATCGAATAATAATCAAATATAAAGATAATCTGTTCTTTTAGTTCGTGCATACCTTAGTATTAATACATGAAATATGCATCGAGGATGTGATTTTGCTGTTGTGACAAGTTAAAAATTTATATTTCGCAAAGTTTATAGAATGCGCGCTTAAAAGTAGGCAAATAGGCAACACTTATTTCTTTTTTCATGCCATTGATGGATAAATGTAATAATCATTTTTAATTTGTTCTTGTTGTTTTGTTAAATAATGTCATGTACATATTTTTAAAGTTGTGTTAAAGTAATTGCTATTTCAATAAAATAGTGGCTGATAAGCCTTTTTAATTAGGCTGGGTATTTCTAAACATTTCTTAACAGTTTCGCTAATGATGTAAATCTAACATGTACTGTACATGTCACTTTAATAAATCAACAAATAAATAAATAAATAAATAAATAAATAAATATATATATATATATATATATATATATATATATATATATATATATATATATATATATATATATCTATATATATAAATAAACACTTTTCCAATTACGGTTGGCTCACTTCTAAAACACGTGCTTTTGATAATAAATTTGGCTTTATATCAATGACAAACTATCATGTAAAAACAGACCGCCGATAATGATTGCCAAACTGTATTACTCTACTTACCGTTACGATTATTTTATAGAGTCTTGTTGTGAGATGAAACGACAGGTATATTTGTCTGAATTGTTTTTTTTTAAGTAGGCATTATTAAACCAGTTTATAATTGTATTCAAGATCTTACATAATAGTTGCTAGACTTCTCCAATTTACATTTATATATACTATACCAGCACATACCAGCATATACAAGCATATACTAGCATAAACCAGCTTCCGGTAAACTTCTTCATTGATGTTTTCCCAATAATAACGGGTTATACCAATGATGGTGTTGATTTGTTTTAAAAGAGAAAGAATTTCGCTTTTATCTTTCTTGTTAGATCAACATATTTATGACATTGTTCCGACTAACTGATCTGATAACTCGGTGCTGTATAAGTAAGCATAGTTTATGTGCAAATGGGGTTGGATCAAGTTCGACCAACATAAGGTTCCACTACAGATTACTAATCCATTGATAAACAATGGTATAAAACTAGTAATATTACAATTTTGAAGACAGTTTACTGAGTCTAAAAGAGTCATGAAAATTAGTAAAACACAAGTGTTTCACACTTTCAGCTATCGCCAACATATTCCAGCCAACATACAATAATTTAAAATCGTTATAACTATATAGATGATATCGTTCAATGCTTCTACTTCCGCTTTAACACTTTCTAAAACATGTGTTTGTATAACCAACCGGAGACGCAGCATTTAACGTTGACAGAAGCATCGTTCTCATGGTTAATATACAGACGAACTATACTAGGTACAATGCATGGATAGGGAAGAGGCGGCAACAGGCGTCACCACCTTGGAAAGGTTAGTAACAACAGACGCCGATAGTGAGATGGATTAACATGATTAACAGATGCTCCCAGCCTAGCTCTTTACCGGCAAACTCGACACATGTTTACATTTTTGATATTCAGTGATTTAACTTATCTGTCCGAAACACAGTGTAAGCATCTTGTTATTGATCACGATCAATTAATCCTTCTGGTCCAAACGCTTACTTAACATTTTACTTGAAATAAATGTGCAGCAATATTTGTAAATACCTATGTTTAAAGTTATCTCATTAGGCATCCGATTGCGCACGAATGTCAGTACTCTCGTTTATGTCGTAAAACAGTTGTGCAACGTTTAATAGAATTTCACCTGCAACTTATCATAATGGAATGATATTTAACAGCAGCTATCATTTGTGGTATTTCACTTAAAACACACATTGCGTGTTATTGTGGCAAAGATCTCTGCAATGTTTGCATTCTGATGTAGTTGAATGCATGGCAGAGTGATATGCCTTTGATAATACATAATTATGTTTTATGATGGAAGTTGAAACTATTTAAACAGATACTCGCCCATTTTCAGTATATTTTTCTTTTCTTTTATCAAACATAGTTTTTCTTTAATCTCATAAGAAAAAACATACACTAGAGGTGAACTTCATTTCCAAAGGTGCTGTCTGCCTTTTGGCATTTCAATATAAGCTATATATATATATATATATATATATATATATATAAACACTTTCCAATTACGGTTGGCTTTCTTTTAAAACATGTGCTTTTGATAATAAATTTGGCTTTATAACAATGACAAACTATCATGTAAAAACAGCCCGCCGATAATGATTGCCAAACTGTATTACTCTACTTACCGTTACGATTATTTTATAGAGTCTTGTTGTGAGATGAAACGACAGGTATATTTGTCTGAATTGTTTTTTTTAAGTAGGCATTATTAAACCAGTTTATAATTGTATTCAAGATCTTACATAATAGTTGCTAGACTTCTCCAATTTACATTTATATATACTATACCAGCACATACCAGCATATACAAGCATATACTAGCATAAACCAGCTTCCGGTAAACTTCTTCATTGATGTTTTCCCAATAATAACGGGTTATACCAATGATGGTGTTGATTTGTTTTAAAAGAGAAAGAATTTCGCTTTTATCTTTCTTGTTAGATCAACATATTTATGACATTGTTCCGACTAACTGATCTGATAACTCGGTGCTGTATTAGTAAGCATAGTTTATGTGCAAATGGGGTTGGATCAAGTTCGACCAACATAAGGTTCCACTACAGATTACTAATCCATTGATAAACAATGGTATAAAACTAGTAATATTACAATTTTGAAGACAGTTTACTGAGTCTAAAAGAGTCATGAAAATTAGTAAAACACAAGTGTTTCACACTTTCAGCTATCGCCAACATATTCCAGCCAACATACAATAATTTAAAATCGTTATAACTATATAGATGATATCGTTCAATGCTTCTACTTCCGCTTTAACACTTTCTAAAACATGTGTTTGTATAACCAACCGGAGACGCAGCATTTAACGTTGACAGAAGCATCGTTCTCATGGTTAATATACAGACGAACTATACTAGGTACAATGCATGGATAGGGAAGAGGCGGCAACAGGCGTCACCACCTTGGAAAGGTTAGTAACAACAGACGCCGATAGTGAGATGGATTAACATGATTAACAGATGCTCCCAGCCTAGCTCTTTACCGGCAAACTCGACACATGTTTACATTTTTGATATTCAGTGATTTAACTTATCTGTCCGAAACACAGTGTAAGCATCTTGTTATTGATCACGATCAATTAATCCTTACTGGTCCAAACGCTTACTTAACATTTTACTTGAAATAAATGTGCAGCAATATTTGTAAATACCTATGTTTAAAGTTATCTCATTAGGCATCCGATTGCGCACGAATGTCAGTACTCTCGTTTATGTCGTAAAACAGTTGTGCAACGTTTAATAGAATTTCACCTGCAACTTATCATAATGGAATGATATTTAACAGCAGCTATCATTTGTGGTATTTCACTTAAAACACACATTGCGTGTAATTGTGGCAAAGATCTCTGCAATGTTTGCATTCTGATGTAGTTGAATGCATGGCAGAGTGATATGCCTTTGATAATACATAATTATGTTTTATGATGGAAGTTGAAACTATTTAAACAGATACTCGCCCATTTTCAGTATATTTTTCTTTTCTTTTATCAAACATAGTTTTTCTTTAATCTCATAAGAAAAAACATACACTAGAGGTGAACTTCATTTCCAAAGGTGCTGTCTGCCTTTTGGCATTTCAATATAAGCTATATATATATATATATATATATATAAATAAACACTTTCCAATTACGGTTGGCTTTCTTCTAAAACACGTGCTTTTGATAATAAATTTGGCTTTATAACAATGACAAACTATCATGTAAAATCAGCCCGCCGATAATGATTGCCAAACTGTATTACTCTACTTACCGTTACGATTATTTTATAGAGTCTTGTTGTGAGATGAAACGACAGCAATATTTGTCTGAATTGTTTTTTTTCAGTAGGCATTATTAAACCAGTTTATAATTGTATTCAAGATCTTACATAATAGTTGCTAGACTTCTCCAATTTACATTTATATATACTATACCAGCACATACCAGCATATACAAGCATATACTAGCATAAACCAGCTTCCGGTTAACTTCTTCATTGATGTTTTCCCAATAATAACAGGTTATACCAATGATGGTGTTGATTTGTTTTAAAAGAGAAAGAATTTCGCTTTTATCTTTCTTGTAAGATCAACATATTTATGACATTGTTCCGACTAACTGGATCTGATAACTCGGTGCTGTATTAGTAAGCATATTTTAATTCAATATTTTATGTGCAAATGGGGTTGGATCAAGTTCGACCAACATAAGGTTCCACTACAGACTACTAATCCATTGATAAACAATGGTATAAAACTAGTAATATTACAATTTTGAAGACAGTTTACTGAGTCTAAAAGAGTCATGAAAATTAGTAAAACACAAGTGTTTCACACTTTCAGCTATCGCCAACATATTCCAGCCAACATACTCCTATGACAGACCGTGCTAATTAAACTAAGAAAAGTAGCCATTTCAATAATTTGAAATCGTTATAACTATATAGATGATATCGTTCAATGCTTTTACTTCCGCTTTAACACTTTCTAAAACATGTGTTTGTATAACCAACCGGAGACGCAGCATTTAACGTTGACAGAAGCATCGTGCTCATGGTTAATATACAGACGAACTATACTAAGTACAATGCATGGAGAGGGAAGAGGTGGCAACAGGCGTCACCACCTTGGAAAGGTTAGTAACAACAGACGCCGATAGTGAGATGGATTAACATGTTTAACAGATGCTCCCAGCCTCGCTCTTTACCGGCAAACTCGACACATGCTTATATTTCTGATATTCAGTGATTTAACTTATCTGTCCGAAATACAGTGTAAGCATCTTGTTATTGATCACGATCAATTAATCGTTCTGATCCAAGCGCTTATTTAACATTTTACTTGAAACAAATTTGCAGCAATATTTGTAAATACCTATGTTTAAAGTTAACTCATTAAGCAGCCGATTGCGCACGAATGTCAGTACTCTCGTTTATGTCGTAAAACAGTTGTGCAACGTTTAATAGAATTTCACCTGCAACTTATCATAATGGAATGATATTTAACAGCAGCTATCATTTGTGGTATTTCACTTAAAACACACATTGCGTGTTATTGTGGCAAAGATCTCTGCAATGTTTGAATTCTGATGTAGTTGAATGCATGGCAGAGTGATATGCCTTTGATAATACATTATAATGTTTTATGATGGAAGTTGAAACTATTTAAACAGATACTCGCCCATTTTCAATATATTTTTCTTTTCTTTTATCAAACATAGTTTTTCTTTAATTTCATAAGAAAAAACATACACTAGAGGTGAACTTCATTTCCAAAGGTGCTGTCTGCCTTTTGGCATTTCAATATAAGCTATATATCATATATATATATATATATATATATATTTATGAAATAAAAAAGCATATAAATTCGCTGTATTTTTATGATCCAACGGGTTTCTAAATCTGTCCTTAATATAGCATATGAGTAGTCATGAACCCTTAACTGGATCCTGATCATATACAGCTTTAAGTTCATGTATGTAAATTGTCCGTCCAGTCCAGATGTGTTGCATGTAAATTCCATAGTATATAAGTCATGGTTGACACCAAATTTATTGGTTTGGTCGAGGCCTTGATATTGTATCTATAGTTTGCATTGTAGCTAGGCGCGCTAGCTGTAGTCTGGTTTGTACATTTATGTCTGGTTATTCACAAATAATTGTCTCCATATACAATACATTGTGAATGAGCATTTGAAAAGATCTAAAACATTGAGAATTCAGTTGTTGTGAATTTAATTATTTTCCTTTATGAAACAAAACACATATAAATTCACTGTATCTTCAAGACCCAACGGGTTTCTAAGTCTGTCCTTTATATAGCATGTACATAATCACGGATCCTTAACTTGATCCTACTCATATAAAGCTATAAGTTCGTATATGTAAATTGTCCATCCAATCCAGATGTGTTGCATGTAAATCCATAGTATATAAGTCATGGTTGACACCAAATTTATTGGTTTTGCAGAGGCCTTGATATTGTATCTATGGTTTGCATTGTAGCTAGGCGCGCTCGCCGTAGTCTGATCTGTACATTTATGTCTGGTTATTCACAAATAATTATCATCATATATATTTACAGTATTATATTCGTGGACAGTATGAAAATACTATTAGGTCCATGGATCTAACAATATTGTTATATTGTCCATTAGGATCTAACAGTATTACCAGTGAATTATTAACATGTATATATGTCATTATGTTCAGCCCACGGGGACACATGATGTAACATCAATGCTATAACATGTAATATTTGATCAGAATGTAACGAAGCGGAACTTTGCATCAATGGTGTTATTGCATAAAATAACAAATTAAGGGTAACATTATTTAAACATTTATATAACTGATCTGGTTTATTTCTGTCATCCGTCTGATATATTGAGATAAGTTTCTTCTATTATTATTGCTGAATTAATGAAAATAAAACAGTATTAAATATGTATAGAAATACATTTAACTAACTCAATTCCCAAATCCATTAGACAAGAATTGCGCAAAAATTTAAATAATATATATTGCAATCAGATGGTCTGTCTAATATAGAGAAATGTACGTTTTGTATGAGTGTGTTTACACGTGGGTTCGTGCGTTTGAGATGTAATCATTTCACACGTTATATATTTAATTGCATTAAAACTATACACTTCAAATGCAATTAGTGTCTTCTGGTTATATTATTGTGCAAGATTACAAATAAATACAATAGGTTCAAGATTAGTGACAAGTTGGAATACACAATAAATCACACACATTGTAGACAAACTATCAACCTTGGATTAGTTCACATAATATCATGCCTGTCTACCGAAACAATAGATCTAATATTTGTTTTATGTCAACATTTAAATTAAAGCTAATGGCTATGTAGTTATATTTAAGTGTTATGTCAAATGACGGCTGACGATGCCATCATTTAACTGTTTTGCTGAATGTGATAATAAAAAGGAAGATTAACAACATTGAACGACACTGCCCATTGAAAAGGACGAGTTATATCTTAAACCTTGTATATGTTTAACGTATCGTGCACATATCATACATATCGTATAAAGTATACACATATTGTATAAACCATACACATATCGTATAAATATCATACATGCATCGTAAACATGTCGTGCACTTGTCGTATACATATCATATAAATACCGTACACATATTCTATCTTGTGTTTTTATCGGATTATAGTTGGCCATACATACACTATCGTATATTGGAAACATTATAAATGCCCCAATACTATTTAATGAAATATGCTATGCTACGTTTATTATTTACACTGTCTCGTTTTACGATGTAACGTCGGGGAAAGAGCGATACTTGGTGCTTCCCGATCCTCACAGTGGCGGTTTTACTGCTGACCTCTATGAGGCGGTGACCCCTGAGGTCACTTCTTCTGCGTGTATGTATTGATCCCATCATGATTGTTACATGTTAATCATTTGACTGCAACGTTTCTTGCAAGGTCTCACTACATAGTCAAATTTTGTTCTTTGTTCTATACAAAATACGGTCTAGGATTTCAATGGTAAAAAAAGAATTCCACATAGAATTTTTTTTTTAAAGTATTTTTTTTCATAGCAGGAATGTATACCCAAATAAAAATGCACCATTACTTGTAGGTTGTCCACGTTGTTTTTTTTAAAGAGGGTGCAGTGACACCCTGAGCTTTTTTGAAAAAAGAAGTCCTTAAATGCTCATAATCATGCATTGATGAAATCCTATAAAAGTCATTTTTTTTATAACACCAGTGATGTCTTATTGCAGTATATGCTATGCCAACCTTTACTCTACTCATTTGAAGCAAGAAATCACAACCAGTATGAACCATTTTGAAAATATTTCATAATCAAAGTATATAGGCCTTTTTTTAAGCGTAAGAATATTGCTACCGATGGGGAAAAAAGGGCGTAACTGTGTAGTGAGACGTGAAGGGTGTATATGTTATTATTGTTGTAATGTAGCCATGCTATTTTCCTAACTAAAGGGTGTGCCATTTTTGTATCGCATGTTTTCATTTGATAAGATAGTTCTGCTTTCATTGCATGCGATCCCAGGTGACCACTGCCAATTTGTCATAGAATAAGATAAATGATCCGGCAGTGGAAAACATAATTAAATATTTAAATAACTATAAGAACACGCTGGTGAAACCAAAACTTTGTTACAATATAGGACACAGAGTCGTCTGTTTTGTTTTGTATAGTAATAAGTTAAAATTTAAAAAAAAAAGGTGACTGTTTAAAAGAAGCCTATAAATTCAGCAAAAAATATATTGACACACTGAGCAAAAACCTTAAAACCCTAAACTCTCAACACTCAAATTAACTACAGTAACTTCTATGCACGGTATCTGCATATTTAACATTCCAATATTATCTCGTACATATGGTTTATTATAAAATACTTATCTTATATCAACCGCATTCAGAATTCCAGAATGAAGATAAAACGTCAAAATGAGCCAATTATTATGCATGCAAATTATTGGTAAAACGGCTGTGTATAGCAAAGAAATAATAAGTTCAAGCTGCAATTACTCAATAATTAACTGGAGTACAGTCACCTTGATTAAAGTTTATTAAGCATAAGATCAAGAAAAAAAAAACCCATTTCATGATGCTTACTTGAAATGAAAGTGGAATAAGTACACACTACCGTCAATTTTGATCCAGTTAAGGCAATGTTAATTACTTTATTCCTTTTTATCAGTATGGAAAATATACATGTATTTACAAAAATTATGAGATATATCTTTTAAAATAATTTTCATGGAAGTATCAGATGTAACCTCTGAAATATGAGGTCGTGAGTTCGAATCCCCGTCTGCTCAGACTCCGTGATGATTGATATACGGCATTGCATCTTATTTTCATTCTTCTCTCATCGTTTGCTCAAGTGAGAACGTTATCAGTTACCATGGAAATGGGTGCGCTCGAGTACTGGTTAACATCCCAGGATCCGAGGAAAGAGCGGTAAAGTTAACTTCTCAACTGTTAGACCTTGGTGGCATAAACATGACTCAAAAAATGCATGCAACTAAATAATTTCAAAATGTTTATACACTGTAATTTATTGAGTAAACATTTAATTTAATGTGGCAGCGTAAGAAAACGCAATATACCCCTGTAAGACTTGTTTATATGATCGCAAAGCCGTTGTATTCCTTCCTTGATTGATGAGTAAATGCAACAATTTTGCATTGGACACTTAATAATATTACAAAACATCAGCTATTTATCTCGTATTACACAACATCAGCTATTTATCTCGTATTACACAACATCAAGTAACAATGAAGCAATAGATTATGTTCCCCAAACTTTCTCAACAGTTTAATTTGATGCCAACATTTATGTCAACATTTATTTTGAATTCGAGTTGAAATTGTTGTACGATGTTTAGCATTTCAACACGTTTTTCAGACAAATCACGAACATTTGACGTTAGATAATATTCTAAACGATGCTACACTTTAATATCATGGATACATGCTATGCTACCCTACTAAGTGACATTATACTGATATCGAGTCGACCAGACCTAGAACTGTCCATGCAAGGAAGATTCTAGTACAATTTAAAGTTTATAATATGTCCTCTACCGCTAGAACACCACAGTTTAAGACTGGCGGTTTTGATTAAATACTTTTGGCACTTCACACTTATATTTCTGTGCAGGTGAATTTTATGAGGAAAATTGTAATTAACTACACAACATGCGAAGTTTTCCAGACCATATTGTGCTGATAATACGATTGATCGAAAGTCATTTACAACATCTATACACTTTAAAAAAGGAATATCATCATGAATCGTGCTTTACTATTTTTATGAAAACAATGCGGTGAACACGATTAATAGTATGGATTCACAAGCGGCATTAATGAGTAATGAAAATAATCCCAAATTACAAAATATAAAACCTGCAAATTGTTGTATATTGACGATACATGTTGTTTTTGTACTATGGTATTTGTGATTTATGTTAAAGGCGTGTCTGGTTGATCAGGTATTGATATATTTGTGCAATGCTACCGTTCTGATGACTCAGTTGGTCAGTTCTGGACAGTGTTCAGGGAGAGAAATCGTTGACAGCATGCTGGGATACGAATTGCTATTGTTGATACATGATACGCTGGGAGTATGCTGGTGAGTCTGAGTGCGAGGCAGTTAAAAAACTGATTTCGGCAGAAACATCTAGAATTATTATCTCTCTCTCTACTATTTGTTTAGGTTATAAATCCCAAATATAACAAAATTTTTACGTTGAATTTATATTACATAATTTATATTAACAAATATAAATACCTTGATAAAAAGCTAAAATTCTAAAGGGGCATCGAATTGTCCCTTCTTACCGACAAGTGACCTGCTAAGAATTAAAACCGCTTATGTTTATAAGTTTAAAAAACGAAACTAACAAACAAAAAACCTATTTTTTATTACATAATTTTGGAACACCTTGACTAGCTACAGTGCGCACATCAGGTTATCTTTTATCTTCTGCCGACTATTTATTTAATCATTTATGAGAAATGCTAGGCATAAAACAGCGTGGTAAGCTTTTAAGAATAGTGGCTGGCATTGAAATGTTTAATAATACGAAGCTAAGGTTAAGGAATATGATCTACCATAATAACATGATCCAAAACACATGAACCTTGATAATTTGGTTTATTATAATGACTTTGGACTAATATAATATAACTGTAGAACCGTAAATTGTAATAAACCCAGTTTGAATCTTCCAATTTTCAATGAGAAAAAAAACATAAAATACTTAGTGAGTTTGGCTTACAAATCTAAAATGATTATTAACAGAAAACACCAGTGAATAAACTGCTGTAAGGTCTCACTTGAGAATTACTTCCCTTTACATGACAGTAGCAACTTTCTTAGTCTCAAGAAATTAGAGTTATGTTAAGCGGTTGTGTATTATTTTTGTTGAAAACGCATAAAAGTGTTATACACGTTTGTGCATACGAGAACACTGAAACAATTTCATGAATTCTGCCAAGTTTGGATGACATTGGGAACTGTTTGATGAAGCTATAACAGTTTAAAGATGCGTAGTGAAACGTTGCAACAAATGGACAGAATTGCTAAAAGAGAAGATGTGCCATCAAACCATCGAAATTTTAGAAAAGCAACCTGTTCAATCCCACAATTATCTATGGGAAAAAGGCACTTACAGAACCATTGATATTGTATAGTGTTCCAGAAGTGTATTGCTCTAAAGAAATGTATAGAACAATACAAAATTAATTGTTGTGCGAGAGGTGTAATATATCTCAAACTATTATGATGAAACGTAAGATATATAGCAAAGTGGACGGTTATATACTAGTCGATTCGGGAGCTTCTATCTACCTACTATGTCTATACGAAGTTTTTTTCCGGCAGCCTTCGAAATTTACAAATACACTGTATCTATAACCATTGAAGATAAACTCATCATACAGAATATTGAACCCGAACATGATTACATGACATGTGAAATGGGTTAGTTGTTATTCCCTCGTTTGTTCTAGCCATTGCTTTCTTATGAATTTGTGATGTAATTCTAATGAATTTGTGATGTAGTTTAAATGAGTCTGTGACTTAATAAGCCTTTAATGAATTCGATTATTGTACTAAAACAAGATCTAACTGATACAAATTAAAAAACATAATAAAAAAGAAATTTTGAACCTACTCTAACTACTTTGAAAGTCAATTTCACTATTGCCTGATTGTAAATATAACTATACCCGCAGTTTAATTTTATTGACGTAGACAATTATTTTTAGACGGCTGCATTTGTCAGCCAATGAAAAATCCTTGATTGATGTATATGGTTAATCAGCTCGTATAACGTGTGATACACTCTTCGTCTCATCATTCCCCTGTTCTTTTACAGCTTGATATTTTCATCTTAATTAATGCTTAATTAATACCTTATTAATACTTAATTAATAGCTCATTAATACCTAATTAATACTTGATTAAAACGATATTGCCAAACTGAGGCGTATTTAACAGGCGCATATCTGAAAGTGCATGCATGGTTGTATTCATTCTGGCGTAGAAGTAAAACATTACACATTTTTCAGATATCTAATTTGCAAATAGTCTTGGCATTTTAACTGTGCTATATCATGCATTGAATACTATCTAGTTTTATGTACAAAACCACTCTTGTGTGTCTATCATAATTACACTCAAAATATGCAATATAAAAATCAAACAAAGTATTATTCTACATCGTCTGATAAATAATGGAAAACGTTTCAAAGTTTTGCATCGGTCGGTCTCCCGAGTTGTTGCAAAGGCAACATGTGTTAATATTGGCAAGGTTTCGAAGGCAATATATTCGTATTTTATCGAATGCCGCAAACACCTATCTTTTACATGGGCAACACACGTTTTGCATTCTTTCCTTGCAGGGCGATTTAACCTATAAATATGTTTTAATGACCTTTACGTAGACAATGTGTGTATTAGCAAAGAGAATGCATACCTTTACGTAGTCAATATGTGTTCTAACAACGAGAACGCATACGTTTACGTTGACACTATCTTCCTTAGCAATGAGAACGCGCACTTTTACGTTGGCAATATGTGTTCTAACAACGAGAACGCATACTTTTACGTAGACAATATCTTTCTTAGCAAAGAGAACACGTACCTTTCCGTTGACAATATGTGTTCTAACTAACGAGAACGCATAATTTTACCTAGACAATATCTTTCTTATCAAAGAGAACACGTACCTTTACGTAGTCAATATGTGTTCTAACAACGAGAACGCATACTTTTACGTAGACAGTATCTTTCTTAGCAAAGTGAACGTGTACCTTTACGTAAGCAATATGTGTTCTAACAACGAGAACGCATACTTTTACGTAGACAACATCTTTCTTAGCTGAGAGAACGCTTACCTTAACGTAGTCTATATGTGTTCTAACCACGAGAACGCATACTTTTTCGTAGACAATAGCTTGCTTAGCAATGAGAACGCGTACCTTTTACGTAGTCAATATGTGGTCTAATAACGAGAACGCATACTTTTACGTAGACAATATCTTTCTAAGCAAAGAGAACACATACCTTTCCGTTGACAATATGTGTTCTAACAACGAGAACGCATAATTTTACCTAGACAATATCTTTCTTATCAAAGAGAACGCGTACCTTTACGTAGTCAATATGTGTTCTAACAACGAGAACGCATACTTTTACGTAGACAGTATCTTTCTTAGCAAAGTGAACGTGTACCTTTACGTAAGCAATATGTGTTCTAACAACGAGAACGCATACTTTTACGTAGACAACATCTTTCTTAGCAAAGAGAAACGCTTACCTTTACGTAGGCAATTTGTGTTCTAACAACGAGAGCGCATACTTTTACTTAGACAATATATTTCTTAAGCTGAGAGAACGCTTACCTTAACGTAGTCTATATGTGTTCTAACCACGAGAACGCATACTTTTTCGTAGACAATAACTTGCTTAGCAAAGAGAACGCGTACCTTTTCGTAGTCAATATGTGGTCTAATAACGAGAACGCATACTTTTACGTAGACAATATCTTTCTTAGCAAAGATAATGCTTACCTTTACGTAGTCAATATGTATTTACGTAGTCAATATGTGTTCTAACAACGAGAACGAATACCTTTACGTAGACAATAACTTTCTTAGCAAAGAGAACGCCTACCTTTATGTAGGCAATATGTGTTTAAAAACCCAACATGTACTTTTATGTAGGAAGTCATTCTAACAAATACAACACGTACTTTTACGTAGGTAATATTGATTTAGTAAATTCAACTTGCACCCTTACTTAGCAATATTTTATTTAGCAAAGACAGACTGAATCTTTGCATTTGGTGTGTAATACAAATTATGGTTTTAACCAAAAGCAACTTGCACTTTTGCGCAGCAAGGCAATATGTCGCCCAGTTAGTGCGTAAAGGTGCAAAGTGCGTACTTATTTCATAAACACTTGGGACCTTTTCGCGCTGAGTGGACGAACTGATTTAGTAAAAGACAACTTGTACGTTTAAGTAACAGTATTTGATTTAGAAAAATCCAGCGTGTACCTTTGCATACGCTAAATCTGTATCTTGTTTTTGGAATACAATATAAATCATATCTTTTAACGACCTGTCACTGGCAGAGTGTGTTTTAGCAACAGTCAGCCAACACGGTTAATTTACGGAATAAAAAAACATGACTCATGGTTATAAGTATGTTAGGCTAAAGCTATATGAACCACAAAAAAATGTGGAGCTTCTTTATTTATAATACAATAGCTCGGTTCGTTATATCAGAAAAAAAAACTAATCAATTCTTTACTTGCCAATATTTAGCAAAACGTCAACAATGAATTGCACCATCAAGTCCTCTATCTACCACTTGCTATATAGTGTGCATATTAATTCGTTAATTACCTTCTAAAATAATCAATTATTTCAGTAGCTCATGACTTCCATATATTATTATGGAAAAATGTAATCTTATATATAATATAATTATATTAATATTATAAATATTATGCATGAAGTAGTGTTGTTTGTACAATTAAAATTAGACAAATCCTATAGATAGGTATAAGATATCATTTAAGCAAATGATTTGTTAAATTCAATATATTTACAGCAACTTTATGTAAATACAGTTTTGAAAAAAATATTTTATTTTTTCTTGAATACCTTATATATACTCGTAAATGCCATTACACCGCGATTGATTAAACAGTCCATGCACGTAACTCTTAGAAATATTACCTGGTATGGGACCGAGGTGATTATCGTTGCTTTTTATGTACGTTAATTAACCATTAAATGGCTACAAAAATTTAATGATTGTGTATAAAATAGCAAATATAAAAACTATTTTAATTTTAAATTAATAAAATTTAAATTTATAGATTAAAAATAAAATCAAGCTTTACGGTATCGTCGATGAATTTATCTGAAGTTTCGTTGAGTGGGTGCATTGTGACAGAGCGGGCTTGTTTAGTATGTAATTTCCACACGCCTGTCTCAAGTTGGTTTCAATTTTCACTTCTAGTCTTTGGACCAAGCTAAACTTGAATCCACAACCACAGCGTTAATTAAGAGGTACACCGATTTCAGACGACACTGACCACGGGAGGAAATATAACTTTGTTCTGGTGATGTAGTAAGATTTGCATAACGAGGTGTGTCCATTCAATACGAGTCGTCAAACACATTTAAAACCATCAACTTACAGAAACATACTATCTATCTTGAATTATATAGTAATCATACGACAGAATGAATAAATAAACGAATATCAAAATGAAATTTCGGATTGACAGCGTTCAAAAACGTTAAAGATATATAACTAAAAAAACAAAACAAATAAACATACGGTTTGACAATGTATGCGTCAACAAATAAATATGAAGAAGGGACCTAGAAACATGTTAAATGCGAACTTGAAAAATAAAATAAAACTTCTCAGTCCCTGCAAGTTATATTCAATACTCAATTTGGTGTCTATATACGCTGACAAACGTACTTGTACACCATGTGCATGTACCAGTCTTGACTCGAACTACCCCTGACTCGAAATATTTTGTCCAGTCCTGTCGAGTTCGAGAGAGTTTGAAGTTCTACTGAATGTATATATACGAGCTTCAGTGGTCCTATAATTTTCGTCATTCATTTGGTATCAGGGTTTTAACCATAATTTAACCGTTATAATGAACATGCGAAAAATGATAAAATTGATGTGTGTGAGAAAGATTACCAGTTATCAGCGGAGGGACGATGATTCTACTAAGATTGTATGCATACGTCTGGTATCCCCATCCCCTTCAATAAAACTGAATGTCACATATATCAGAAGTGCGTATATGTTGAAAATCTCGTTAAACCTTCGCTTAAAATAAAAAAAAAACACACACATGCATTTCAAGACCCATTAGACATACTAATACAGTGTATAGGTATCACTAGTCAGTAAGAATAAAAAGAAGTCCATTTTTTTGGTTTACTTGAGAACGGTTGTAAACATATTATCGACTTAAGGTCATCGATACAAGTAAGTTACCATATGAGAATAATATAATTACCAGATTTATCCATACTGTTCAATAATGAACTTGTCAAACTTTCAACGAACTTTGAATCGACTGTACTGTAGTTTGTAAAACAACAAATGAAAAATATTCATTCTCGTGAGTTATCTATTATTTAAAACTAAGTGTTAACTCTAAAACAAGATGTTATAAATCCTTTCATCTCCATAAATGTGTCTCGAGGGTAACAAATAATTTATCATTTACCGTCGCGCTTGTCCGGCACGTCGGGCACACGAACACTGAACACTAACGTGAAAAACAACAACACATAGGTATACTGTGTAGTTGTACATCTGTAATGTATTTAAGCAAATATAAGACTTGTAATTATACTAAATTAAAGTATTTATTAATAGTGAGCAAACTCATTCGTGATGTTATTTTATTATCTTTTATTACGTGCTAAGGTGCGCATGATACATGCCATTAGTATACTGGCATTCGCATCAGATTTACATACGTTTTCAGCAAAATATTCCCCTTTAAGATTTGGCCATTTTGTTGGGTATATACATTTATTATCATTATGGTTAATTAGTACTGGATCTCTCTCTCTCTCTCTCTCTCTCTCTCTCTCTCTCTCTCTCTCTTATACTAATCTCCCACTCTCTCTTCAGTTTCGGTTGTGATAATCATATGTTATATGAAAAGCCTGATTTAACGGACATGTTTACATAACGTACTAATTGATCAATGTACGATATCTACTAAATATAATTAACCAACCACTTTTGAGACCCTTAACTAGTAGTCAGCATAATCAAAGATGATACACCTGCATCTGTCTGTTTGTTAAAGGTACAGCATGTAACAATAATAGCCAGAGGTATACATTCTACGTATACATGATAATATTACACACACTTTTTTTAGGCCAAGCTGCCTCTATTCATTGGTTTATGACAAATACAACTTCTAATGTATCCATTTGTAAAGAAAACAAAAATATCACATTTACAATTTATTCACTGTTTTATTGTGAAGAGAAATTAAATGGTGTGTGTGTGTGTGTGTGTGTGTGTGTGTGTGTGTGTGTGCGTGTGTGTGTTTGTGTGTTTGTGGGTGGGTGGGGGTTGACTAAATGGTGTACATTACTACGGTTAAATAATAAAAACAGTGTCTAAATTTCTTATTATTTAATGCGTTCATAAATAAATGTTTTTAAACTATGTTCACTATTTTCATATCGTCTTGTAGCAAGATTTCTAAAGCACCATGCGTAGTTGGTACGTTGGCTTATTTCATTTGTAGATCTAGTGTTAATGTAATATATAATGCAACGCGCGTTTTTCGATGTTCGATGTTCATACTAATAATGTATAAGCATTTCTATTTTCTTTTTCTTTTCGAAGTTAGTTTAATGAAATTTTAGGCGTCCCTCCGTGTGGTGGTGGGAGGGAACCCAGTTCAGTCCAAACACTTTATGTGAGAAAGTTTTCAAGTTGCAGTGGTTCTACTCAGATTCATACCGAGGTCTTTATTATCACTACTATTGAAATTAGATATGACAACTATTATACTATTTTTATGGTACGTGTTTAAAATTACGCCATTTTCTTATAAAAACAGATAAGAGAATAAGCTAGTTTGGTACATCTGGTCTTCCTTGTCATCATTGTTACATGTGGAGGATAGAGATGTGCTCATGAGCTCTGTCCACTTAAGGGTCACTGGTTCAATCCTCCGCCACGGCCATGTGAGCAAGACATTGTATCCGCATGTATTAAGTACTGGTTCTACCAAGGAAGACTTTAAGCGTGAATTGTCTAAGTTGTAAGAACTTGTCTCAAAGTCGAGGTAAAATAAATCAATTTAAACAAAATTGAATGTCATTCTTATTCATTTTAAGCTGACTGCGAAAAGAGTTTATATAAATTGTATATGTTCCGTTGTATTGTTGAACCGGTAGCGGGTGTTGTTTTTTCAGAAACCATCGTGTCGGACACGTGACCTATGGCGCGAGCGGCCAACAGATTGCATTGACACCTGCTATACAAAGATACCGATAATTGTTTGTGACATAATAAGTACTTTACCAAACTGAAATTAAAATCCAAATTAAATTTGATTTTAATTGGGTTCCGGGAGCCAATATTAGATGAAATTGTAATTTACCAACAGCCAACTATTTCAGCATATTGAACCTGATTGTAAATGTTTCTCAAATACAAGTATACCACTTGTACATTCCCAAATCAGTTTATTGTCTATTCTAGGGGAACACAAATGAATATTTGATGATAAAGTGCGTTGCTCAACAGCAACCTACGTCATTATACTGGCACCCCAACCGACCAAGGCACGGCACAGGGCCCAGAATAGTATTTATGTTATTAAAGTATTACATATTAACTGCAGCTATTTCAAAACGTACCGTGTGTGTGTGTGTTTGGCTAAACACATATATCATTGTAATGAATCGAGTACTGTACTCGGAGAAACTGAGTAAAACATGTCATGAAAATTGTTAATTATGTAACATGAAAATTAAATGAATATCGATTCATGATGTTAAGCAAATAAAAATTCGCTACATAAAATATATCGCCCAAACACACACAAATAGCGCTGGTGGGAGATCGGACCGAACACCTTCTAATATCGGACCCGATACTCGCCATTTAAACCTTTACTTCATATAGACGCCTTTGGACACCTCTAAAATAGACGCCTTTGGACACCTTAGATAGAAGGCTTTCGAATGATTGGGTGAATTATGTTTATAAGGGTTAACCACACAGTCCAAACATATATCACGTTCACCAGATAAAAATCATACTCTGCTCTTTTCTTAAATGTTCCTAAAGTTTCAAACACTTATATTTACATGTGCCATGCACCTTCACATTGACATTGTATGTCGATGCTAAGAAATAATTAGGAGCATGCATATTCATATCAAAACATGTTACTCCTTAGCGTAACTAACTATAAAGATATACAAATTGAATTTTCAATTATAAAAAAAAACTGTTATAACTGTTATCAGATTCTAACTGAAAATAAAACCACAAGCCACTAAACTGCTGCTACAATTATAATTACCTACAACGAGATGTACTGAATACTTTATCAAAAAGAAAGGATGGCTGCACCAGTAAACGTCTAATAAAACACCAACCTTTCGTTTGTTTAGTCCCAGCTTCTATAAATGCGTGTTACACTGACTATAATATCCTTTCTATCTGTAAAAGTAATCAACATGCACGCAGAATGAATGATATATCATGAATACGCAACATAGTTTGCCTGTGTTATACGTTTTTATCTCTTTTCTGAGCCTAACAAAACCACATTTCAACCACTGAAAATAAATAAAGTACATACATCACAATATCCATTGAAGTCTATTAATCCTTGTATTGTCTCACGAATTGTAGTTATTTAAAACGCGTACAATTAATGATTTTTAAGTTCACGCTGAGGGCACAGACATAACAAGTCTTAGTCCATTCAGGCAGTATAGTAAACACCTTAATTAGTTTTAATCAAATTGAAGATTGGAGTATTAATAAACCCGTTCGCAGCGGTGGTGTATTTAAATGTCATAAAGTACCTTAATCTCATGTGAGATTCAATTTAAAACTAATACATCCTATAAAAAATAAATCAAAGCAATAAAAGTTCCGATGCAAATGTTATCTAGCCTAGGACTAATAATGGGTGATTAGCCCTCCGATTGTTATCCGTATTTATTTAAATGGGAATGTCACTCTATTATATTCACGTCATTAAACATATATTGTTTTTGTGTATTCTCAGGCTGCACGTAAATATATACTAACGGTAATATCGCGCTGATATGCGATCTTGCAGTTAACGACCTATATGGTTATGGCGCAATCAGCAGATACATCGGTATAGCAAAGAATCAATAAGTACAAAATACTTGGCGTAAACAGACTAAGTGGATAGATACAACAACTCCAACCCTCAGCTGCGTGTGCTGATCATGATATACATACAGGACGTTTTACATTTACTTTATATATATATTATATTACACTTGAGCCTTCCGCGTCGTTGTCGACTTGAAAAAATGTGTAAACTCGTGTTATAGGTATACACGATGGAATAATATTGACAAAGTTTTGCTTGACTCAATTTCATTAAAATTTTATCATATTAACATGTTTCCCAAATATAAGCATTTAAAATAACAACGCATAACAACAGAAAAAACAACAGAACAACACAACAACAGCAGTACCAACATCAATAGCACGATCATCATCAAGAACACCAACATTATTAACCGTGACCACCACCACTTTCTACACTAACACTACCAGCAGGACCAACACCAACACCCCAAAACAACCAACACCAACAATACCACCAGCAACACCAACACCACCAACACTAGCAACACCACCAGCAACACCAACACCCAAACACCAACACTCCCAACACAACCAACAAAATATCCAACACCACTAGCAACACAAACACCCCAATATCACAAACACAACAATCCACTTCACTATCAGCACCAACAGCACCAGCTCCAACATGCTAACACCCCTAAACAACCAACACAAACAATACCACCATCAACACCAACACCACCAACACAAGCAATACCACCAGCAACACCAACATCACCAACACAACCAACAAAATATCCAACACCACTAGCAACGCAAACATCCCAACATCACAAACACAACCATCAACTGCACTATCAGTACCAACAGCACCAGCTCCAACACACCAACACCAACACCAACACCCGGACAACACCAGCGACAACAACATCCAAACACCACCAACACCAACACTACCACAAGCAACATCAACACCACCAACACTCCAAAACCACCAACACAAACAATACCACCAGTAACATCAACACCACTAACACCATCAGCAAATGCAACAACAATACCACCAACAACAACACTAACAATAACAGTAGTAATACACGCCTTAGTTCTGCAAGTCTCCGATTTCTGTCCCACACATTCAGAGGATATGGTTAGGTGCGGATTCGAACGCACGGCCTCTAGATTGACAGCCAGACGCTTAACCAGCTGATTTAGCCGGTTCCTGGTTGGAGTAGAGTGATAAAACAATGTCCAAGGGAAAACGGCGAAAATCATATTAAGATACCTCGTGTGGAAATGAGATCACTTGAGAATATGTACATCAGAGAATAGCGACTAAGTGTTGTATTGCTATTCGCATGGTTAAAAGTTCCTCTATGGTTAAGAAAATTTGTTCGCTTATTTACTTTGATTCATATAACATTAAATTAATAATTTAAAGTTGTTTATAATAACATGATAGAAATATGTGCAGGAATCCATTACAACTAGACCTGCCAATGAATAACTGAAGATTGATATCTGAATAGGAATTGAATTAGATATAATTTCTTTAGAATTATAACCTATGGGGAAGTAGTCTTTTCGTTCTACGCTCAAGAATAGATTTTTAATTTTATTTTGCATTCTTAAAGCAACACATCCACGTTTGAACTTTTTTTAAAAAAAAAAAAAAAATTGAGTTATGAGCACATTTCCCATACAAACATATGATCAATTGGCTGTATATGAGCATATAAACACAATCCCGAACAAAATGATGCCCAAATTATAATGCGTGACTAACTCTTTATAAAACAAGCGTGTAACTCACCCGAGTAAAAAAAATTGTCAAAATGACTTTCAAGGCAGGTAAAGTACACTACGCACTAAAACGTGAAGTTTTTTAATACGACTCGCATAATTCAATTTGAAGCCAAGTTGGAATCCTCGGCAATTTAGAAATAATTTATAAAGCGTTTGTCACGCTTTATAATTTGAACATCTTTTTTTTATAATTCTAAAGCGTTCTGGATAGTGTTTGTTAGCACATATACAGCTCACTGACCATATATTTATGTATGGGAAATGTGCTCACAACGCAACTGAAATTTTTTTTAAAAAAGTTTAAACGTGGATGTGTTGCTTTAAGCTTCAATCAAGAAAAGGTTATGGTAAACACAAGACAGATCGATCCCTACAAGATCTGCGTTTTGTGTGAATCTCTATGTAATTTTCGGCTCACACAACGCCTCCGTATATTTGAATTTTCAATATTCGTTTCATCAAGATCGTTAGTTATCGCTGAGCCAATTATGCGCTGAGCTCCGATTTCCCCACTCCCCCCACCCCACACCACCACCACCCCACCCCTCCCAACCATTTACTTTGTCCATATATCAGACAGTAGTACCTAAAAAAGCATAGTATGTATTTACATAACTTTCCTGGAAATATTTACACTTTTTTAACAAAATATACATATTGTCAGTATAAAACATTAACATTGTTAAGAGTATAGAAAATAAACTGAATTAGATTTTAACTTAAATTCACCAAAATTTAGATATAAATAAGAGGAATTTTGAATAATAGCAGATGAAGAACAGAGAAATAAATACAGCTTGATTATCAAAAAGAAAATCATATAAAATTAATATTAAATTCTATATGATATCAAACATAATTATTAAATGTATTTCTACAAAGTAATTAGGAAATGTGAAAACATTCAGCCCTTGTGTGAGCCATTTGCCGTATTGATTAATCACCTAATGATTATTATGCTATATAGCAGCAATAAAGACGTTTTCAAAAAATTTCAACATTTCATTTGAAAGCCGCTGTCAGTTTTACGTGTGAGCACACACTTCCACCCATGTTTATTGACGCGATCACAGTGTAGCGGCGTGCACTGCCGCGTAGTCTATTTATCCAATGTGCATTGATGACTTTGTGTCTGCGTAACAGACGAAATGGTGGCGTGTGTAGAGTAAATATTTTGAAACATCAAATAAATGTCCGAATACATAGATACCCACCTGTCACACATCAAAGAATGTGATTAATAAGTATAGTTATAATAGCTGAATAGCGTGCGATGGATTAAAACGTACACGCGTGCGTAATGCATTCGCGCGTCCAGACAGACAGACAGTAAGTATATAGGAACGAGCATGTATGTAAAGTTGGTATTACTACTACTACTACTACTACTACTACTACTACTACTACTACTACTACTACTACTACTACTACTACTACTACTACTACTACTGATATTGCAACTACTTCTACTACTACTACTACTACTACTACTACTACTACTGCTACTACTACTACTACTACTGCTGCTGCTGCTTCTACTTCTACTGTTTATAATAATAAATAATGATAAAATTGAAAAAAATATAATTATAATAATAAAATCTTTATTTAACGAGATAATATATTTAAACAGGCCAGTCTGAGGACCTCATATGAAGAGACAAGCCTTAAAACATTACAAGGCTGGTTAAAATAAAATAGTTTTTACATTTTTTGTCATAAAAAACCATAAATGTGCTAAAAAGGAACATTGGAAAATTGGAACATCATCAACACTAAAGGAATGTATTAAAACATCAAAATCGTCTAAAATTACTCACTAAAACAACCTTCATCCAGATTCACGTATAAAAGGAAATACAAAAAGGCAAACCAGACATTTGATTTGATTAAGACATGTTTCACAGGTACGTAAAATATCGATGTTATTCATGTAAACTATTAGTTTTATTCTGGAACATGCGGTAAACAGTCACCATGGTACAAGAAAAAGTATGACAATCTACAAAACGTGCCATATTTCTGTGTAACGTTAAAGTTCGAACCTACATGTTTTGCCTTCATTTAAATAAAAAAGAAATGAAACTGACCCAGTTGAACTTGGCATGATGAGTCAAAAATATATAAAGAGTATCCAAAACATAAGTATATCATAGTCGTAGATTTCCATGACAGTTTTTTTGTTTGCATCAAGGGAGACAGTTTTAGCTGCGACCAAGTGACACACCAACTAATCTTTCAAGTACACATGTATTCAAGTAAAGTATAAAACCGAATTTTTAAATAACCACATTGGTCAAATTCCTGATTTTTAAACGTAATACTATCTATAAGATTTCGCAGGGAATTTAAGTTAAAAAGTGGGTAAACGACATTTTCAGAGTCCTTTGTGACCGAATGGCCAAAGGCGCTGCCTCAAGATCACTAATCTCTCACCGCTGAGGTCATGGGTTTCGGTCGACCTCGGATAAAAAAAGTTATGAAAGAAAATTTGCGATTTACTTTCGGAAGAACGTCATTTATAAAACTGCTTGCTGTAATTATATAACATATTTTGCGTAGAAAATGGCATTAACTATGATACAAGGCGCTGGCAAAATATAGTGGAAATGTTTTTAATTGTACCTGAACAGTATAGATTAAATAATAACTATGATTTTCATGATGATAATAATAATCACATATGCTAGAAATCATAAAAGTCTTCCATGAGGTTCTAATACAAACATAATATGGTATATACACAAGTTCACAACATGCATACAACAAGAGTTGTCAGAAGACAACAAAGCTCGCCTTTGGGATAAAACTTGATTGAGATTGGAGGCAAACACCAAAACTTAAACGCAACTAAATGCAAAAGTGTAACCTGGGTATCTACAGACGAAAAAATAAGTCCAAAAGGGCAATAGCTTTGTCAAAATGCATTCCCGAGTTATGTTTCTTGTCTCTGTGTGTTCCATCGATGATGCTGAACACACATACGAAGTTTCATTCATATCCAATGAGTGGTTACAATGATATGTTAAACAACAAAACGCAAAGTTTAACTTTGGTGTCTAAGTCCAAAAAGAGCCATAACTGTGCCAAAATGCAATCCAGAGTTATGGTTCTTGTCTCTATGTGTTCCATTGATGATGGTGAACACACATGTAAAGTTTCATTCACATCCAAACAATTGTGTATTTTTATATAGCCTAGATGTCCAAATTTCCGACAATTGTGTATTTTTATATAGCCTAGATATCCAATTTTCAGACGATTGTATCGTTTTATATAGCCTAGATGTCCAATTTTATATAGCCTAAATGTCCAAATTCAGACAATTGAGTATTTTTATATAGACAAAATGTCCAAATTTCAGACAATTGTGTATTTTTATATAGCCTAAATGTCCAAATTTCAGATAATTGTGTATTTTTATATAGCTTAGATGTCCAAATACCAGACAATTGTGTATTTTTATATAGCCTAGATGTCCAAATTTCAGACAATTGTGTATTTTTATATAGCCTAGATGTCCAAATTTCAGACAATTGTGTATTTTTATATAGCCCAAATGTCTAAATTTCAGACAATTGTGTATTTTTATATAGCCTGAGAATCAAAATAACGATAACTAAGAATACCCAAGGACGGAGATCCAGCGCTCCGTCTGTTTAAGGTGGTCTCCTTCAATGAGTACCAAGTCCTTTCGGTCGTCGCAGAATTACAGAAGAAAGTGTAGTGGTAAAGGAGTCAATCATCAAATATGCAGTATGATGTAATAGGACCATAGCCTTTTTGCATAAAATTCTTTCATACATTTTAAAAATTGACGATGACCCAGAATTTAAGAAGCTTGGAAATCAAATCAGCTTTAAAGTCAAGTATAGACAAACCATGCTGCAAAAGTGTTTTATTTGCGTCGGAGAGTAGAATACAGAAGAAAAACGCTTCTAATGTAATTTTTAATAACGATAGCACTGCTTTTAAGATTTCTTAGTAATAAAGATATAAAAAATGTTCAAAGTGCTGTTCATTAGTCAGTTTTGAACTTTTGAGCAATAAAACATATGCTATAAATGCGTTCTTATGTATGTGTGCCAGTGAGTATAAAGAACAGACAGACTGGAATAAATCTATTATGAATCAGTAGTAGTGTGAAGAGTCCTGTAATGATACATCAAATATTGCTTCAAAAACAAATTACATCAGAGAGATTGACCCCCATCATCAATCACAGGTAATTGGTGAAGAAGTTATTTACATCCAAGAACCACGCAAAGTGGCTGTGTATTCGCGAGCAACGCACTTAAAAGCCGCTCTCTGTAACCAAAAGATAAACCAATCGATGCAGCTGTCGAAACAAGATAGTTTTTCTGACAAAGGTACCACAATCATGCAAACAGGTAATGGCTAACATTCAATTGATTTTAAACAACAAGTAATAACCAATACAGCAGAAAAAGATAAAAACGAAGGTTTTACAACTAATTATGAAAGAGTTCCGTTCCTGAAAGACATTCAGGTTAAAGATCAAATAGTGAATGAATTTATGTAAAAATTATAAATGACAATCCATTTTATAAGTTTGAAATACACTATTTTTCCTGGATATGAAAAGAATTATTATTATCGCTCAGAAAAGCGTTAATGTTATATTCTGATATCCATTCAAATTATAAATCTGACAGTGATGTAACAACTAGTAGATTTGATCACTCATTCCAACAGGTGATATCACCCATCCATACTACTTGTTTATGTAATATCACTCATTCCAACAGGTGATATCACCAATCCATACTACCTTGTTTATGTAATATCACTCATTCCAACAGGTGGTATCAACCATCCATACTATTTGTTTATGTAATATCACTCATTCCAACAGGTGATATCACCCATCCATACTACTTGTTTATGTAATATCACTCATTCCAACAGTTGATATCACCCATCCATACTACTTGTTTATGTAATATCACTCATTCCAACAGGTGATATCACCCATCCATACTACTTGTTTATGTAATATCACTCATTCCAACAGGTGATATCACCCATCCATACTACTTGTTAATGTAATATCACGCATTCAAATAAGTGATATCACCCATTCATACTATTTAATTATGTGCTATCACTCATTCAAATATGTGATATCCCCCATATATATTATTTGTATAGGTGACATCACCCATTCAAATAGGTGATATAACCAATTCATATATATCCCCCATATATATTTTTTATAAGTCATATCACTGTTTCAAAATGAAACTAGTGAATAGGTGTTATCATGTAGTAGAGTAACATTTGATTAAACTATATTAAGTGTTTAATCGTTAACCTGACGATATATATATATCGTCAGGTTAACGATTAAACACAAACAGGACATACACATAATTATGCAGCCAGTCTAGGACTCGAACCAGTACCTTTCGCTGACAGGGCGAATGCTCATATTCAAATCTATGTACCAATATAACATGATGTTGTGCAAAGGATTCAGGGGTACAATGATTTAAACAACGTGACTATCCATTTTTACTTCCACAATGCTCCATTTGTATTACGAACATACCTGTTTTTCTTACGAATACTTATTAATATTTAAACTTCCTTTAATTTCATTTTGTAGTCTGCTTCTTTATAATTCTTTACTATTGATGTTTGGCGACGAAAATATTTGGATCAATTCCAACCCCAGCAAAGGACTGCTCAGCGGACTGGTTTAACCCTGAATATTTAAATATTCCTATATCGATTAATAGCACCGTCATTATAAAAATTGATTAAAAAATCAACTTTGATATAAGTAGTTTGACGCAATACGGAACACAGATAAGAGACCCGATGTGATGATGCGAGACGTTAATATGTTCCGCATTATAAACAAAATCAATCGTAACAGGTACTCTAATGGTACATCGATATAACAGTAAACAAGCCATACAAAACGATTAAAAAGATCGCACACAATTGGCTCAGACAGATTGAAAGATATATCAAAAGAGTCGTGACACTGTCTGTGAATATAAAGGCATATTACGGCAACACATCTTTGGTACAGGCAGGACACGTGTATTATTAAAATTGTTGTTTTTATGGCATTGTATTAATAATCAGGTTTTGTGTCATTGCTTTAATACTCAGACTTTAAGTTATTTTTAATAAAATTCTCAAGTCCCAGACTATGAGTGTCTGAATCAATATTCAGCCGTAGAGCTCTTGAATTAATACTTAAAATTGGAGTCCTGGGTTGGTATTCACCAACCATTACTAAGAATATTCTAAGACTTGAACTCAAGAATGAATTTTTAATAACGCACTTCAATATCATATAATGAACACTCTCAATTATCCTCTCTGTCACGGCTAACTATATATCTAAGGTTGTTAATTCGGATTTTCAAGCTTAAGTCTAAGAACTATTCCCAAGAATGGTTGGTAAATACCACCCCGGAACTATCGAATACTCAAACTTTGAACTATTTAAGTAATCCTCAGAATATCATCCTTTGGTTACATTGTATTACTCAGATTCTGAGTGCTTGAATACGCGTATACTTTGAACTCATGATTTGTTACTCAGATTTCAGATCATTGAGTTAATACTCTACAGTGCTTGAACTGATACTCAGTCTTCCAATACTTAAAATATCGTAAAATTCCAAATGCCAAAGGTACCAGGTGCATTCACACAACATATTTAACCTCCAAGTGGGACGATATAATTACAGTTTGTAGTAACCCTCTAACACATGTGACCCAATTTCTTATTTTTCTCCAAATGCTTAAATTGATAAGATTTCTCCATTATTTTCATATAGGTTCACCATGATGAAATCCTTTTGAAAAAAAAATAGGCTTAATGAAAAACCGGCGTTTTTCCCTGGTGCGCGGTTTATATTTTCGTGAGGAGTGCTTTATAGTTGTCGGACTAAAACTCTTATCTAAATTGAATTGATTTATCTGTTTAAGATAAACACCGCCGTAATGAGATCCTTGCTGAAATAGTTGTTTAAATACATCAATTGTTCATTTAAACGCGCCTGATTGCTTTCAATGTATTTTTTAGGATCACTGCGTTTCAAGGGTGATAGTTAACCATGAATTATGAGTTTGTCTCTGCCGTTTTGTTTTGTTTAACATCATTAGCTGTATGTCTCCCCACACGAAATGGACTCCACCTTTGGATCTATATAAATTAATGTGTTGCTATCTGAGATTTTCGTCGCTAACTTCACGTTACATTTCCCGCTGGCGTATTGAGTGCTACATCTAGCAGATAGCTTTGTTAAATGCATGATACAGTTTTTCCATATATCTATAGCGGATTGTGAACAGAATTATATTGTTACGTCATTATTATGTTTTGATTATATTTAAATTTATTGAAAGGCTAGCGTAGTGTTATCGTAGCGATACCTTCTACAGCGATCGTGAGGCACTTTTATGACCTTGTTCTATAATCTGTGTTATACTGTTGGCGGCGATTTCTTTTCCTCCAACCGATAATTTAAAAAAGTTCCAAATAGTTCCAAAATGCAATTGCCATAGCAGAGAAAATAGATATCCAAATTTGTATTGCGATTTTTGTTTTATCAACACTTCAAATATATGAAAGTCAAAGCAAACAGTTTCCACTAAAATGACATAAAATGCAAACAACTACTACGCATCACAACAGCAACGATACCCTTCCCCCCACCCCCCCCCCCCCTCACACACACAACCCCAACCCCAACTTCAGCGGCCCAGGCGACGATCAATATATTTGGGCCACAATTTTTTTGGTAAAATGTAGGGACAAATTGAAACTGTGGTCTCAATACAACGATTTCAGATTGACGATCAATTCGGAATTATTTATATTAATTAAAGAAAGGCTGAAACACGCAAAGGTTAATGTTTCTTGTTTCCTTTTCGTCATTCTAAAGATCAGTCATTTTTTTATTGACGTTTACGCTATTATACGAATGTATTTTTATACATGTGCTATAAAATCAGAACTTCTAGCATCCCGCCACATTTCAAATATTTTCTACAATGACAAAAAAATTCAAAATATTAGATTTTTTAACACAACTCGTTTTTTTTGCGGTGGTGTTGAAGTCAGAAACACATTACATTGAGGGGTCGTCTCAAAAGTAGAAGGGAGGCAACACGTGTTATACTATTAAGTGCTCCACACTAAGCTGCGTATTTGCGTATTTCACTCAAATAAATTTGCGGAAAGCCAAACAATTTTGTTTTTAAGCGAATCGTTACGCAAATAATTTTCCTTTCTCTCAAAAAATTGCTAATACATGCGTATTGAAACAGCTGTTTCATATGGTAAGCAGTCAGATAAACCGGTTTCAGAGAAAGTAGAGGCGAAATACCAGTACATTCAGCTTTCTCATACAGGAGTTTGCATATTATTTGTACGTAGTAATGAAAGCGTCTAGATAATCAAGATCATGCACTTTGACAAGATGTTGAAGTGAAAACGAAAATCTCAGCTTGCAAAGGAAACAAACATGTTCTAATCAAAATCAAAGCACATATTTTAGTAACTTTCCACCCCAACACTCATTTCTTTAAATAAGTATTTTAAACCAATTTTATTTGATTTGTCAACAGCGAATTAGACCAGGAAATTCTTAATGACTGAAAATCACCCAAATAATTCTCTGGTTATAAGATTTCACTCAATTATTCTATTTTGAAGAGTTTTCTCTACTATGTTGTTTGTTTGTTTCTTTCTATCTATCAACCACTTTCCATGTTACTTTGTTTATAATAATAAAATAAATTGCATCTGTCTTTCATATACTTTGTTTTATATGGTTTTATGCTTGTGGCTACTTTTGGTGTATCTAATATAACTACTATAACCATGTGTTGGATAGGTCATTCATTAATGTGTTGGTTTACGATATCAAAAAAGCATACATTAAAAAAAAGAATCAAAACTGTATACAGTTATGTCATCACCAACTAAAAAATTAGAAAACATCCATATTTGAATTAAAAAATTTTTTTTATTTCATTACTATAACAAAATTTATTTTATCTGTCTTTAGATCTGTATGACTTCACTCATTGATAAATCCGTATATCATAGTCTGACAAGAAATTAAAGAAAGACAACTTGATGGGCAAAACTGTGAACGCGTGAAGCCTTTCCTCAGGCCGCACATGCCTTTGATATTCATTATTATGTTTATGTCATAGTTTATATGTTTATCTTTATGTTATGTAAGTCGTGTATTGACTGGTAAGTGATAGCAAGCTGTGATGTGCATGTTTTGAACTATTTAAGTGTATGTCATATATTGCAAAAGCAGTTGATAACCAACGCAAATTGAAGTAATTGTCCAGCTGTTATTTATCTAAACAGCGCAGGTAAACCATGGTGTTTCAGTGCTGTATATTCTTAAGTATAAATGTTTATCGCTTTATGCATCTGTAGGAAGTAATTTCAAAAAGTAACAATGGGCATATCATTCGAAAAAAACACCCTATGGAACGGCATAAAGACAATGCACGTATACCTGACATCGTCACAAATGGTACTAGTACATGCACACATATGAAATGACATGAGCGTCGCCACCTTAGTATGATTTGCTCCAAAGTCCCGCTGAAAAGTTTAAACCTTTTTTACACATGCTTCCAAACAAACCTCGCTCTTCCCACGTAGTCATATTATAAACTGAGAGTGTCAATAAAAGTAGACACACCAGAATGTCATGTAACTAATGCAAAGGCATGTACATAACACACAACTTTTGTCAGGATAGATGAGAACAAGTTATAATTGATGCTATATATACTGTAACAGATGTTCTCGATGACTTTGCTGAAGTCGGAGAATAACGCTTAAAGGTATGGAAAGATGGATAGAAGCACAAACTATATTAGCTATATTTCGAAAATAAATCAAACCAAATAACACAAGGTTTACATAGCGAAAGAAGTTCTAATCGTAATTAATGAAGGACGTAACTTTGTAATGAGACGTACAGCAGTCACTCAGTGCGGTAGAGACGTGCACCTCGGTATAATTTGATATTGTTGTTTCTCTTGCGGCTGCAGACGAACGAAAGACAGACCATAACAATTCGTGCAATCGCATTAAATAAAGTAAAAACAAGGGAAAAAATGCAGGAATACCACATTCTGTCTCATGTGCATACCGTGTAAATACTTTTATTGAACGACTTAATTAATCTTCATTTATCTGTATAAAACATTGTCGTCTGCAGTTCGCATACACATTCCTTGCATTAAATATTAACATTTTATATGGCTGAGCTGCAATTGAAAAATAAAAGCATTCGTTGGAACGGTACTAGTTTTAACATTAGCACAAATTGAATGACGTCATGAGACTTGATGTCAACATAATGACGTAAAAAAATATAAAAAAACCAATGTTGCAATATAAAAATATTTTGTTTACTGTAGTAAATTGACTAGAATTAAATAGAAATATAAACATGAGATGAAACATTCAACACAGCCACAAAGCAGAGAGAACACTACTAATATACGGACAACTCATGATATAGTCCGATGCAATATAAAAGCATTGCTGTTGTTGTATGTATTCTTTAAGAAAATGCGACAGAACCATAAGGTAGCGAGCGTCTGAATAAATGTTGTTTCAAGAAGCAATTCGAACACCAAGAAAGGTCATATTCGAAGGGTAAACTAAAATATTTTTTTTGAAGTAGTATGTAATTGAACATGTATCTTAAAGCCAAACTGAACATTTTCATGTTAATGATAAGGCCTGCGTTTATCCTTTAACAACAAAACGGTCATAACACATAATGTACAAATACAAAATATACACAATATATAAAAAACATTATATAATAATAAATCACATGTCGAGCATGTGGCGTTACAACATACATACAAATAAAATAACATCAGTGGTCATCTCCACCTTGGAACAGTTAGTAATACAATCGCACTGTGGAGCTTGAATCTAATATACGGGTGGACCTAACCTCGCTCTTCCCTCATAGTCCCTCATCATCACGTCATAACCATATCCCCCAACCAACCGTCCTTTTTTAAACTAGACGGTGTTATATAAAGTATATCCATCAGTTAGACTATCCGCTTACAAATACGACAGAATGCACGAGTGTACTGGTGTAAAACATATGTATGATCAGGCAAATGTATACACTGAAAAATATTGATTACCGGCTTCCAGTTTTATTTGACATTGGAAACAAATGCGTTTTATTAATATTAAAACACCTTCTAATACATCTGATATGTTCTTAGAAAATGTCATTGAAAATAAATGAGTTGTTAATTACAACAATTGAATAATTAATGTCGCCCTCGTACCAAAAATGCACAAAGCCAGTAAACCTTTGTGAGAGTAAGAGTAGCGAAAGACTAGTTAATCAAGTGCATAACAGAATAGATACAAACACCGTAATCGATTATCAACCGGCAAAAGAAAAAAAGCCCACATATGTATAATTGACTAAAACAAGTTATGGTTAGTTTTTCTACCCTATGGATGACATATTTAATAATATACAAGATTAAATGTAGAGTAAGTTTAATGTTTTTAGATATCGTTTCCTACTCAGTGATAATTCTTTCACATGGATTCCGCCACTAAAATAAGTTTCCGTTGTACCATTTTTATGATGCACTTTTGATTACCTCACAAACAACATTTTTCAAGTATCTTGCATTAATAATATTATACATATATTACTTAAAAACTCTTTAAAACATTAGTTCAATCAAGAGTTTAGAGTTTATTAAGCATTACTATGATTGTTTTGAGCTAAATAAATGCAGTCTTAAGTAGGTAACTTGTGTTTTGCCTATAAGTTGTCAATCATAGTACAATGAAAAGAAACAAATCCGTTTAATGAACGTGTTTCGTGCCATACGAAATTATTTGATATTTGTCTAGTGCAATATAAATATATTTCATTAACTGCTTAGTTCCAATAATGTGTATTTGATTATATGGAATGCAGCTGGTTACCTCATGTGGGTGTGTCAGTTGCAAATGTCTGTAGTCACTTTTCATGTGGCTGTGTTCATTCCATATAACGGTGTCCACATGTCAATTGTCTATGTTCATTTCATACACCTGTGACTACAGTCCATGTGTCTATTTACATTGCTTTTATCTGATGTCTATTCCAACACATTCCATGTGTCTCTGCTGATGTCTGTGTCCACATTCCATGTATCTATGTTGATCTATTATCTGTATCAATATTGCCTGTGTCTACATTTCCTGTGTCTGTATTCATTCTATTTGCCTTCGTCCACATTTCATGTCTCTATGTCAATTGTATATGTATGTATCCATTTATGTGTTTTTACTGTGCTATGCTCTATGTCCATTCCTTGTGGTTTTGTCCATTTTACACGTTTGTATGATGATATTATAATAAGAACGAACACAAAGTTCATTTTGCTATCTCAATTGAACGCTGATCTAAACCAGTAGAAACATTGCTGAAAGCAACGTTGAACACCGTGAAATACAATACTGTACGTAACAGCTAACCCGCCACTTTTGTACTTTCAATATATAAGTCAAATTATTAAGTAGCGTAATTACATATGTTACCTTGCCTTACATTCTTTCTTATTCAAATACAAATTTAAAGAAAATTGCTTTTATACTTTTTTGAGAAAATACATAAAAAGGTCAAGTTGTGGGTTAGCTGTTCCGTTCAGTATGTAAGAGTTTTATCTAACTATCTACTTGAGATGAAAAGTACATCATATTCATCAAAAGTACATCTTAAAAGAAATAAATTTAAAGAATGTATCATATGCACTGCAGTTTGAAACGATTCAAAATGTTTTCGTGGATTGGATCACTTTTAAATTGTGTTTTGTATTTAAGATAATGAGGAATTTACGTTTTAGTGTTTCCAAATTCTTACATAAGTAGTATACATTAATGATAATGGCAATATGATAGAGAAATTTCTTTGATAGTCGAAAATTAGTTATGCAAAGCAATATTTATTCTAGTAAGTTCATTTCAAAATTTACCAGCAGCCGAACAAAGAATCTATAGAAATGCTGTAAGCATCACTCCAATACAAATAAGTGAAGTGAAAAGCAATACTTCTTCGAATGAAGCGACATAATATATATATATATCGCCGTTGTCTGGTCTATATATTTATTTCTTGGTTATTCAAAAACAATTATCTCCATATAATATCATGCATTGTGAATGAGCATCTGAAAAGATTAAAAAACAAAGCTCGTCGATGAGATAAAACTCACCACCCATGCAAAGATTGAGATTGGAGGCAAACACCAAAATTTAAACGCAACTAAACGCAAAAGTTAAACCTGTCTGTTTACAGACGAAAATAAAAATTCCAAAAGGGCCATAACTCTGCCAAATTGCAACTCCGAGTTATAGGTTCTTGTCTCTGTGTGTTCCATTGATGATGGTAAACTAACATGCGAAGTTTCGTTCATATCCAATGAATGGTTGCATAGATATCTTACCTCATAAAAGATTTTTACCTGAAAAAATTTAGTCGAAAAAGGGCCATAACTGTGCCAAAATGCAATCCAGAGTTATGGTTCTTGTGTCTTAGTGTGTTCCATTGATGATGGTGAACACAAAGCAAAAGTTCATTTATATCCAATAAATGGTTGCATAGATAACTTACCTGATAAAAAACTTTAACCTGAAAAATTAAGTCGAAAAAGGGCCATAACTGTGCCAAAATGCAACCCAAAGTTATGGTTCTTATCTCTGTGTGTTTTATTTTATTGTTGATTGTGAACATACATGTGAAGTTTCATTCATATCCAATGATTGGTTGCATATATATCTTACTTAATAACACCTTTAACTGAAAAAGTAAGTCGAAAAAGGGCTATAACTCTTCCAAAATGCAACCCAGAGTTATGGTTCTTGTCTTTTTCTGTTCCATTGATGATGATAAACACCCATACGAAGTTTCATTTATATCAAATGGATGGATGCATAGATATCTTATGGTTCTTGTCTCCGTGTGTTTCATTGACAATGTTTAACTAAGATGCGAAGTTTAACCTGGATGTATACAGACGACGCTGACGACGCCGACGACGACGGCGCCGTGGTCATGGCAATAGTTCTCCTTGGACTTCGTCACGGTGAGATTAAAAGTATATATAACCAGTCAAAGACAATGTGGTCAAAGAAAACAGCCACGACACTCGCACACATACCAACAAGTTGTGATATCAAACATACCAAAGATAACATTGGAACGGTCAGCGGTAAGAACACTGCCAGACTATCCTCTTCAAAATATAGCGGCATCCACACGTGCGTATACTATCTCACAAAGAAGCCCAAGAACATATTGGTAACGAACGATAACTGTGCGAAGGCGGTTGACATGTACTATGTAAACACAAAGTTGACCAGGCTTTCTTTACTCCAAACACTTTTAAATATATACTTAAATGTTTAAACATTTAAATCTATGAAAAGCATCTACATAATCATGATTTTGACCGGTTCTAGAAAAAATCCCATACAGTTTACTTGATACTGATTAAATGTAAAAAACACTTAAGAAAGCTTGGGGAAATATAGGTCAGGTACTTGCATCATGTTAAAAGTGTTGCTATACGTAAACGTTTTCAACTAGTATACAGATGACGGACCAACAGCAGGAGAGTAACATTTAAGGTCAGCACACCGTAAGACGGAGTGACAGATGCTTGAAATATAGCGCTGACACTTGTGAAAAAATATTTCTGATTATATTAGTTAATAAACGCATTTGCGTTTACGTCTATAAGTTAGTAATTAAACAAGTATAGCAATGTATGTATAACTCATCAATTTATTGAACTCCAGCATTGTATTGAAAATTCTACAACTATAATGCTTCATTACAATAAGCATTTATATAAATAAAAAGTGATAATGATAACCAGTTCAACATATTATCATCACTGGAACCATTTAAGTTTTTATGGTTTTAAGAATTGGTTGGCAAGCTCCCCAGTATATGGTTTGGTACATGTACCGTTCCAAGATGTTGGACCCTGTTGCCACATCTTATGAACGTATTTATGTTTGTATTGAACTCATTTTGATTATCCCAGATAGTGGAATTAAGGGTTGCATAAACAAAGATAAGATAATATGTTCAAAATGAAACGTAGTAGTCAAAGGATATTGGAAACAGCATGAACACAACTGCACTGGTTGTGTTCATGCTGTTTCCAATATCCTTTGACTGCTACGTCTCATTTTGAACAAATTATCTAATCATTGTTTATGCAAACTTTAATTCCACAACTGACAGCGGCACTTTACAAGTGATATAAATACAGATAAAATAAAACAAGCATACACAATGAATAATTTTGAAAAAAAACAAACCCCAAAAAACATGAGAAATATCTAAACAGGAAAAACAAAAATAAAATTGTTGTACCAACCGCTGACATAAAACAAAGATAGGTATTTCTTATCCTTCACAAAATAAGAATGAATGTTGTATAGAGAGAGAGGTGTAGCATTCAAAATCAAAGCCACCTAAATATCATAAACACAATTAATGTTTCAACATATTGACTTTTTTAGTCGTCGCATCATAAAACCAGACGGTGAAGATAGTGCCAACAGGCCACCATCTTATAATAACGGCCACATGCACATTCGTATCGTGTTATGGTAAAACAATACTACCGCAGTGCAGTTGTAAAAGTGTCAGGTCAAAATTTCTTTTCATATTTAATGGCGTATGTTTCAAACAAATGTTGATGCGAATATCAAGTTGATAAAAGTAAACTTCTTGACTTGACTGAAACAAGCAGAATAGGCGCAATATCTGGCAAACCACCTACACATGCGGATGTATACATGAGATATTGTGTAAAAAACAAATATATGCTCAGGTAACAGGAAAGCGATGCTATATGAAGATGTATTCAATGACTTTACAGAAGCCAGATTGAGGCAAGAGAGTAATAGTAAAGCATCCAAAAAGAGACGAGGATCTAGTATGAAGCGCTTCATTCCATTTAAGGTTTTAGTCGTCATCATCGAACTTCTATTCCTTCCAGGCGTCACACTAGAAAAGAGGCCAATCACCAAATCTTCAGTACATACAAGGATTTGATTCTCTATATAATTCCTTGGTAGTATTAATTATCAAAGTCACAATTTTTGATTACATCGAAACTTCACCAAGAATATATACTTCGTCCAGACTTGGAGATTCACTCAATTCAATTGTTTGATATTGACAATTGGTATAAACAAGATATTTAAACAGATATCAAAATTAATGTAATTAACAATTCTTTTTTTTTGTCTCAACCATATGCTACGTAGACACTATGCTCGGGTCACCAGTTCTACAAACATAAGTTACGTCCGTAGGTTAGGTACGTATACGTCGTTTCTGGTTTTATTTTTGGCCGTTCAAAGACTGTGACCACTTCTTTTGTAAATTCTTTGATGCATTTATTATGTGTGGCCGCTGTGATAGCCATGTTCTTGAAATAGAACGTTTCCTATTAAGTATATAATTTTTTCTAGTTTTATGAACCTTTTCACTTTTGCATGAGTAATTTTAGTTTCCAAAAGATAACATTATAATCATTAAGATAACACTGTACATAAAATTATTTTTATTACACAAAATCGATTAATGTTTCACAGCATCAATGTTAGAGCCAAATAAGTATGCACTTTAACAATTGTATCATAACTTTATGATATATTCTTCTCCTGGCGTCAAATATATTAGCTATGCGCGGGACATGTGCCAATATGTTCTGCTATTTAGTACCACAGTTATGCAATCGTATCGAAACCGCCAAATGCATGTTAAGATGACTGATCCTATTATATTGATATTTGTGGCTGTACGTTCTTTGAATATATTTTGATTAACTAAAGATAGTTTCAATTTCACTTTAAACACATAATGGATTGATAACATTTGAACATTATCTCAAGGTTAAACCAAGCACGATATTACCTTTTGGTGAAAACTAAGCTAAATACGCAAATTTAGCTATAGATAACAGCACTGTTTTCATTCATTGGTTGGTTGGATAATAGAAATTTTAAAACTTTTTTTTGTAAATGACATTATTCATAATATTATTAAAGTTACGGGTACAATACATGTTAGATATACAATATAAGCAAAAATGTTAATAAATGTTAAGAAATACACAGCCTAATAAGGCTTATCAGTCACAATTTAATCAAAATTGCAATTACTTCAAAACAAATTAAGAAAAAAATAACATGGCGTTATTTAACAAAATACCAAGAACAAAATAAAATGAATCATAACATCTAACCATCAATGCAATGACAAAAAGAAAACAATCTTAAATTTGCCCTGTTTTAAGCACACATTGCAAGATACATTTTTGCATTAATAAAATCTTAAATCTTAAACTTTTCTTCTAAACCTAAAATTCTAACCAATAATGTATATCGTACCAAGAAACCACCATTGTGCAATGCAAATATAACAAGGTTTGCCGGAAGAAAAGCGCGCCCTACTTTTCGAAAATACTTAAAAACAAAGGTGCAACGTATTACGTATTAGAAAAATTATTAGATGAACACCTGCTGGAGTTAATTCCTATACAATGAGTGCAAATAAGTTCATATAAGACAGTCAAAGGCACTATAAATGATGTTTGTAAATGAAACAAAGGTTTTCTGAATGTAACAATTGCTAAAGAAAACTAATTATTACGGGAAATCTTATGTAATTCGGGAGTAATAATTTCTCATATTCTAGTAATAGTGAAATTGACTAATTTTGCTTGGAGCTAATCCCTAGCTTCTTATTCAGGGTTAAAACCTATGTACGAAAGCTCAATAAAAAAAATCTTAAAATAAATTGACATTGACCATGTCCAACACTCAGCTCCATTTTCTGTCTAGGAACCATCACAAATTTCACCAAACTATCTAATAGAGAATTTAAATCAGAATGAAATCACATAACTCATCTGATTGGTCACAATTTATGTTGCAGTTTTAAGCGGGACACATCCTTGGCGTGTGGACCAGGTTAGGAAAACCATGTTTTCATTATATTATTTTGGCATGCTTAAATATATATCATTTTGGCAATACGGGACCGGTGAGTAATACATAGGCATGATGTATTGGGGAAAAGGTTTTTAGCCAATTTCAAAATTCCAAAAAGATATTTTTTCACTTTATTTAATACATACAATTGCTAAAGGCACACAATGGACATTGTCGAAACCAGAACTTAGGATGTTTGGAAGCAATGTTATTAAATATCAACAAAGTATTTTAGATATAATAATGCAATACTTACAATAAATAATAACTGTAAAAAGACTGAAAAATAAACTGAATGATTTTACCATAGCTATAATTAAGAATAAATCGAATCCATATGGTTTTGTTGCATGATTGTTTATATACATATGGTTTTGTTGTGCGAGTGTTGAAATCCATATGGTTTTGTTGCACGATTGTTGATATCCACATGGTTTTGTTGTGCGAGTGTTGAAATCCATATGGTTTTGTTGCACGTATGTTGATATCCATATGGTTTTGTTGCACGATTGTTGATATCCACATGGTTTTGTTGCACGATTGTTGATATCCATATGGTTTTGTTGCACATGTGTTGATATCCATATGGTTTTGTTGCATGTGTGTTGATATCATATGATTTTGTTGCACGATTGTTGATATCCACATGGTTTGTTGTGCGAGTGTTGAAATCTATATGGTTTTGTTGCACGTGTGTTGATATCCATATGGTTTTGTTGCACGAGTGTTGATATCCATATGATTTTGTTGTGCGAGTGTTGAAATTCATATGATTTTGTTGCACGATTGTTGATATCCACATGGTTTTGTTGTGCGAGTGTTGAAATCCATATGGTTTTGTTGCACGTGTGTTGATATTCATATGGTTTTGTTGCACGATTGTTGATATCCACATGGTTCTGTTGTGCGAGTGTTGAAATCCATATGGTTTTGTTGCCCGTGTGTTGATATCCATATGGTTTTGTTGCACGATTGTTGATTGATATCCTAATGGTTTTGTTGCACGATTGTTGATATCCATATGGTTTTGTTGTGCGAGTGTTGAAATCCATATGGTTTTGTTGCACGTGTGTTGATATCCATATGGATTTGTTGCACGAGTGTTGATATCCATATGATTTTGTTGTGCGAGTGTTGAAATCCATATGGTTTTGTTGCACGTGTGTTGAAATCCATATGGTTTTGTTGCACGAGTGTTGATATCCATATGGTTTTGTTGTGCGAGTGTTGAAATCCATATGGTTTTGTTGCACGTGTGTCGATATACATATGGTTTTGTTGCACGATTGTTGATATCCACATGGTTCTGTTGTGCGAGTGTTGAAATCCATATGGTTTTGTTGCACGTGTGTTAATATCCATATGGTTTTGTTGCACGATTGTTGATATCCACATGGTTTTGTTGCACGATTGTTGATATCCACATGGTTTTGTTGTGCGAGTGTTGAAATCCATATGGTTTTGTTGCACGTGTGTTGATATACATATGGTTTTGTTGCACGTGTGTTGATATCCATATGGTTTTGTTGCACGAGTGTTGATATCCATATGATTTTGTTGTGCGAGTGTTGAAATCCATATGGTTTTGTTGCACGTGTGTTGATATCCATATGGTTTTGTTGCACGATTGTTGATATCCACATGGTTTTGTTGCACGATTGTTGATATCCACATGGTTTTGTTGTGCGAGTGTTGAAATCCATATGGTTTTGTTGCACGTGTGTTGATATACATATGGTTTTGTTGCACGTGTGTTGATATCCACATGGTTTTGTTGCACGAGTGTTGAAATCCATATGGTTTTGTTGCACGTGTGTTGATATCCGTATGGTTTTGTTGCACGTGTGGTGATATCCATATGGTTTTGTTGCACGAGTGTTGATATCCATATGATTTTGTTGTGCGAGTGTTGTAATCCATATGGTTTTGTTGCACGATTGTTGATATCCATATGGTTTTGTTGTGCGAGTGTTGAAATACATATGGTTTTGTTGCACGTGTGTTGATATACATATGGTTTTGTTGTGCGAGTGTTGAAATCCACATGGTTTTGTTGTGCGAGTGTTGAAATCCATATGGTTTTGTTGCACGATTGTTGATATCCATATGGTTTTGTTGTGCGAGTGTTGAAATCCATATGGTTTTGTTGCACGTGTGTTGATATCCATGTGGTTTTGTTGTGCGAGTGTTGATATCCATATGGTTTTGTTGCACGTGTGTTGAAATCCATATGGTTTTATTGCACGAGTGTTGATATCCATATGATTTTGTTGTGCGAGTGTTGAAATCTATATGGTTTTACTACGTAAGTGTTGAAATAACTTTTTAAAAAACTTTTTTATTTTCTTGTGTTGAAATCCTTTTAATTCATTTAATGTTATTGGAATCCATTTCATTTTGTTGTACGAGTGATTGTGTTGTAAGATTGCAACACGACATTTTTGTACAGAATACTGTTTTAGACGAACAATACACATGGGTATACAGATGGGGATTAGCGAAATGACGGGAACTGAATAACTGTCTAAAAATTTAAAAAATAGTGTTAAAGATTAATGTACTTATACTCCATTTCAATAAGAAATATGTTTTAAAAAATGCTAAACATGTTAGATTGTTAAATACATTTAATCGTTTCCGTAATATATACCAAATCTTTCAAAATGTTACTACTTCCCTTGCTTTTATAATAGTTCTGGTAATGGTAGGATCAATATGATGCAGGTATGGTAAAACACCGTGTTGCGCATAAAATACGGTCTTATTCAGACAAAGTCATTTTACTACTGAAAGTCTGTTAAAAGTGTTGCTTATCACCATTCAAGACAGTGCATGATAAATTCAAGATAAAGTTATTGTTAACTCCTTTATTACATTATTATTCGGAGAAAGCCTGAAATATTTCATTGATCCAGTCATTTATCTTGAATTCAGCAAAATTCACTACAATAATGGTTCTGATTAACAGAAATAATTAACGGCATTAGATAATAATGGATCTCATTTCCTATACTTGGATGATTAGTTACGTCTGCTAACAGAAATAAAGCAGACGTCACTATAGTTACGGCGAAACATGCAACAGACATAATACAGGTTTATTGAATGCATAGGTTGTTGTGCTTCTTTTTTTAATTATAGAGGATTTCTTAGTGGGTTGTTTTTCTCAGTCATTTGTTATATTATTGATAGAATTTAAAGAAACTTCCCTGTATCTAATATCAAATAATGTTTATGCAATAGCAGAAATAAAAATAGTTACTGTTCATTTTATGTTATTGTCTCACTTACAACACACCTGTCTTTGAACGGAGTCGTGAAAATGTTATTTTCGAAGAAATACACAAAAATGGTTTGATAATAATAAATGCATTGGAAAAGACTTCATGATTTACTATCAATAGGACCAAAAATAATAAGAAAAAAACAACAGCTACTGAAATCTTCTTTAAGAGACAATTATTTATTCTTCAAGGTAGCAAAGCCGGGCCCGATTAGCTCAGTCGGTTACGCGTCTGACTATCAATGCAGAGGTCGTGAGTTCGAATCCTCGCCCGGCAACGGTCTCCGTGATTATTGATATACGACATTGTGCCTCATTATCATTCGTCTCTCACCGCTGATTCAAGTGGGAAAGTTATCAGTTACTTTGCAGAGATGGGGTGTGCTTGAGTACTGGTAAATCCCAGGAAACAGTGGTTAGGTTAACTGATCGTATGTTTGCCCTCGATGGCATAAAAATGACGCTAAATATTCAATCAATTAAAAGACAAAGTTAATGATAATAAAATAAGTTTATTTAATCATATGATTTATTTTTTTTAACAAATATATTAGTTATTAGTTCATTTGTTTCATTTTCATCTTTATATATACAGACATTTTAAACAGACATTTGAACCTTCTTCTTATTTAAGTTTAGAAAATATTAATTATAAAAACACTATAGCTAAAGTACGGTTATTATCACATAAACTAGCTATTGAAACAGGACGACATAAAAAAATTGCAAGAGACCAAAGAAAATGTTTTTGTAGTGACTTAAATGACACTGAAGACGAATAACATTTCATACTTATTTGCCCATTTTATAATGATCTGAGAAAATTATATATACCTAAATATTATTCAACTCATCCAAGTATGTTTAAATTTATTAACATTCTTAATATTGACAAAAAATATATTTTAAACAAACTTGCAACTTATTGTATTAAGGGTTTCAAACTCAGGGACTCTCGTTTAACAGTTTAATGTAGAATACATTGTTTTGTAATTTGAATTCATATCGAGTTTATCCTTAAAATTATTTTTGTATGATTGTTTCTAAAAACCAAGATAACACTCTCACAAAATATCAATTTAATGAAACGATATTCATATACCACCTTATTTCAACGTATGTATATGTATTGATTTAATTTATATGTATAACGATGAGCTGTAATGCTTAAATTTAATAAAATATATGTTCTGTTCTGTTTGTTTATAAATTTAAATAGAAAAATGCTCTATGAATAAGTCTGTTTCCATTTAACAGACAGATAATACATTGGTTAGGTATTAGGTGATACTAATTTATTTAAGCTCCACTGCGAAAAATATCAGAGCTTATATGAACTGCTCTCGTGTCAGCTTTCTGGGTAGAACCAGTACTGAATAGGTATTAATGTAACATATGTATTTTCCAAATGATCATAAAATATATAAAGCATTATAACCCTTAATACATAAATACTTTCGTACCGATAGCCGTGAATTTGTATAAGTGTCAACTAATCTTTAACATATTTTCAAAGTCACACTTTTATTTAGTTAATTGTCATTTTTCATGATTACGCGCCAAATATTTGTTTTTATAATATCGATATATGATATGGATTATTGAGTTAATCAGCATCAGACATTCATCATGAATTATAATGATTACTTTATTTTTAAATTAAAAAACAAAACATCAGTTCTTTATTTTCAAAACAAATATCATTGAAAAAACGAAACAATCACATTACAATGTAAGTTACGTCTTACATTTAAATTGTTGGAATTGTAAAAAAGAAGAACAGTTTGAAAGAGCACACGGTGCGTCACGTGCTGCTCTCAACTTAGCATGATACAAGTCTATAAAGAAGTATATCATTAAAGCAGTAAGAAACTAATGTGTTATTCAATATACCAAGTGTAAGGATTGACACGCCGATGCATGATATATTAAGGATGTACAAAGTTCAAGATTGGAACATATTTGTTTGTTTTGGATACAAGAATATCTGTTTAAAAGATACATTAGAAACACACTGTATCCTCAATGACATTTTGGTAAATAAAAAAATAAATCCATTTTCAGAAAAGAAAAAAGATAACATTATAATATACTTAATTCTAGTATTTTAGCCCTGGTAGAGGAAAAACAATCCAGATTCATAAAATTATTTAAACTTTAATTGCGTTTTTTTTTCTGTCTTTGTATATTTTGTAGTATTGTTGTTTTTTCATAAAAAAATATGGTAAAACATGTATTTTCCCATTCCCATATTATATACCCTTAATCATGACAATACTGCAAAACGTATGTTAGAGAGAATGTCGGAAAGAGAGAGTGAGTAAGTTTATATGGATATATATATATGATTCATAGTTATGCGGGTGTCATATGGTGAATCAAACTTAAAAAAATAAGATAAAAAATAAAATGTGTAGTGAAATAGATATTATTTTGTCAAAATGGGGGTCAATGAATATATATACGCATGACATATTGGAAAAAAAGGTTTTAGCCACATTAAGCCTATAAAGTAGTTTATCACTAATACAACACGAAACGAATGTGTTATTTAATACACCATGTGTAAGGATAGAAAACGCCGATACATGCTGTATTAAAGGATGCACAAAGTACAAGGTCGGTACACAAAAAGGTACATTGGTTTGTTTGGGATACAAGCATATCTGCTTAACAGATACAACAGAAACACAAACCGCACCCGGGAAAGACGATTACAAACTTGGTTTTATTGAATTTGTTTCATAAGGGGTATTATAATATGCAGCACCCAAGATTACGCTAGCATGGCTTGAACATTATTGTATGTTCGAGTCGAATTAAATGGAATAAACTCCATGATTCACAAGGACCAGAAATAACAACAACAACAACAACATCAACAACAACAACAACACCGGCTTTCATCAAATAACTCAATCAAATCACTTACGATATTTTTGTTTTTGCTTTAGGTCATGTTAGACCCGTGTTTGATATCACTCAGGCATAGTTAATTACACGTATACAGAGTTTGCATGGTGTTTACATAGACTTGGTAACATGTTGCTAGATATGGTTCATTTACTTGTCTATAGAAAATATCGATTTGTAGTCTGTAATAAACAACTCCTGCCTCGTTTATCTTTTTTATAGATTCATTAATTATTAGATGTTTTATTGTTCGTAGAAAATATCTATGGTCGTTTCAAACGGTATACGTAAACAGGGTACTTACCGTTTCGAATGCAAACACTTCATAATTGAGAACTTATACCTGATGATATGTTTACAATCGTTGTCAAATAAACAAAAGCGGAATGTGGGGGTTATTATTCGATCACATGCTCAGTAACACAACGGACAGCAATAACATGCACAGTAACGGCAGTTAAATGGCCACTGGGGAGTTGGTTGGTTTATGAGTGCATCTAAGTTTTCCTCACCCCTCCTAACCATAGGTAGATGTAAATATAGGTATGTGCGATTTCTTTATCCGCACTTGTAAGTTATAAATTCATACATAAAATACATCCACACGTGGATGTACTTGGTGACTTTGAAAAGATATCAATGCGTAACGGGGAGAGGGTAGTAATCAAACGCTTCCGTCCGTTTAATGTCTGGGGAAGAATTCAGATTCGGAATCAATAGTTTTAAAATTTTCTTGATACATGTTGCAAATACGCACTGACCTTGACAATGACCCATGATTATAACGAACTATGCTGCATCCTTATAAAAGTCAGATGAAGACAAAAATTGTCGCAGAAGTTTGCATTTTACATCGGTGCAAGGACCTACAGGGTAAGCTGAAATTCCTTGATCGAGGGAAAAAGGACAAAAACGGTAGTAGAATTAACACAACCCTTACGTAAGTTTGCCTGTTTTTTCGATGATATGAGACTTCGAATATTTTAAGTCACTATTTAAAATGAGTTGTAAATCAAAGAAGATAGCTTCATAATATGAGGAGTTGTATATCGTTTTCAAGCTTACTGTGACAGATATAATACCACTTGAGGGAAAATAATCACCTATCGATATTTCGTATATTGTCAAGATGTAAGAGTGAACGTTAGGTATCAACGACATTCGCGCAGTTAAGTAATACAAAGCTTGTCTGCGACAAATGATGCACAATGTGTAACTATAGCGTTGCCAACAAACGAATAAAACAAATAAAGATAGCTTTGTCTTTTCACGGTATCTGTAGCATAGTATCGAATACAGAGTGTGTTATATACACGCAACCTATAGAAAAGGCATTACAAATAAAGCAGAGCGGTATTCCAGTGGAGAATGTGTTGACTGCTCACGCTAGAGGTCGCGTTTGATCTTTCCAAAACAACACTCACTACTGGTTCCCTCCAGGCAACAGAATCGAGAGCGGTTCATATGATTTTTGCTTATTAAATTATATAAACTAAATAATTTGTATTACAAGAAGTTATTTTCCCCTAAATTGTCAACGTTTAAACTCAAATCTCTGTGTATATCACAGAGGATAAGAGAGTTTAGTAGTGACCAATTCAATTCAATTCAATTTAATTGGTAAACTTACACCTTGGCTATTTACAATGTATTAAAATTATATTGCAAAGACTTGACAAAGACATATTACAGTGTATTTTGAATAACCCAAGTAGCTTATTATATGTAATACAGATTAAGACTGAACATTTATCGTGAAAAAAAAACAAACACACTTTTTTGTCACAATTTTTTCTCAAGAAAGAAAATAAAGAAAACAACATATAATTAGGTATTTATCAAGTAATAATGAACCTTAACTGTTACATATACAATGTAATATTAACAAGTTGTTTTCGTTTTTTTTATTTCGTAGTTGAATTTAGCGGCAAGGGTACGGCTCTCCTATTTGACTATCTTACTTAAATAGTACGATGGGGTCATTATCGAACAATACTGTTTGATTAAAAGATGCTATGAAACAGAAAAATACAAATCAGTTTTATCGAGTCCATCATGGAGGTCATCCCTGCTAGCATTCACTTAAGTAGTATTTATTTCAGAGCCACATGTACGAGCTCTATGGTCTCAAAGAATCAGCCTATACCAACATAGAAAACGGAGAATGTGTTTTGTCAATTATGACAATTATGTTTGCACTAAGATATATCATCTGTATCAAAAAAAACGCATTGCATAAAATAAATAAATTTAATATTTGCTCGTTATTTTTTCACATGTGATTAAATTTTTTTAAACGTAAACTTATCAATGACTAGACTTGTGATAACTGTTAAACAATCGACACCCTTGGTTGTTTAGTGGCGAAATCTATCATTCTTAGTCTCCTTATAACGTAAACATATCAAATACAAATGATGTTAATAAATCATTGCCAGTGTGTTTGTCATTATTTGTTTTATGGATGGAGGACAAAAAAGCACAAAACGCGTCAATTATATCAAGACGGTAGACAGTTGCCTCATTGAACGCCAGTGCAAAATAATCGTCAATTGAAACGAAATTGGAACTTAACGAGGTTAAACCATGGCATTATTACATTTTCAATAATTATAAGTTCTAACTAAACTCCCAAAACACTACTTTAATATGATTTTCTAACTTACGCTTGTCGCTTGTATCTTTTACTAAATGCAGTTGAGATAAAAAGCGATTTTCACACTCACACAAACATTCAGACATACATTTCACAGGCTGTTTTAGCCCGAATGCTGTTTGATAATCTAAATTATGTTTAATATGTTGTTAGTATTTGGTGATAATATTTTATATTTTCGCAAACCGTGAGCAAATAAACAAAAAAAATGGAATAACTAAACATGCTAAGAAGAATATATCTGTTTTTTTCGTATTTTACATATTCGTTTTGAACCATATGTAATGTGTATATGCTATTTATGATTTTGTTTTGTATTGTCTTTTTGCCATATACACTTTAATACATTGTAAAAAGTCAAAAGCAAATGTTTCGCTGATATTGCCAATAGATTGATATGATTTTTAGTTGTCAAAGCAGTGGTTAACATGTTAGAACAATCAGTCACGGACAATACAAACAAAGAGAGGAAGTCACAACAGTGGTAAACACGTTAGAACTCTCAGTCACAGAGAAAAAAACAAAGAGAGGAAGTCATAACAGTGGTTAAGACGTTAAAACAGTCAGTCACAGATAAAACTGGTGAATAGAGGAACTCACAACAGTAGTTAAGACGTTAAAACCGTCAGTCACAGACACTGCAAAACAACATATGAAGTGACAACAGTGGTTAATACGTTCGAACAGTCAGTCACGGACAATATGAACAAAGAGAGGAAGTCACAACAGCGGTTTATACGTTAGAATAGTCAGTCACGGACAATATGAACAAAGAGAGGAAGTCACAACAGCGGTTTACACGTTAGAATAGTCAGTCACGGACAATATGAGCAAAGAGAGGAAGTCACAACAGCGGTTTACACGTTAGAATGGTCAGTCACGGACAATATGAACAAAGAGAGGAAGTCACAACAGCGGTTTACACGTTAGAATAGTCAGTCACGGACAATATGAACAAAGAGAGGAAGTCACAACAGCGGTTTACACGTTAGAATAGTCAGTCACGGAAAATATAAACAAGAGAGGAAGCCATAACAGTGGTTAAGACGTTAGAACAGTCAGTCACAGATACTACAGGTAAATAGAGGAAGTCACAACAGAAGTCACAACAGTGGTTAAGATGTTAAAACCGTCAGTCACAGACACTACAAAACAACAGATGAAGTGATAACAGTGGTTAACACGTTAGAACAGTCAGTTACGGAAAATATAAACAAGAGAGGAAGCCATAACAGTGGTTAAGACGTTAGAACATTCAGTCACAGATACTACAGGTAAATAGAGGAAGTCACAACAGAAGTCACAACAGTGGTTAAGATGTTAAAACCGTCAGTCACAGACACTACAAAACAACAGATGAAGTGATAACAGTGGTTAACACGTTAGAACAGTCAGTTACGGACAATACAAACAAAAAGAGGAAGTCACAACAGTGTTTAACACGTTAGAACAGTCAGTAACGGACAATAAGAACAAAGAAATTAAGTCACAAAAGTGGTTACCACGTAAGAACAGTCAGTCACGGACAGTATGAACAAAGAGAAGAAGTCACAACAGTAGTTAAGACGTTAGAACAATCAGTCGCGGACAATACGAACAAAGAAAGATAGTGACAACAATCGTTAACACGTTAGAACAGTCAGTCACGGACAATACGAACAAAGAGAGGCACAACAGTGGTTAAGACATTAGAACAGTCAGTCACAGACGATACAAAACAACAGATGAAGTGACAACATTGGTGACTTTTATAACACGTTAGAACAGTTTGTAACAAAATCATCAATGAACAGTAACTCATTTGATGTATATTTCCTATAATGATTTCATGTATGTTTTGGAATTTTGTACTAACTTCAATACAACTGTTGTGTAAATTACCCTCTAAATATGTAAGGATATCTTACCATAATATAACATATAAACATTTTATCAGCAACTGTAAGGTGTGTATGCTATATAATTAAATGGATCTGACACACGAGGACGACTATCTCTTCAATCACTGGTCACGTGACATTTCAAATGCAATGTAGTGTTTACTTAGACAACGTTTGCTTGTCTAAGGAAAATAGCGACGTTGCAACCAATATCGATCGCTGATTGGATAATCAACTGGTTTGATTGACAGCCAGCGTCAGGTCAGTTAAATAGTCAAGCTTTAAGGGAGAACAATGTGTGTGTCGAGTTCATACAAGCCTTTCAATACATCTCATTTCTCTATTTCATTTAGCATTGATGTTGTGTCGTTCATGTAACGATTGATTCAGTTTATACGTCTTAATCATGTTTGCCTTAATGGACCCATGTGTATCACTTCCACCATAATGAAATCTAAGAAACTTTTGCGATATGATCAACGTTTCTATGCGGAATCAAATTGATATTAAATGTAATAAACACCAAAGGGTAAATTCATATAGCAACATACTAAAAGTGCAAATTAACACTAAACATGCGAGCAAAATATCTTCAGATATGTTGAATTCTGTAAACAAAAAAAAATCAGCTTAGACAGACATAACTATGGTTTTGGAAATGAAATAAACATGATGGTATTATTATATTAGTAAATGCACCACACGATGTGTCACATTTAATTATATTAAATTTCCAAACTCAATACAATCTGGTTGTTGTTTTCATTTTGCAACTGACCACAAGATAATATAACAGCATTTAATGTTGATATGCATTTATGATGCTTTCCATGTATGGGAGGATTGTTGTAGTTGTATGGTGTTTAGAGTCGCTTTCAACAAATTTTCAGTCATATCGCGACGGTGTCTACTTGAGACAGTATTCTGAGCGCTGTCACACTGGAGTATCATGCCGCAGACACATGGTATGATACCCGACCCAATCACATTATAGTGACACCGGGCCGACCAGACCTAGAACTGCCCTCTTAATGCTGAGCGCCAAGCAAGGTAGCTTCTAGTACCATTTTAAAAGTATTTGGTATGACCCGGCCGGGGATCGAACCATAGACCTTCCGCATGCGAGGCGGACCCTCTATGTATGGGAGGAAATAAAGAATATATTGTAAGTATTGTAAGCTATTTACTAACTGGAGACAATGTTGCTGAAATGTTATATTGACAACGATAGAGTTTTAATTAAAGAATAAAGTAATAAGATTTAAAATTAGCATTTAAATGTAGTTTCTGTTAACGATTACCTTTATTATGTAAACTGGGCTACCCATAAAAGTAATAAACTATTATCGCCGATGTAATTTAGCAAGTTATTCTATATATGGCGTTTATAGTTATACTGACAGGAGAGGTGTATCAGATGGTATCGCATAATGCATGGTGTTGGATTTTATTTTCTCTAAAATTAAGTTTTAGATATATTTCATTTTAATTGGCTGATATAAAATAACAGTTATTGTAGATAGATGATAACCTATCAGGACGATTACAAAATTTAAGTTATGACCAAAAAAGTTATTTTAATTAACATTCAAAAGATTTCAATCAGCAAATATACTGCATTCATCGTGAAGTTTACATTTATCCCCAGCAGCTTTTATCTAAATTGTTTTCAGCTCCGTTGGTTGAATCTTTCTCTATAGATTGTGAGAAAAATGGCACGATCTCATTTCAAAATTAGGCGTGCTAAATTTTGTTGGTGTCATTTATTGGATCATATGATATTTCGAATAAAGTATGGTTGTTCAATCATTAGGAATATCCAATACGTGAGGCGTATGACATAATTAATGATAACAAGTCGACGGACAATATGTTTGATTGCCATGCGTAGATTTCATGATGTAAAATCGGATATAAATTTATAGACAATGCTTTTGATTTAACCGGGTCATTTTTTTAAGAGTTAACTCAAGCAAGGCGGCAGTGTAGTGGATATAGTGTTGTCGTTCGCACCAGAGGTTGCGAGTTTGATCCCCAGCACGACCCGATGCCTCTAAAAAACACAATACTGGCTCTATCCAGGAAGCGGACTAGATTAGTATAAACTAAGTTAACAGCAAAGCGATGTTTAGATGATACGGGTTTCACTCGCACTATATACAGAACTGTCACTTCAGGAATGAGTTGTATTTATACAACGTTTATGCTTGTTACACGTAAGTTCAAATCTCAAAACAGCTCAACAAATGAAGTTCATTTTTTAAACTTATATCAATAGTGAACTTTGTTTAACATTTCACAATTTGGATAAAAGCTCTATAATATGGTTGGATGGCCCACTATAAGATCTAATCTTTCGTGCTCATCTTATTCGTATAGTCGTACAAATATATTGTATTGCAAAAATAATGTTTAAACTAACTCAACTTACACTTTCGTGTCTCGTTTACATTATACGTCTCACTACACAATTATGCCCCCTTTGAGCCACGGTAACATGATTCTTACGCCAGAAAAAAAAATCTGCGTTATTTGGTTCGGTATATTTTGAAAGTGGTTCAAAGAAATTATGATTTTTTTTCAGATGTTTAAAACGAGGTCTTGGCTAAAACATACAGAGATGAGACTCCACTGGATCCACAGGAACTGAGTTTTATTTGATTTTAGGAGGTGGATGAATTTTGGGACAAGCATGGACTGCTTTTTAATAAAAAGTAAAGTGACAGACTCCACTGCATTTAAAAAAACCATCGTGGTCAACATGCCAGTTAATGTGCATTTTTAGGTAGAAATACATTCGTTCTCCGGAAAGAAACCACTTTTAAAAAAATTGTATGTGTTAAAAAAAAGTTATAGTGAAATAGGTAGACACTGTTTTATATAGATTATATAGTGGAATCTGACTGTGTAGTGAGACATATATAGCGCCGATTTTCCAGTGAATAATGTGTGAGATAAAGTTGGGAAACGAAACAGCAAATGTTACTTCTTCACTTTCTGCCGCCGTTTTAGGACAAAAAAAACCCTTTAAAAGTGATTTACGCCATAAACAATCTTAAATATGTTGCCCAAAGTGTGTCCGAACTCCGAAGCTTCAAATGACGGAATAAACGACACAATTTTGTATAGAGCACATTCTGCAGCACCCGTAGTCAGTATTAATGCAGTCACATGGTAATCGTCCTCTATTTAATTAACTTATAATAAATGACTTGTTTAAGAGCTTTTGAATAAAAAAATAAAACTAATTGAAATATGTTAAAGCTCCAAAGATACGAACTATGTTACACGATCTTCTTGACAATGGGAAACATAATGTTTCTTGTATTTGCTGACATTTAAATCGACGTCGTCCGACTTAATATTGGCCTACAGTAACGTATCTTTTTTGTAACTGGCACGAGCTCAGTTGACTGGACAAACACATTCTTTATTTGCATATTTAATTTGATTTATATATTTCCGACTTGGTCTGACATTTAATTAAGCAAGTGTCGTTATAATAAACGTAGTTTTGTGGTTTGGAACGTAATGAAGCAGAAGCTGTGAATATACAATTCCAGCGTTCGTTTGTGCTGGTGATAATTTTACGCAATAATGAGAAAAAAGGAATTGTTTTTTTTCTTATTAGATAAGGCTCCCAAGGGAAGAAGTGACGTCAAATCTTATTTTATATTGAACTTAATTTGATTTGTTTGTTATATTTTCCTACCACTCATTCTCATTGAGAACACCTCTGTGAAATGAAATACTTAACTAATTTGTACCTATCATTATAACGTTATCATTGTTCAAATACGAGGAGCGTTCAAATATACATGCTACTGGGCGTACTGCAAATCAAGTTTAACGAATTTTATTGAGATGTTGTTTTGATTCCCTTGACATATTTACTCCCATCTGGCACACACATATTCACTCTAATAATCCAATCTGTGAATTGTTTTTCATCTTGAATATTGAAATTCTGAAATGATTCTGTGGAACTGTTTTTCGTCCAGTTAGATATTTTTAAGTTAAGTGTTGCCATGCTGTAAACGTGCATTGCGAAGGAAGCCTTGAGGCAGAAAGGCGTTTAATGATTCAGAAGTATTAAGTAAATTTCGTCCGCACCTTTGCGCTTTTAAAACTGCGCATTGAGATACTTGCCTACAGGTACTGCGACTTGATTAGCAGGGCCTTGATTTGTAAACAATATGGCATACATGATATGTTTGACATTGATGGTAAATTCTACAATGCAATGCCTGTTACCATATTTTGTTGTTCACCCTACCATGTGTCTCGAAAAAAAATGAACCCATGTTTCGACCCCAGTACAATATTTGCGAAAGAAAAAAAACATCGAAATGATTTATTCTTTAATCAAAGAATGAATATGTTAAAAGATCTTGAAAACGTTACTCCTATCGAACTATCGATACGTTTTAACAATTTCACGCTACCTGTTCTAAATATAACCTATATCATTTCAATAGACACGTATTAGCTGACACTACTAAATTAGCCCATAGCAACCGAACTATTTTGTTACAATACCGTACATTGAATGTTGGTATATGAATGCATACACTTATTAAGATATCTGTAAAACCATCAAACCGTACATTGAATGTTGGCTTATGCATACACTTACTATGAAATCTGTAAAAACATAAAGCTTTACCCATTTCTTCCTATTCCATCATTGCTGATTTTTGCGGCATATGTTTACAAAAGACTAGTCTTTACCCCTTTATTCCTATTTGTTCATTGCTGCTGATTTATATGGTTTAAACGATTTTTATCTCTTTATTCCTATTCATGCATAACTTATTGATACGTAAGTTCATAAAATATTATTCAAACTTGTATATCATTTTTAGTAATTCAATATTAATTAATCTATTTCGATTAGCAACGGGAAATCAATGTTTATTTATATAATATTACATGCTATTCACAACATTTAAACTACATACATGTCCAAAATGGATTCATCCTCTTCTACTTAAAAAATTGACACAATATAGTATACTTGGTACCAACATGGACGTCAGGAATCCAAAACATATTGCAAGAATTAAACTATCTAAAAGTTTCGCCCGTAAAAGATCAATGGCCTTAACATGACATACTTACATAAATGATATATTTTCCAATCTAAGTATATAGTTTATATTATTTATTCTTAAATGCTATTATTATAGTCTTGCTCAACGTGCAATTTTGAACACAGTTTTGTCATTTTCTGCTAGGGCTAAGTTTATTTCTGCTTGCGGACTTTTTTTTATCTGATATTCTATTAAGTGCACTTTTAAAATTGTATAAAACTACGGTAGTGCAAGTAATTGCACTTTGTACAAAGATGTTTTAGTCATACTTTCTTAGTCATACTTGTTATGTAAGCCGCAGAATCCTTTCTTTCTGTGCACCTTTGACGTGTACAACATGAACCGATGGGCATGTTATGTTAATTTATGAGCAGTGCAATCAAAGACAAATAACGAGGGATTGATTATGTTGCATTATTTGCCGTCATTTAAATATCGTTGCTACTACTTATTAAGGCAGTTTCGAGCGTCTTCAATATATTAAACGTTGTTTCAACTTTATAATTTGACATCAAATGTACTGTACGTAATGTTTAAATGAAAACTAGGTTCATCACTCGTCAGATCACCATTGATATGTATTAACCATGAAGTGAGAATTTCCCTGTACAGTTCGCATTGATTTTATGCACATGTGTATTTAGAAAAAAATAATGATTAGAAAAATTATTTAAAACTGTCAAATGTGATTTCTTTAATATAATAAGTAAATATTTACACGTATTTCAAATATATAGTTTTCAAGATGCTCGAACATTGAAATACAATATTATGATAAATACGGTCATTGATGATGACGTAGACAAAATAACTATGGATACCTTATGTTTTACGTTAAATGTAACGTTAAATATAGCAGAGTTCTTATACCACATTGAGAACAAAATAAGTGGGCTTATCAGATCCTATGTCCGTCATATATCCATCTTCTTAACACAGAAAAATAACTGATGTTTAACTCATTTTAAAAGGTACAAAAGAACAAAGTGATATTTATTTTGTATTTCAGAGCGAGAATTGTATACACCGAGAAGGTGATGAACAGATGCCCGATTCACCACTTTTTATCGAATGATACTGGATATCTGATATGATATTCAGGGTGAATTTACTACAGTCAGCGGCTGAATTATCAAGGTAAATCTTCCAGCGGACATAGACGTGTGAGGGCGATTCTCGGCTTAGGAATTAAATGCAAGTGTGTCGCTACGTAAACGGTCATCTTTTTACCAAAACATTATTAAAACCTTAACTCTTTAAAATGTAAGAAATTACAGACACAGCCACCAAAAAAACACAAACTAATTGGACGCGTAGAATTAACACAATGAAGGAAACATACATACATACAAATGAAATGACAATGGGGTCACAGACTTGTAACAGCCAGAATCAAACATATCCACTGAATATTCAAACGCTGATTAATTGGTGCGACCAACCACTCTCTCCTCTCGTCACAGCTAAGTTCAAAAGGTGATATTGTATGTTTTTCCTATTCGAACAAAAATCATTTTTGCATGAAATATTCAGCAAGTTTTTCAACTGAGATTTTTGAAAAATACCAACATTTACTTCGTAACGTTTACAACAGAGAAAATTGCACCTTGCAAAATGAAGTTTCATTTAAACTGATACGTGTAATCAATTTATTGCACTTTTTTCCGTTTTAAAATTTGTTCGCAGGCACGCAAGAGTGTTTTTGTTCAATCAACCATCTATACTTTATACCCACTAAGAAAGACGAAACAAAAAACCTTGACAACGAGACGAATAATACCATTTTAAAACTGAAATGACAAGAGCATCAGCTGTGATTTGTAAAATAAAACTGGCCAACATTTAATAAGCAGAGACCAGGAAGCAGTTTGGTATCTGGACACATCGCTTCGTCAATTGATGTCTGGTTGTTTTTAATAACTTTGGGGGGTCTACTATTCGATCTAAACTTGAGTCTAATGACGATATTGAATTTTTGCGAAAGTGAAGAAATACACGTGCTGCTGATGAAGGTATTTTATTGTTTTGTTTGTTTTCTTTCTTATGAATAACATAAATAAAGTACACACCTATAATCTTTTTAATTGCCATTATAAAGTAGTTGCCAAAATGAAAATATGCTGGTTGGAATAAATAACTAAAATGTATTGTATCATATTTATGTTTTTTTAATGTTATACATGTATTGTCGAGTTTTATCATCACATTGTTGATGGTATATATACTGATTTGTATTTATATGATCGTTAATTTATAAAAATATATTTGGTATTGGTGTTTTATTTATTTTTTCTTTCTTCAGGAGTGATAATGTTACGGTAAAGACTCTCTACATAGTTGCACACCTTTTTTACCATGGTAACATGATTCTTGGAACCGCTAAAAATCCTTATGTAATTTGGTTTTAGATAGTTTCAAAATGGTGCATAGTAGTTGTGATTTTTTGCTGCAGATGGATAAAGCAAAGCTGGCATAGCATATACTGCAATAAGACATCACTTGTGTTAAAAAGTGACTTTTATAGGATTTAAAAACAGATGCATGTTTTTAAGAGTATTTGAGGACTTCTTTTTTTTAAAGTTTAAGTGCGGCACTGTACCATCTTTAAACAAGAGGCTCACAGGCCTTAACGGTAATGTGATTGGCATTGATGTAACATAAATCTATATGAATCTATTTTCCACCTTTTGTCCTGCTTGAAGCGGCAAAAACCAAACATGGATTTTGAATGTCACATCTGCATCAACAACATCATTTTCTTTTATACAGATTTAGTAAAGTAGTACCCACCCCAAAGGTCAAACTGTTTATGATTGACTCGTTTTCCTCCTTGATTATGCTAGCAACAACAAATCACACCAAAAAACATTCACATAAGTCTATTCAGTCACAAGAAATTACGTTTTTTTTTGTCAATTCTCTTATACAGATTTAGTAAATTAGGCCCCACCCCCAAGGTCAATCCGTGACTCCCATTGACACGAAATTCACAAATGTTTAAAAGGACCCATAATGAACAATCATACTGACAATTTGTTTCTGAGTACTTTCTATAATAAGAAGATTTTTAAAGTTAACCTTTATTTATATGCCCTACCCTAGGGCCAAACCGTGAGATACAGGGACATTCAATTCACACGTTTCTATAAAGGACACATATGCGTCCATAATCATGGTCACAATTGTTCCCAAGTGCTTTTAATAGTAAGAAGAAGTTTTTTTAAAGTTTACCTTGAATTTATTGTTTTGGCCCCGCCCATAAGGCTCCAGTTGGTAGGGGGCCATGCAATTCACAATTTTCATTCACCCTTAGATATCAAAGCTACATACAAACTTTATGGGTTTTGAGAAGAAATCGAAAATGTCAATTGTTTACGGACGCACTAATTTTTAGGCCTCACACCACGGGCCAAACCGTGAGACACAGTGATATGCAATTCATAATTCTTATAAAGGACCCGTTTGCGTCCATAAACATGATCACCATTTGTTTCCCAGTGCTTCCTATAGCAAGAAGAAGATTTTCAAAGTTTACTTTGAATTTGATTGTTTTGGCCCCGCCGCCGTGACCCCAGGGGGTGAGGACCATGCAATTCACAAGTTTGATTCACCCTAAGGTACCAAAGCTGCATACAAGATTTCATTACGATTGAGCTAACCGTTTTTGAGAAGAAGTAGGGCCAAACTTTGAGACTCAGGGACATGCAAATCACACTTTTTTTATAAATGACCCATAAACGTCTAAAACCATGGTCACCGTTTGTTTCCAAGTGCCTCCAATAGTAAGAAGTAGAGTTTAAAGATTTACCTTGAATTTTACTGTTTTGGCCCCAGGGGTGTGTGTGTGGGGGTGGGGTGGGGTGGGGGGGGGGGGAGGGGGACAATGTCATTCACAATTTTGATTCATCTTTAAATACCAAAGATGCATACAACATTTCATTACGATTGAGTTTACGGTTTTTGAGAAGTCGAAATGTCAATTGTTTACGTACGATCGACGCACGATGATCGCAAAAGGTCCCTTGAGACAAAGACTCTGGTGACCTTAACACAAAGCTGTTCGTCCTACAAGTTATAGAGCATTTATATCTGGGGATTAAATACATTCCTGTTATGAAAAAAAATACATGTGGAATATTTTACCGTGGAAATCATAGACTTTATTTTAGATAGAATAAAGAACAAAATTTAACTAAATTTGGGTCCTTAATCCTCAGTCAATCAACGAGTTTGTGACGACGTATTATTAAGTGTAACGCCATGACCGGTGACGTAATCGGTTTGACCATATCTCATACTTTTAATTGAGGATATAATTATGTTTATAAAAACAAAACAACAATTAAATTATTGCATTCATCACAAACATCATATAATGTTTATCATCTTAGGCATTTTGGCGGTTATATAATGAGAATAGCATGACATATTATAACAACAAATATATAGCAAAATTCCAAGCCATATCAATTTTCTGAGGCTTATTATTTTGTTTTCACATGTAACACATACTAATATATAGATTTATGAACATCTTTGGGTATGTTCGCCTGTTCAAATTGTAAGAAAATTATATCTCGCATGTAGGGTGATAAAACGAAATATACTGGTATTCACTATAATATTGAGGTATTGTATCAGACAAAATGTAAAAGCCGATCCTAACCGATATCGGTATATAGCGAATAATGTTGATACACATATGATACCATGCCCATTCTATGAGTTCTTTTCCCCATTTGTTTTCACATGTACTAAAATCTAATATATCATTGCTGAAATATAACATGTTTGGGCATGTTTGTCTGTACGTACTAATATTGTGGGATAGGGGTCGGGATTTGGGAAGTAAGAGGTCACTTTTATCAGAATTAGAACATTAACACTGTTATTTTTTTCTCTCAGATATTCCACTCTTGAACGTTACATTGCCCCTAAGACAGAATTTATTCCCGTGACCAAAGCCAAGCAGATACAAGGTCAGGCGCATCTGAGGCTCTCACTGCACTGTCAGGGCTATAGTTTTATTTTGGTTATAACACTAAGCTTCATTTTACCACCATCATTGCAAAATCATTATCTCAAAGCATGCTGACGTCGTAATATATTATCAAATTCACTGTGTCCTTATATTGGACATTTTGTAATAATGGAGCATTACTAATAAAAAACATTCAATATTTCTGATTTTATTACACTAAGGGTTATCGCCGCAACCCTTAATGTTACAAAGCATATTTTTTGTACACTAAGGGTTATCTATAGCCACAACCCTGAGTGTAACAAAATAAGTTTTGTTAAATTTATTAATTCATTGATAAATACTTTTTAGCTCGCCGGGACGAAGTCCAAGGAGAGCTATTGCCATGACCCTGGCGTCGTCGTCGGCGTCGTCGTCGTCTGTAGACACCCAGGTTAAACTTTTGCGTTTATGCAACCACTCATTGGATGTGAATGAAACTTTGCAAGTGTGTTCACCATCATCAATGGAACACACACAGACAAGAAACATAACTCTGGATTGCATTTTGGCACATTTATGGCCGTTTTTGGACTGAGACACCCAGTGGCAAGTTTTGTTTCCTCTGACAACTCTTGTTAAACAACACGATACACACGAACGGCTTCACCTTTGAGAAACCAAGCAACTGTATTGTTTTTGTTATATGCTGTTTAGTTTACCTTGCAAGAGCAATTTAAACGTATAATGAAATTAAAGAATTTCCTACCTTCGGACTCTTTCTCTCTGTTAATAATCCAATCGAGTACGAATTTTCCAATTTTAATCCATTATGAATTGTTTACGTTCGTTTACACATCATCACTACTGAATGAATGAATGAATGAATGACCCCAATACACCAATATAGCATTTATTTCATAACGCATCTGGTCCACGTGAAAATGCTGCCACAATGCGTCGTCATAATTTAAGTAATGTATACAGTGTGTGACAAAATTATGACACAATGTTCATTATTATAAAACTGTTTATCACGTTCGCTTTTGCATTTGTACTGTTGCTTAAGCACCTTATACTGTTTTCTTTAGTTTCGTATTTTTGTTGTGTTGTGTTTTTTCCCTGTTTTGTTGATTCTAGAATACCTGAGGTAAACTATATAACTTTTGCTTAAACTATACTTTTATCGATAGTCGAAAAGCAAACAGAACTCAAATAATATCACATTCTAATCATTTTAATCTAATAAAGAGAATGAATGCTGACCACATTCTCCACCTAAATGTGTATATATAGATGATACTAAAAACATATTTGACAATTAATACATAGACTGAAAATTCCGAAATTATATTGCTATATTCTTCAACCTCTCCCCGAGTATTTGCCAATTTGTATTAGTTTGTGCTCAAATGTTATTGCAATTTATGTATTATTTCTTTCTTTATTTAATTCCCATCATGGTTAAAACACAGTATATAACATATTATACTATACAACTATAAATAATTATAAAATACTGTATTTAAAATATAGAATGACATATTTGTAACCAATTTATCACACGTTTATATCACACTACAGTTGATACATATATATTCGTAGGTTTGCTGATAAAAAATCACATATCATTCTAGATCAGATCTAGAATGAACTGATTTGCACCGACTTCTCACCAAAATATTAAATGAATCATATGTCTAAATGCACTAATACATACTTAATATAGAACTATATAGAATATTTCTTATTCTCTATATGTATTGTAATCTGTGTATAAAAAATAAAAGTTCTGTTCTGTTTTGTTCAAATAATAATGATGACAAAGTTTCACGTTGTTTAACACCCAGGAAACTGTCATGTTTAGACGATAGATTATAATTGATGAGTTTAAACCAAATTCCATATGCTTCTATAAAATCAATGAAATCACAATATATTTTCCAGCCATGTGGGATAATTTTATTTATAATTATATCAACAGTTCCTATATTTTGTCTGAACCAAATTGATTTTCAGAAAGTATATTATGATCATCATCCCAGTTTTTTAGTAGTGTATCTAACAACAACGAAAATATACTTGTTAACATGATGCCTCGATAATTATTAACATCATTTGTATCACCTTTTTCGGGACTGGTACCAGTAGGCCCTTTGTCAACGAAACTGGAAAACGCCGCTTTTTAAGAATAAAATTAAGAAGTTTACACAAAATTGGCGATTTCAGGACTTATAAGTCAACACCTGGGCATTATCTGTTTTAACGTCGTCATTAACAGAATCGTAGTCTAACTGGCCTACATTATTATCATCAATTTTACCATTTAAAACCTTTTCAATATTTTCCTTTTCCAAATTATCGACATCAGAAAATAGCATTTAAAATTAATAAAGAAATAATGTGAGGATATATCGTTATTATTTTTAACTGTTTGCTTATATCGTCGAACAAGATTTAACAAAATCGGATTACTTTTAGTGTCATTATGCAAGCAGCCTTTTGAGTAGTCAAGTATACACTTTAAGTGCGACGTTTTACTTTTCTAAAGATACCGTGTTTTCAAATAACCAAATGTCCAAATTCATTCGTCCTTAATCTCCGCAACAGTTTATTTACATACTTTTGGCTTCGCCCCGCGTTCTCACATTCCCCAATGTACCCACTTTCATACAGTGCGTCTGCGAAAGTATTAATACTACTGGTAGATATTTTCTAAAATACATTTGTTACAACTGAATTTATATTAAATTCTTTATTCAATAAACATTTGTTTTATTTGAGCCCAATTCTATTCTATATGTAACAATGGGAGTACTTTATGTATTATCCTTATTAAATTTAACTTTAAGTTAAAGGTGCACTGAGATGAGCTCGAGGATAGATCATGTACAAAATGATTTTTAATAATAGGAAATAATGAATAAGACGCATAACCATTTACGCTTTTGCCAGCAGAAGCCTAACCTGTACTCTACCTGTCCCTTTATCATCAACCACTCAACCATTAACAATTCTAAAAACAGCACTTTTACAGATGGCTAAGAGCTTAAGACCAGATGTATTACATAATTTGTCTTCATTAACTCTTTCCTCTATATCTAAATAACACTCGTCTGTTTCCTTATCAAGAGTATCAAAAATAGAAATAGTTTTGTACAAAGTCATTCATAGCAGCTGTTCTAGCATTTAAATCTCCAATGACAACTACTTCGCCTATATCTGCAGCGTGGTCTAGTGGTAGAGCGACAGCCTCGCATGCGGAAGGTCGTGGTTTCGATCCCCGGCCGGGTCATACCAAAGACTTTAAAAATGGTACTAGAAGCTTCCTCGCTTGACGCTCAGCATTTAGAGGGGAGTTCTAGGTCTGGTCGGCCCGGTGTAAGTATAATGTGACTGGCTGGGGTATCATACCATGTGTCTGCGGCATCATACTCCAGTGTGACAGCGCTCAGAATACTGTCTCAAGTAGACACCGTCGCGATATGACTGAAAAATTGTTGAAAGCGACGCTAAACACCATACAACAACATATATCTGCATGTTTTGTTTCACTGACCATGTATGGGTCATAAAAACAGTATGGGGCAAAATACAAAGAAGACAAATGTTTGTGAGTTCATCTATATGGTACACAAGTGAAAACACATATGCAATATGCAACGCACATTTATGGTGGAGACAAGCAACGATCTTTGTTAGACAAAAATGTGAAAATGACCATACCAACTGTGAAGAAAAAAATCTAGATGCAAGACTGATTCAAATAACATCCCAAGTAAGAGTATACTTACTGACTCCTTTGAAAAACAGTTATTTATGAACAAAATCAAGAACTGTAATGTGAACAAACACTCCAAGAAATATATTCACAGGATAAACCCATTTCACCAACACACTCAACATGTATAATGATTAAAGAATTGGTTCCTGTGGTAAAAAGAACTATTACATTTGCAGCTAAAAGAACCAGTTTGCATTTCATTGGTTGCACGACTTTTTTTTGCTGGTAAAGAGTCACGTTACCGTTAGTTTCACGTGACGTTTGCTGTAAGTTGTCCTACAAATGCGTGCACTTATTCAGTATGTTGACAACGCCGCCATTACATTCATGACATTGGCTTTGCGGTTTAAAACGTATAATTTGCTTTTTAAATATAAAAATCACAAAACTAACGTAATTGTTTTATCTAAAATAGCTGGAGAATATGCAAATATATGGATTAAAAGCCGAATTTTGAGTTTTCATCGGGTGATGAAAAACATGAGGCTTGTTTAAAAAACTTTGGGCTCACGAACAATACACTGGCCTAATGTTTTTCATCACCCGATGAAAACTCAGAACTGGACTTTTAATCCTTAACTACAATCTCAATCTTCGTATATTAGAAACTATGATTTGATTTTATAAAACTAGTATAAAACAAGTAAACAATAAAAAAAATACAGCATGTTCATGTGTCACTTACTGCTTTAAGGTTATTATACAGTTCACTGCACAATTTGGATTTTTATTGTAGGAGTTAATGGTGTGGTGAAAACCTGTATTGAACGTGACGCCACAGCCGGCGAGTCGAATACAATTTTTCAACATAACATTTACGAGTACAATAAAAATCCACATTGTACAATAATAAAGTTATAAAACAGTTTATTTTAAATGGTAATATTTAAAAAAACAAACAAAACGAATGTCACTTGAAAATATAACATGTATAGAGAGTAATGCTATTACAGTTTTGAAAATAATTAAAGTCAGGTCATTTTAAATGTACTAGAATATATCCAGATATATTAATATTGATAAAATTCTCTAATCACCGCTTTTAAGTAGTGTTTTAAATTATGTTTCTAAGTATGTATTTTGGAATATTTTCTCTTATATGTTATATCTGAGATATACGGTTCATTTTTATCGTTAGAGTTATCGTTCCTTAACGCCCAGTACGAAATTGTTATCGATATCCGGAACGGTCGAACCGTCCAATACGAAACATATATCCGGATTCTCGGGACGCTTCCGGTTTGAAGCGTGCAATAAAGATTTTCACAATCACGTGGTACCAATGCTCGAAGCACACTGAATTAGCTATTTTAGGTGGGTGATAAATCAAGTATTGTGTACGTAGCTTGAAAATGTAATATTCATTAGTCCCGTATACGCATGGCATTACTGAAACATAACAGTGTGTGTATCGTTAATTATAGATGGGACAGGCCACGTGTATTTCCAAGAGTGACACGGTCACTCTAAAGAACTTGTAGAAAAGCTTGATGTTAATTTGATGAATCAATTAAATAAGAATTTTACAGAAAAAATTGCATGATTAATATCAAATGACATTTTGGTAATTTCATTTTTACTGAAGTTCCAGCACGTTCATTTGGCAAATGAAAATTTAAGCGGGATACTTCACTTTTGTTTAGTTTCATCTTATTTATTTTACATCGATTGTGAAACAAGTTCTTACAACTTCGACAAAGTAAGTTCAGTTCATATTTGTGTGTTTTAATTGGTTGCAATTGTGTCTTTAATATGACATGTCAATATTTCTTTGTTGGCTTTTTATTGTTGCAGCCTTAATAGTAGATGGATCAGTCAATTTTAATAGACGCGGTTACATTTGGGTATTACAAATAATTTTAAAATGATGTATACAAATCGTTTTATTAAAAAAAAATGTAGTATTGTATCGAAATAGATTTTACAGCTATTAGCTTACTACTGACCTGATTGAATGCGAAGTCACTGGTCTTATCTCGATCAAATCTTGTACACACAACTGCTGACTGTAAATAGACTTTAGGCTTGCGCGTTTGTTAAAATCCAATAGAATGCAGCATGACTCTTTGATTGAAACAGAGCATGTAGTAGTTTATAAGTATACCAACACGACGAGGTATCAAAGCAAATTGTTATTAACACATCGGTAATAAAAGAAACAGTTAGTCAGAAATACAAAATCACATTGCCTGCTAAAATCCGATACATTCAATTGAGATGGTGGCAATGTGACATTGTATATCTTACAATTGGATATCGACCAAAGCATGCTTTGAGCCTAGCATTGGAGTGGTATATTATATTATATCTGGACAGAATCAAACGGTGCGACAGAGGCAAAGATGCCTATTGATACGAATGTAATTAAGACATGTATAGATTTATAACATTCATAAATTGACATTTTATTACTTTTCTTCGCATAGCACATAATTACAGATACGTCAGTCGGCTTGGCTTGGATAACAGTTATCATCACAAGTTTATGTGTGGTCTTGTTAATTGACAGTATAACTTCTGTATGTAAATACATGTAATTATTCTCACGTGAACGAGATTGAAGAGGCAATTAGCGAGATAGAGACATATCAAACAGATTGAACTTTTGACATTCATATTGAACAACCAAATTGCCGTTAGAATTATGTTTCATCGGATATTAGGAGGACAGGTTGTATAAGACAATGGCATTTCAAATATGATGAAAGGTAAACATAAATAAATATCCGAACTAATGTATTCACTAATCGACCAACATGTCGGAGTATTATATTATAAAGGGAATTTCCTAGCCTGATCGAACATATTCAAATAATATGTGTTAAGTATGAATTTCTTAAACCGGGGGTGGGGGGGATGTTGGGTTATTTCCCTTTTTATGGTTTTCCCAAGGAGGATGACCACATATTACATTACTTTCAGGGGACACCCAGATTACAATGCATTGTTTAAGGTTATGGCGACACGGATAAGAGCGAGGTTGGCTGCCATCATACGTCAGGTGTAAGATTATTAACTATATTAGCCATTAAAGAACAAAAACACATTTTCTAAATTTCGTATCAATGATTATTGTCTACATTATTCCATTATTCGAATATGTGCTGTTGTTGTGGATTTGGTCTTAAATTAGCTGATGTCCTGTTCGATATATAGTTTGTTATTTTGAAAACAAATAATTCTGTCTAGTATTGATGGTGTGTATTCATTTTACCTGTGAGAAGAATAAACTATGGCAGGTATGGAAACGATATTGCCGTGTTGAAACAATCAATTTTATCTTCATTCAACGTTTTCTTAATCTCGTTGTTTTAATTGATTTTTTAAGTTGAAGCAGTAGCTTCTATTAATCGTGTGGTCATTGTTCTATTAAATCGAAGTTTACAACGCTGCTTCGTATAAGCACATTAGAAGATACAGTTACCATTGTTTCAGGTGTGTATTTATGTTTCGTCCACTTTCTGGAACGACGTGTAATGTTTCTGTTATATATTTTGTATTTTTGGAACATGCCTTCATGTTGTTTGTATATTTGAAACATGAGTTCGTGTTGTTTGTTTCCTCGGACCATGAGTCCGTGTTGTCTGTTTCCTTGGAACATGACTTCATGCTGTTTGTGTATTTGAAACATGTGTTCATGTTATTTGTTTCTTTGGAACATGAGTTCATGTTGTTTGTATATGAAACATGTGTTCATGTTATTTGTTTCTTCGGAACATGAGTTCATGTTGTTTATATATTTGAAACACGTGTTTGTGTTGTTTGTTTCCTCGGAACATGAGTTAATGTTGTTTGTATATTTGAATCATGTGTTCGTGTTGTTTGTTTCCTTGGAACATGAATTCATGTTGTGTGTTTCCTTGAAACATGAGTTCATGTTGTTTGTTTTTCTTGGAACATGATTTCATGTTTGTATATTTGAATCATGTGTTCGTGTTGTGTGTTTCCTTGGAACATGAGTTCATGTTGTTTGTTTTCTTGGAACATGATTTCATGTTTGTATATTTGAAACATGTGTTCGTGTTGTCTGTTTCCTCGGAATATGAGTTCATTTTGTTTGTATATTGTGAACGTGAGTTCGTGTAGTTAGTATCCTTGAAACATGAGTTCGTGTTGTTCGTATCCTTGGAACATGAGTTCGTGTTGTTTGTATCTTTGGAACTTGAGTCCATGTTGTTTATTTCCTTGGAACGTGTGTTCGTGTTGTTTATTTCCTTGGAACATGTGTTCATGTTGTTTGTATACTTGGACGTGACTTCATGTTGTTTGTATATTTGAAACATGTGTTCATGCTGTTTGTATACTTTGAACATGAGTTTGTGTTGTTTGTATCCTTGGAACATGAGTCCATGTAGTTTATTTCCTTGGAATATGTGTTCATGTTATTTGTTTCCTCTAAACATGTGTTCATGTTGTTTATATACTTGGAACGTGACTTCATGTTGTTTGTATATTTGGAACGTGTGTTCGTGTTGTTTGTTTCCTTGGAATATGACCTAAAGTTTTTTTGTATATTTGAAACATGTGTTCATTTTGTTTGTTTCCTTGGAACATGAGTTCATATTGTTTGTTTGTATACTTGGAATGTGACTTCATGTTGTTTGTATATTTGAAACATGTATTCATGTTGTTTGTTTCCTTGGAACATGAGTTTATATTGTTTGTATACTTGGAACGTGACTTCATGTTGTTTGTATACTTGAAACGTGACTTCATGTTGTTTGTATATTTGAAACATGTGTTTGTGTTGTTCGTATACTTTGAACATGAATTTGTGTTGTTTGTATCCTTGGAGCATGAGTCCATGTTGTTTATTTGTTGGAACATGTTTTCATGTTATTTGTTGCCTCGGAACATGTGTTCATGTTGCTTATATACTTTGGACGTGACTTCATGTTGTTTATATATTTGGAACGTGTGTTCGTGTTGTTTGTTTCCTCGGAACATAACCTCATGTTGTGTGTATACTTAAAACGTGACTTCATGTTGTTTGTATATTTTAAACATGTGTTCGTGTTGTTTGTTTCCTTGGAACATGACTTCATGTCGTTTGTAGATATGAAACATGTGTTCGTGTTGTTTGTTTCCTTGGAACATGACTTCATGTTGTTTGTATACTTGGAACGTGACTTCATGTTGTTTGTATATTTGAAACATGTATTCGTGTTGTTTCCTTAAACCATGAGTTCATGGTTGTTTGTTTTCTTGGAACATTCTTTTATGTTTGTATATTTGAAACATATATTCATGTTGTTTTTTTTTCCTCGGAACAGGAGTTCGTGTTGCTTGTATCCTTGGAACATGTGTTCGTGTTGTTTGCTTCCTTAGAACATGAGTTAATGTTGTTTGTTTCCTTGGAACATGAATTCATGTTGTTTGTATCTTTAGAACATGAGTTTATGTTGTTTATATCCTTGGTACATCAAGTTCATAAGCAAAGCGTGTTTGTGTACAATAACAATAAAGTTTATTTACTATCGTGACATTAAAATATATAACCACCAGGATACGTAGCCTTCAGAGTGCAGGATCACATAAGCAGTATGGACACACTTAATGGAAGGAATAGTTAAAATGAATTCAATACATTCGTACTTAAATTTATTTGTATTTCTCCCTTTAAGATAATACTGCTTCAATTTTAAATATAAATTACATTCATTCATTTAAGAAAAGTTGGAAAAAAATTATACGAGTTCAATCCGTGACCTATGATATTTGCAAAAAGAGCAATGTTTTAGAAAAGCTTTAAATTTGCATTAACGTAAACTGCTTTTCGTTATAAAATTATCTACATAAGAAAATATATATCCATTAGGAGACGTAGCATGTAAACACACTACAGTAACAGTGGCACTATCAATTATTAATAAGCATATTATAACGAGTATACGTACATAGACCTAACGTGACAACATGGGTAACCACCTTTGAATGCAACATTGTCAATAATAAAAAGACGCCACTGGAAACTTAAAACGGGATAATGGGAGCACAGAACCTCGCTCTTCCCCCGTAGTCACATAAAAACAAAACAGTGTAAACTTTTAAAATGTATCAATTACACCCGACTTTTAAAACATGTATATGTTCAAATATTATTGAAAAATATAAAGAAACACCGTATACAATCAGAGAAGATTTCATTCTGTCCTAGTAGCTTTAAAACAAACATATAAAATATATTAAAACTTCTTCTAATAAAATAATAATGACAAACACCCTTTTATGCTAAAGCATGTAATTGTACAATAATATAAACTGTCTATTTATTTTTAACATGATTGTATAAGCTTCTGTCACCGCACACTTTCTCATAAAAACAAGACGCTGTATACAATTTTTATCATTCAATTCAAAATAATTGAATGGGGTTAAACGCCATTTCCAACACATTTCAGGTTATATATGGTATAAACAGTTTTACTGGTGGAGTAAGACCTCAGTCTAAGTCAGACTGAGTAGAACCACCGTCCTTCCGCAAGTAACTGGAAACTTTCTCACATAAGGTGTTTGGAACGATCGGGACATTAACTTACAACCTTAGTGGTGAGAGGTAAGTGACCTTGAGACGGCGCCTTAGATCACTTGGCCACGGAGGACCCCCCCCCCCCCCCCCACCCCAATAATTGAAAATATATTTTAAAAAATAAAATATATATATATTAAAAATGAGCAAATGATGCCAAACAGGTCCTGGTTACGGAACATTCACGGGATACATATTACTAAATAGTACAAAAACATACACTACGGAGGTAGTAGGGCATTACATCATTAGATAAAGAATTGATCACTCAAACTAGAGGTCGTAGGTTCGAACCAAGACTCGACCTGACGGTATCTCAAAATCAACACTTAGTGATAGATTTACCCAGGAAACGAAACGAAGAGCTATTTATATACGTTTTAAACTTACTTAACAATTGAGCTAAAAAAAACTAGAAGTATGATCTAAACACTATATTAAGGACGATTTCTAAACTTTTGTTACTCTTTTCATATTGATAGAATTTTATGAAACTTTCCATTTTTTAAGTTTAATGTATGTTCATGAAATATCAGAAATGAAACACATGTTATTAAACAGATTTTTTGGTATTACCTTCTGATAAACATACCCGTCCTTGAAAGTTGGCGAAAAAATATAGATTTATTAAGCAATGCGGAAAAAAGGTTCAACTTGTTTAATTAAAACTATTACATATATGCATGCATATGCTATTAATTTTCATGGAAATGGTAATTATAATCTTGAATTTCACTGTTTAGGGTTTAAAAAAACAAAATCATTTCGGCAGAGTGTCAACTGTTTTTTAATTTTGTAATTAAAATATAGTTTAAACTAAGAATAAACAAAATCGTCATAATTTGATGTATTTAAACAAAATAGTTGAGGATAGTCATATTTTTATCTGCTCTAGGCTCGCTCCTGTGAATGGTAATATAGAAGAAGAAAAAACGAATCAATTACAAATACTTTAAACGGTTTACATACATCAGAAATTAAAGCAAAACTTCGCGATGATTTCCGAAAGAGTTCTTTAAATATAAAACACAATTGATTGTGTGTTGGATGATAAGGATAAGCAGGCTTCAAAAACAGTTTTCTTAATGGATTGATTGTTAATGGATATATTCTTAATGGTTGTATTCTTAATTGAACCATTGGTAGGGCTTGATATATCTTTAAAGTCACCACTGATATCAATAGATGTTAAATAGTTCATACACAGTCAATATATTTCTATTGTGAGATACTTATAAGATATTAAGCAAACTTATATGAGTACAGACATGTCAATAAATGCATGTGCCAATCATTATAGTTTACAAAAATGACTGGTTAGAAAGATAAATTAGAAACTACCGCCTGACATTTTCATTTAAATTGTGGAGCGCGTGGTCCAGTGTTAGAGCACCGAACCTATGATCGGACGATCGTGAGTCAGATCCTACATTACGGCTAAGTGTGGTGTCCTTGAACAATACATTTGTCCGAATATGCTTAGTACCGGTTCTAACCAGGAAGACTTCGAGCGTGATTTGCTTAAGTTGTAAGAACTTGTTTCACAATCGAAGTAAAATAAATATTTTTAATTTAAATTAAAAACGAGCAAATCAGCAAAAAAAATTAACAAAACCGATCTTACTTCAGAGAACTGTTAAACGTAAAAAATACAGTATGTTCCCAAGATTCTCTGTTTCTGATATGAAGTTGCTATGTAACGAAGATTTTTTACGCATACAGTTATTTTTTGTGGTTATCTTCTCATTTAAGCCCATTTTTAAAGTAAGAAATAAGACAAACGTCTTTAAACATCGATGTGAAATGTTCGCCACCATTATATTTTTATGCCACCGGCAGTTGTGGGTTGCGTTGCCAGTACAGAATGGCATTGTGGGTTTTTTTGGTACTTGTGGGGTGCAATGTTCACCCCACAAGTGCGAATATGCGTACAGAATGGCATTGTGGGGTTAATTCCATTTTTTCACATTTTTCTTTTACTTTTTTTCATCTTTTTCATTAATTTTTAGTGTCATTAGGGTTGGACCTCAAGGTTTGTGACATTAGGGTTAGAAAGAAAATAGGTTTTGTTTTGTTTTATGAAAAAAAAGATGTTTTATAACATATAAAAACCGCACCCCACAGCATCACTTCCACCAAAACGTCCGTCCTTCCGTCCGGTATTTCGTTTCCGGCCTGTAACTTTGTCATGCATAGATGGATTTTGTTGAAACTTGCTACAAGTTATCAGCATAACGTGACGACGTGTCGCGTGTAAGAACCACACCCTTACCTCAAAGGTCAATGTCACAATTTCAGTTTGTTTGACAACACTTTGAGTTTGTGTGAGATTTCGTTTCCGGCCTGTAACTTTGTCATGCATAGATTGATTTTGTTGATACTTGCTACAAGTGATCAACATAACATGACGACGTGTCGCGAGTAAGACCCACACCCGTGTATCAAAGGTCAAGGTCACAATTTGAGTTTGTTTGACAACACTTTGAGATTGTGTGAGATTTTGTTTCCGGCCTGTAACTTTGTCATGCATAGATGGATTTTGTTGATACTTGCTACAAGTGATTAACATAACATGACGACGTGTCGCGAGTAAGATCCATACCCGTACCTGAAAGGTCAAGGTCACAATTTGAGTTTGTTTGACAACAATTTGAGATTGTGTGAGATTTTATTTCCGGCCTGTAACTTTGTCATGCATAGATGGATTTTGTTGATACTTACTACAAGTGATCAACATAACATGACAACGTGTCACGAGTAAGACCCACACCCGTACCTGAAAGGTCATGGTCACAATTTAACTTTGTTTGACAACGCTTTGAATTTCTTTGAGATTTCGTTTCCGGCCTGTAACTTTGTCATTCATAGATGGATTTTGTTGATACTTGCTACAAATGATCAACACAACATGACGACGTGTTGCGAGTAAGACCCACACTCGTATCTGAAAGGTCATGGTCACAATTTGACTTTGTTTGACAACACTTTTGAGTTTGTGTGAGATTTCGTTTCCGGCCTGTAACTTTGTCATGCATAGATGGATTTTGTTGATACTTGCCACAAATGATCAACATAACATGATGACGTGTCGCGAGTAAGACCCACACCCGTACCTCAAAGGTCAAAGTCACAATTTGAGTTTGTTTGACAACACTTTGAGTTTGTGTGAGATTTCGTTTCCTGCCTGTAACTTTGTCATGCATAGATGGATTTTGTTGATACTTGCTACAAATGTTCAACACAACACGACGACGTGTCGCGAGTAAGACCCACATCCGTACCTGAAAGGTCAAGGTCACAATTTGACTTTGTTTGACAACACTTTGAGACTGTGTGAGATTTTGTTTCCGGCCTGTAACTTTGTCATGCATAGATGGATTTTGTTGATAATTGCTACAAGTGATTAACATAACATGACGACGTGTCGCGAGTAAGATCCATACCCGTACCTGAAAGGTCAAGGTCACAATTTGAGTTTGTTTGACAACAATTTGAGATTGTGTGAGATTTCGTTTCCGGCCTGTAACTTTGTCATGCATAAATGGATTTTGTTGATAATTGCTACAAATGACCGACATGACATGACGATGTGTCGCGCGTTACACCCAGAATCCAACTTCAAAGGTCAAGGTCACAATTTAACTTTGGTTGATGACACTTTCAGTCTGATTGAGATTTCGTGTCCGGTCTGAAACTTTGTCACTTTTGAATAAATTTCAAAAACACTTGGCTCAATTCAGCATCATGCCATTACAAAGTGTCATGTGTAAGACACACATGCGTACCTCAAAGGTCAAGGTCACACTTTGAGTTTGTTTGACAACACTTTCAGTTTGTGTGAGATTTCTTGTCCGATCTATAACTTTGTCATATATGGATATATTTTGAAAACACTACGCTCAGTTGATAAACATGATATAATTAAGTGTCGCATGTAAGACCCAGAACTTTTCCTCAAAGGTCAAGGTCACACTTTCAATTTGTTTGATATTGCGTGTCTGGTCTGTGACTTTGTCTTTAACTTGGCTCAATTTATCAAGATGACATGACGACGTGTCATGCGAAAAACCTACACACTGTCACACTTTAAGTATGTATGACAACACTTTGAATCTGTTAGAAATTTTACGTCTGTCCTATAACTTTATCATGCATGGATGGATTTCAAAAACACTTGGCTCAATTTATCAACTGATCAACAATTGATCTTTAACTTATATTTAAGGATTTTGAAATAGCTTGACACAAGTGATCAGCATGTCATGGTAATGTTTCACCTGCATTTAACTGTTGAAATACAGATCATTTGGGGGGTATGTGACACATAGCAGTGACATTTCTTGTTTTTCTTATTTCTATCATATGTTGATAAAACTGTCAAGTATACTACTGTTTTTATTTGTTTTTTTCTTTTTTAAATATTTCATCATCTTTCGTTTTCATTCAGTAATAATTTAATTTCAGAAGAAAAACATTAGAAAATTGTTAATTCGAAATAGTCATCATTTTAGCAGCTTTGCTTTAGTACTAACAATATTTAATTCCGACTAAGATTCAATGAGTTATTAAACATATATTAAAGGTGCCACCTGAAATTTCAGCCGTGTACATTACATTATATTGCTACATGTATTTGCCTGCCAGTCTCTGTTATCAAATCACCGGTATAACGATAAAAAAACATCCAGTATGCAATATTTAAGTAAATAACACTATAAAACCACATGTCAATTGTTCTCTCTTCAGATATGGCCTATATGTGCACAGATCAATATCTTTTTCTTAACTTTTAATTTCATGAAAAAGCACTTAGCTATCTTTATGAGATTTCTCACGTTATATATATATAAAATTAGTATAGAAATGCGTTCAACTTTGAATTTGTGAGCAAAAATAGACGACAGATATTTATATTATGTGATTTAACATTAGCATGTCTAGTGTTACTATTCTAAAATTGTTACATTTCACCCTGAAAATTATATAAGGATGGTCCATTAACGTACGTATTTACGAAATGATAGACATAATTCGATGCATGTCTGAGAACATCGTCTAATTTGCCATTATGTTTGACACTGATGAAGGAGGATTGTCCGTGAAGAAGGACTTTGTTGGTGCATATCATGCGTAGCATAGTATACAAGATGTCAATATTTTATATAAAGCATGTCATACAGAATGGATGATAATGATACTGATGGCGATGATAGCAAATATAATGATACTGATACTGATGGTTATGATAGCTTAGGTGATAATGATACTGATGATTATGATAGTGAAGGTGATAATGATGCTGATGGTTATGATAGCGAAGGTGATAATGAATCTGATGGTTATGATAGCGGAGATGATAATGATCCTGATAGTTATGATAGTGAAGGTGATAATGATACTGATGATAATGATAGCCAAGGTGATAATGATACTGAAGATTATGATAGCAAAGATGATAATGATGCTGATGATTATGATAGTGAAGGTGATAATGATGCTGATGGTTATGATAGCGAATGTGATAATGATACTGATGGTTATGATAGCAAATATATTGATACTGATACTGATGGTTATGACAGCGAAGATGATAATGATACTGATGGTTATGATAATGATACTGATGGTTATGATAGCGAAGATGACAATGATACTGATGGTTATGATAATAATACTGATGGTTATGATAGCGAAGATGATAATGAAACTGATGGTAATGATAGCGAAGATGATAATGATACTGATGGTTATGATAGCGAAGATGATAATTTTTCTGATGGTTATGATAGGGAAGATGATAATGATACTGATGGTTATGATAGCAAAGATGATTATGATCCTGATGGTTATGATAGCTTAGGTGATAATGATACTGATGATTATGATAGTGAAGGTGATAATGATGCTGATGGTTATGATAGCGAAGGTGATAATGAATCTGATGGTTATGATAGCGGAGATGATAATGATCCTGATAGTTATGATAGTGAAGGTGATAATGATACTGATGATAATGATAGCCAAGGTGATAATGATACTGAAGATTATGATAGCGAAGATGATAATGATGCTGATGATTATGATAGTGAAGGTGATAATGATACTGATGGTTATGATAGCGAATGTGATAATGATACTGATGGTTATGATAGCAAATATATTGATACTGATACTGATGGTTATGACAGCGAAGATGATAATGATACTGATGGTTATGATAATGATACTGATGGTTATTATAGCGAAGATGATAATGATACTGATGGTTATGATAATAATACTGATGGTTATGATAGCGAAGATGATAATGAAACTGATGGTAATGATAGCGAAGATGATAATGATACTGATGGTTATGATAGCGAAGATGATAATTTTTCTGATGGTTATGATAGGGAAGATGATAATGATACTGATGGTAATGATAGCAAAGATGATTATGATCCTGATGGTTATGATAGCTTAGGTGATAATGATACTGATGATTATGATAGTGAAGGTGATAATGATGCTGATGGTTATGATAGCGAAGGTGATAATGAATCTGATGGTTATGATAGCGGAGATGATAATGATCCTGATAGTTATGATAGTGAAGGTGATAATGATACTGATGATAATGATAGCCAAGGTGATAATGATACTGAAGATTATGATAGCGAAGATGATAATGATCCTGATAGTTATGATAGTGAAGGTGATAATGATACTGATGATAATGATAGCCAAGGTGATAATGATACTGAAGATTATGATAGCGAAGATGATAATGATGCTGATGATTATGATAGTGAAGGTGATAATGATGCTGATGGTTATGATAGCGAATGTGATAATGATACTGATGGTTATGATAGCAAATATATTGATACTGATACTGATGGTTATGACAGCGAAGATGATAATGATACTGATGGTTATGATAATGATACTGATGGTTATGATAGCGAAGATGATAATGATACTGATGGTTATGATAATAATACTGATGGTTATGATAGCGAAGATGATAATGAAACTGATGGTAATGATAGCGAAGATGATAATGAAACTGATGGTTATGATAGCGAAGATGATAATTTTTCTGATGGTTATGATAGGGAAGATGATAATGATACTGATGGTTATGATAGCAAAGATGATTATGATCCTGATGGTTATGATAGCTTAGGTGATAATGATACTGATGATTATGATAGTGAAGGTGATAATGATGCTGATGGTTATGATAGCGAAGGTGATAATGAATCTGATGGTTATGATAGCGGAGATGATAATGATCCTGATAGTTATGATAGTGAAGGTGATAATGATACTGATGATAATGATAGCCAAGGTGATAATGATACTGAAGATTATGATAGCGAAGATGATAATGATGCTGATGATTATGATAGTGAAGGTGATAATGATGCTGATGGTTATGATAGCGAATGTGATAATGATACTGATGGTTATGATAGCAAATATATTGATACTGATACTGATACTGATGGTTATGACAGCGAAGATGATAATGATACTGATGGTTATGATAATGATACTGTTGGTTATGATAGCGAAGATGATAATGAAACTGAAGGTAATGATAGCAAAGATGATAATGATACTGATGGTTATGATAGCAAAGATGATAATTTTTCTGATTGTTATGATAGGGAAGATGATAATGATACTGATGGTTATGATAGCGAAGATGATAATGATCCTGATGGTTATGATAGCTTAGGTGATAATGATACTGATGATTATGATAGTGAAGGTGATAATGATGCTGATGGTTATGATAGCCAAGGTGATAATGATACTGATGGTTATGATAGCGAAGGTGATACTGATACTGATGGTTATGATAGCGGAGATGATAATGATCCTGATAGTTATGATAGTGACGGTGATAATGATACTGATGATAATGATAGTGAAGGTGATAATGATACTGATGATTCTGATAGTGAAGGTGATAATGATGCTGATAATTATGATAGTGAAGGTGATAATGATGCTGATGGTTATGATAGCAATGTGATAATGATACTGATGGTTATGAAGGTGATAATGATACTGATGGTTATGATAGCGAAGATGATAATGATACTGATGGTTATGATAGCTTAGGTGATAATGATACTGATGATTATGATAGTGAAGGTGATAATGATGCTGATGGTTATGATAGCGAAGGTGAAAATGATACTGATGATTATGATAGTGAAGGTAATAATGATACTGATGGTTATGATAGTTAAGGTGATAATGATGCTGATGGTTATGATAGCGAAGGTGAAAATGATATTAATGATTATGATAGTGAAGGTGATAATGAAACTGATGGTTATGATAGCGGAGATGATAATGATCCTGATGGTTATGATAGTGAAGGTGATAATGATACTGATGATAATGATAGTGAAGGTGATAACGATGTTAATGGTTATGATAGCGGTGAAAATGATACTGATATTTATGATAGTGAAGGTGATACTAATGCTGATGGTAATGATAGCGAAGGTGATAATGATGCTGATGGTTATGAAAGTGAAGATGATAATGATACTGATGGTAATGATAGCGAAGGTGATAATGATACTGATGTAAATGATAGCGAAGGTGATAATGATACCGATGTAAATGATAGCAAAGATGATAATGATGCTGATGGTAATGATAGCGAATATGATAATGATACTGATGGTTATGATAGCAAAGATGATAATGATTCTGATTGTTATGATAGCGAAGATGATAAACATAATGCTGGTGATAATAGTAACGCTGATAAATGGAATTGACTGTGATGATAATGACAATGATGTGATGATAGCGAAGACAGATAATGGTAGTCAGGATAATTGTCGAAACCTATAATTCCATATGGTTTGCTCTCTGCCTAATACTTTTTTTATCTAAATGGCTTATTCATATAAGTTATTTATAATATAAAAAAAAAAAGATAGAGTGTTGTGCTTGCCAACATGTCGTATATCCAAGGCCCAAAATGTGTGTGTTTGACGAGAGAGTGGGTGGGGATGAGGGAGGAGGGGAAATATCACTTGTCTCTTAAAATCTCAGTGTGACACAACAGTATACCACACACACACACACACACACACACACACACACACACACACACACACACACATACATACATACATGTAAGTGTTATGGTTCATAAAAGGATTGCCTTCGGATATATTATTAAATAGCATACTAATTCTAGGACATTTAATGTTATAAATTAAACATGTATGGGAAATGAACATTTTGATTAAAAACGAGTTTCCTAGTTAAAGATATTCCACATGATAAGAGTTCAGCTATTTGTAACTGCTCAGCTGCAAAGATAAACTTTATGAGAATATAAATGCATTATTTATTGAAATTTTCACACAAAGCAACGACTCATGAAATCAAATTGGCTTGACTCCGATAATTTAAGTAATTGTATTTCAATTGTTAACACGTGTGTGTGTTTAATACGATTTTATCAAATTTGAATTGCATGATCAAATGTGTTAAACTGTTTCAGAATATGGCGTTAATCATTATATGCACGATGTATATAGGCATGAGTAGCATGATCTTCTCTATATATACCGTGGGTACAAAAACAAAAACACACCCCATTATTATATATGTATACACCTTATTCACCATTACGCATTATAAGAAAGACACCATGTATCATAACATTTTATACAGTCATCGCCAGAAGCGATGCACACACGTGCCATAATAGCAAGACTGATAAATCAACAGAACAAATAAAATAAATGTGAAGGGTTTTATATACTTCGTTCTCTGATTGACATATTATGATATTTAATATAATTCTCAATATCCATTATACTGTTACATTACGCTTTATCGCGGAAGGTGGGCGAAGCGATAAATAAGACACACAAAGCTCTATTGAGTCGCACGTTAAGCAAAATGAGTGATATTACATTGTAAATCTGTTTTATTGGATTCTGTTTAATGTTAGATTTTCTTAATTAACAGCTTCATATGCTTTATCGCAGCGGCTCCGTTGATAAATGTAATATAACGAATATAAAAATTGAAAAATGAAACATTAACGCTTTTTGTAGAAAATAACATGTATTATTTAAATGAAAGCAGCATTGGATATAATACGATGTTGAACATTATTTAATTTGAAGTTCATTCATTTGCTTTTTTAAAAATATTTGTGATATACGAATGTATTTCTTTTTTAAATAACAAGCCAGGCTGTAGCTATCATTCTTCAATAATCAGTAGTCTGATCTGGATATGTTTATTCACATGGTCTCATATTATTCTGTGATGAAGTTGCATGCACCCTTTATCCAAAGTTGAGCTCCCGCATGGCGTTTTTTGCTACCAACCGTTCCATGGTGTTGATCTCTGTTGCCACGTCTTTTCCATGTGTGTATTTTACTTGTCATAATTAGTCTTTATTTTTAAATTTTGCTAATGCTGTTTTGTGGTTTTGACTGTCAATTATGCTACTGTAAAGTCCAATTAATTACTATATGATAATTGAATCCTTGGAAAGTATAGAACGTACCCAAGAAAATAGAAATGCAGACTGATTTTATTGAGTTTGTTCATGAAAGGTAATTAGATAAGCAACACATTAAGCACGTTTTGTAATTTCTAGTTTTTTTCTAATAACATTACCTGTGATTGCTTTAATTTCGTTGCTTATTATTAGTAATTGCAGCATCTTTTATGCAGCTCGTTCTATGACATTCCCATCATTGTTTCACATTACGATATGTATTTTATTGTGCAAGTGAGTTTGGTAGGTTATAGTTTTGGAAACAACTTTATTTCTCCAGCTTTGGTAACAATTACATAACTAGTTTAATTATTTAATTGCTAGTTACGTAAGGTAACGCACATTCTAGAAATGGTCCAGATATCTGGGAAACATGTTGAAGTGCTTTGCTGTTATTTTACAGTAATAATATTTGAGTGTTGTGGGAACAAAATATATAGAATACGCCATAAATGAATCATGTAATCAGTCGCAGTTCTATTTATGATGTAATATAACAGTGTGTTTTAATAACCTGGCTCCCGTATGATTATAAATAAGTACACTGATCCAGTTTTTACATGAGTTCAAGTTTTTGGGTTAATTTGAACTAGTTAAGACAATTAATGGGAATTGAATGGGTTGTCCGGTTGTATATCACATATCCATCGCTGTGAATGTTATATTTAAACAATCCTTTTATCTATGTTATTTGTACACTGGCTCAAAGTAGTTTAATCAACGAGAGGGAGATGTAAATCGATAGTACGACAACACTAATTATGAAAAACAAAACCCGATAAAAACGAACGTAATTGTCAATTTGCTTAAAATTTGGTTAAACATTGAAATTACTATCATCGGATTTTGAGAAATTAAATGCACATTTGTTCAGATTTTTTGACTGTCTACGAGATCATTGATCTAGTTTATACACAGCCTACATAGTATATCACGCTCATCATGTGTTATCCCACTTAAAACAGTACTTTTACAATTGCTTTATTCTATCGTGTCGAAAAAGATAAGTATTACATAATTCACGATATAGGGCAATAAGCCCGTGACTTAGTATTGTCATATAATGACTGGCAGAAACTGATATGCCCCATTTGTTCTCATTCCTTATAGAATCGATATGTTAAATAAATGGTAAATGTACCAATATCCTGAGTTATATAGTCAAAAGAATCTTTCATTTATGCTATTTCGTTATTGAAATTATTAAACTATCGCATAATTTATTTTTGCCAACCTGTTTTATAAACTCAGAAATAAATTAATAATCATACAAGTTACTATATTTATTTCATTGCATTGAGGCAGTTCATTGATATCAGATATGTTCAAAAATGCGGCGGCTTGGCTTCATTTAATTTATCAATTTCAAATTATGTGCGCAACATGAGACGTAGCAATGATAGATACAACGAACGCAAAATTAGGTAAAACAAATGACCTGGTATGAATTATGTAAGTTGCGGCTGAAAGAAAGATTGATGAGTGATACGAGATAAAAAAAATAACTGATTTAGAACAGTTTGTGTATCAATATTGACCTGAAGACAAACGATTGTAATGAAAATGATAAATTAGACATTTAATTTGACAAAAATACTATCTTTAGATCTTTATTTCAGTTTTATCTTTACCTGAACCTAACTATGTCAGAAAATTATTCAATATTTAGATATACATATATATTTATGCTTGATCTGATAACACGTCACGTTACATATCTATATTAATTAGCTATGCATATCAAATTAGGCATTATTTCATTATTTATCAAACTTAAAGCAATTACAAATATTGTTTGATGTAGGGTTATTTCAGTGCCCAACTCAAATAGACAGAAATTCGTAGATCAGATAATATAAATCTATGATAAAATATGACTTTTTAAAAGCAAAGAAATCAATGGAAATTATAATACTGCTATAGATGCATTAATACTACCACCCACATCCTGATACTACTGTGTTTTTTTAATTTGAATAAGTGCTATTCTATACACTGTTAATGCTGGTACATTTGTTAAAGTATGCGATAGGGGTTCCTTAATTTGACACAGTCTCGTTTGATGACGACAGGGGACAAGCGAAGTAGGCGCATGTGTGAACTATGTTCAAACTCTCAGTATTGTTTTATTCAAAATTATCATAAAATATAATGTTGACGTATGTTTTACATGAGGTGTTTGTCAAGGGGTTGTTCCTGTACTTAATGATTTAGAGGAAACGTTTGTCTTAAAGGTGTTGATTTTGGAAGGTTAAGTTGTACATAGATGACAAACAGATAACGTTTTACAATAGGGATTAAATATATTGAACTACATGTATTACTATTAAAGATGGGAATTAAAAGTGAATTCCAGCAAAACAATAGTTACGGTATTAATAAATTAATGTGGTCGCATTAGAGATTTATAAAGTAAACATGACGACAGAGAAATTAAACCTGTGAATACAGTTACATATTTAGGTAATAGCTTTTAAATAAGGTGGACTATATGACAAATTTATTTTGTCTATATTAAAATATAAAGTGAAGTTTGTGGTTATTTATATGCTATTTTTATAGAACATGTATTTACATTTGTGTAAACAATTATTAGGAGTTAAAATTCAAACACAAAACAAATTTATATATGGTAGTTAGTAAGAACTCGAAAAAAGTGTTATAGATGGTTAGCTATTGCTAATATTGATTTAAGGTTTTATATTGACGTGATGAAACCGAACATGCCAAATACATTTGGAACATGATGCTTGTAGGTATTGAGAAATATCCAAATAAAACTGTTGGGTTTCATCATTTAAATCAATTTTAGATTTGGTTGTTTCAAGGAGTTGGTATTGTAAATATGCTCCTGAATACGTTTAAACAAAGACTGGCATATAGCTTTATTCAGAACTGGGACAAAACATTCAAAAGCCTACGAGAGCCAATTATTATCAATTAATATACAATTTTAACTTGGACCAAACTGTGATAAAAACATTGTGCGGTGACTATACTAAGAGTGTCTTCACATAAAATTGAAAATAGATTAGAAAATGTTAAAAATGTTATCTATGTAAAATATGTTATCCGTCCATCCATCTACCTGTCTACTTGTAAGTAGTTTATATGGAATGTAAATGAAACATTTATTGCTCCAATTTATGTATTTATCGTTTAATGTTAAAACAATAATTTTGTCAATCATAAGAATAAAATTCACTTTTAACCTCATTCAATTTGAGACAGAATTATTAAGTTACTTGTAACAAGAAGGCTTTGTATTCTGATCATGGCGCGCATCATTTTTGTCTCCATCACAATATCGTGTAAACATGCCAGTCCTGCAACACGTTCTGGCAACCATCTCCACATTTACCTTCAAGTCTAGAATAGATATGTCAGCAGTACAAAGGTAACAGTATGACGCCGTCGATTCGTATTTCATTTTTCTAAACGTAATGTATTCACCAGAGCAAAAATTGAACACTTACTAGTCTGATCGTGCATGTTTCTGATGCATTTTGGTTTCATATCAATTTAATTACACTTCATTAAAATTAACCATCCGGATATGCTGCTACGCGTTTTACATCTGAAAATAATATCTTTTTTTATTAATACTTTTTCATGAGATTGATATGCTATTGATACATTTCTAGTGATAATATTATTAACACACAATCACATATGCGTTTATAAGTATAGATTTCTGTACTTAATTAAATTGTAATACAGTTTCGATTGTAAAACGTCTGCTTTCAAATATCAGTTTACACATCAGCATTATTTAATATTGTGCTGCGGCTGTAATATCACCCCGTACTACTATGTCTTTTTCTTATTATTGGATCATAAAATTCATCTAATATGTTTAAAAATATTGCTTTCTTTAATCAGAGCGTGAGTGGTTTGGCATTTGACATTACTTGTCATGGACTTAATCTACTCGTTTCCTCTCTAGAATAAGTTCTATGCTTCCAACTCAATCATGATTATATTTAAATTAAATTAAATATGCACGGTGTGACGGCTCTTATACTACTGTCTGATGTGAATAATTTGCCATATTTCTAAAATATTACTAAAATACATTACAATACTACAAAATATATTTTTAAATGACATTGACTGTTTGAATTAATTTTCCAAGAACATAGTTCATCTTAAATTGTGATCACTTGTGGCAACATAGCCGCATATGTTTAAATGACTTCACGATACTTTATTGCAAACACGATACCATGGTCACGGTGAAAAGGAGGCAAACATAACTATTCATATAGTCTTATTATAAGGTCACGCCTTCTCAAGGTCGTGTAAATAAAAAATTGACGTTCCATCTGGTAAAATTCTGATCAAACTGTTTGTAATTCAGAGCTTTTATTGTTCAAACTACCTTAACAATGCAGCAGACAGGTCGGAGTTGTGACAAAATATTATATTTTTGGTAATATTTGTGTATTTTCTGGAGATATTAGTTAAAAAATATGCCTAGGCTATCTTAAAGGCTCATTAAATTTCCGAAACAGTTTTAATTTAGGTCAGTTTTACTCTTCCAGATGTAAGAATACAAGTGTATTTGATCACTGAGAAACTTTGCAAACGAAAAAATAAATATAAAGCACATTATAAGAGCATAATTAATAACGGGGTTTGTTTACAAATTAATGTTCGTGTCCTTCCGATAAACACCTTCGGCAGAACACGGGGAGTTACGAAGCTTGTTCGTAAACGCGTCAGTCGGTAATATATGATCAATTCACTTCAGAGAGAAACATAGTATGGGGAACTGTAGGGGATGCGTTTAAAAATTGAATTACCGCATTTCATGTTTTGTTTGTATATAAAATATTTTTATTTTTATCCTTTACCCAGCAAACATGCGGATGTAAAAGTATTGTCTGGTTGACTTAAAACTATTTAAGCCCCTCCGTATCGATGTTTTTGCCACAAACCGTCTCAGTGTGGTAATCGATGTTGCCAATTCTTCTTTCAGTCTGTTTGATGCATATTTATATTTTAGTCATTCGATGTAATTTTCGTAATAGGATTGTGTCTCTTTCTTTAAATGTTTATGTCTCTTGGTTGTCATCATTTTTTTTCTTATGTTTGACAGTATCGGTTGTGTATAATTTTTTCTATTTCTTCTTACACTCTTTTAACACAAACTTTGTATTTTTCACAACGTTGAAAATCATAATTTTACACCAAAACGATTATATAATTTTGTACATTAATGACCTTTGTTATTAGTATTATTTTGCATTATTTTAAATATTGTCTGTCGTAATTCGTGAATTTCTGCATAAGTTTTATTGCAATAACTTGTCATTTAATAGATTGTCACTTTATATAAGTAATGGTATTTAACACACAACACACTCATATAAAAAATGTTAAATAAAACATCGACATAACTCATTTGTAGCGTCTCAGAAGCCAAACAATGTATCACGTTGACAGTTTACACATACAAGGTATTGGCATTTTATTAGCTTTATTAAAGAAACGCAAGCTAGCAATCAATTAATATGAACAAGCCCATAACAAAATGGGTGTTTTGTTTACTGTATACCTGGGCTTGGCCATTTTGTGTCATATACTACTTAACACATTTATCCAATTTCCGTTGCATTGAAAGAACTATGTTTGTATAAACAGACCAGATCTCAATCAATGATAAAATATCCTATTTTTCAACTGAATGTCCGGTGCACCTCCCTTGGTGCATGTCACTGAAAGTGAAATTTATGATAGCATAGATCAACGCTTTCTCTCAAACTGGGTGTAAATGTATAGGAGACGTATGTCATAATTTCAACAGTAAAATAGATGAGCATTTAGGGTAAAGTATATTGATTCTTTGTTCAAGTGCAGACATATTAAGGGTGATTCTAAGCATGTGTTTAAATATAATAGATGGCGGGGAATGCCGTGCTTTAACATCCGGGTATAGCATACCTGAATCGGGAGAATGCCAGGTATTTCGATAATCTATAGAATAACCACAATACGTAGAATACTTGTGTGCTCTTATTATGAGAACAATACAAAATATACCAAACCCGTAGAAATGATGGGAAATTTAGCATTTAAAAATTAGTGAAGATTTCATTTAACCTTAATTTAAAAAAAAAAATATCAAAGAAAAAAAAATTCAAAGATATTAATATTTTAACATTTATAAATGTTTGTACATGTAGTTTATATTCGAGACGAAAAATATATAGGTCCTTACCACTACCTTTGAACCAATTAGATTAAAGAAAGAGAAGTGCTTATTTTGGAAATTTTATGAGCAAATTCATATTTGAATTTAATACACATTTAGTACACAAAGCTAAACGAGACGCCGTTTTTGGTATACATTCAAATAAAATAAACTACACAATTGTAAAATTCAAAGCGAATTGGAGGCATTATTGTCAAAAGATTGAACAATTTTGCCAATGCCAGAGACAATATATACAAATAGACTTGTAGGTTACTACGCATGCTATCCCAGTTCGTGGGATAATACGCCAATTATTGGTAGATTTAGAGAAGAGGATCGTTGGCCAAAAGTATTGGTATGGTTCAACAATAAGATGATGAATCTTACTTTAAAAATGTAAATTGAATATCTTAAATAGTTTGTTAACTCCATTTTAATCCTTGGAAGATTGGAAATTAAAATTCAATTCAAGCAAATGCATGCTAATGACATCTCCTATATAGTCTTAAATCTTTTTTAATCTTTGAAAGATTGGAAATTAAAATGCAATTAAAGCGACGATTAAAGAAAAGAAAAAATGACAATAGAATCAATATGAATATAAATATACTTTATTCTTTTAATTGGAATCATCGCCATTTTTTAACACATGTCATGTTATATGGGCCATATCCAGTTTTGATAGAGGAGGAAGACCTCAGAATATTTCTCATTAAAAAAAAATCGCCTTTCTGCAAGAATACATTTGCCTCAACATATTTGATCTCATTGTATTGTACATCAAAATTAAATTAAAGCGAAACATATTCTTGTTTTATATCATAGTACATTTTCTATGTTTTTATTTATAAAGGCAACGGTTTATTTCATTTCATTTCTATAAAACATGTTTTGACATTTTAGTTACTATCGGATTAGTTTAACTTTTAATTGACACATGATAAAAACATCCCTCTGCTATTTTAATATTACATTGCATCATTGAAGTGCCGACAAAATATACCCTGATTTTAATTAAAATTGTCGTTAAATGGGGTTAAATATTTCAGTACCCATCATGAACAGATTCAATAAAACCAAGTCTGGTAAAAGTCTTTATTTGATAGCGTTTTTTGTTTCCGGTTTATTTGTTTTATAACTTGTACTACCACAATATGTGCCTAACACGCTGTTGTGTAGTGACCGTAGAAATACTCGTTGTGTTTCTATTATTTATAATTCGTAGTAAGCATAGAGTTCAATCGAAAACTGAATACCGCAAAAGGTGTTATGGACATAAGATGTGTTGCATATGTATTACTATTTATGAATAGACTCAATAAAAGAGAGTCTTCAATTTTCTTTTCTTCGTTGTATCCTGTGATTCCAGAAAGTGTATTCTTTCACAATTCTACCATTTATGCATTGTTTGAGTTTGTGTATTTATGACAAAAACGCCGTTTGAACATCGCTCAATGCAAGGCAATGTTAGGGCTTTTACTTTTGCCATGACCACATACAATGGCCAATATGTAGGAATATATATGGTCCTGTTTAAAAAAGTTGTTTCCTAAAGCAAACACCCAAAGAAAAAGTAGATGCTTATGATATACATGTCAAATAGGTCATCCGTTTCAATAATTTCTCACATGTGATCGGTCATAGTTGTTTCTATCGTTTCCTTGAACTAAACAGAGAAGCTATTAATGTTTTGCGTGTTTCGTGTAAACTGATTGGTCATAGTCCTGTGAAATAAATACAATATTGACAACCCCCCCCCCCCCCCCCCCAGATGAATAAACCGTAGAAAATAATATCCTTTTTATAAACAGAACATATGTTATCTTCAGAGATGTCAGCAAGTCGTTTAATTCTTGAGTACCTATTTTATATCAAAGAGTTACGTAACGGAACGGTTTAACACGTACAAAGCATTAAACACATTTGAAGGGAAAAATATCCTATTTTTAAATATCATGTTGTTGTTGTTGCTGCTGCTGCTGCTGCTGCTGCTGCTACTGTTGTTACTGCTGATATATAATGTTTATTTTTTACATTTGAAATTGCCGTTAAAGAAAATAAACGTATTGTTTCAAAAATAGTTCAATGAGAAAAGTAAATAAATAATGTACACATTGCTTTTTAATTGAACATTTCTATGCACAAAGATTCAATCCATAAAATGGTGCTGAAGCGGTAACACTATAAATAAATATAAGCAAATAATTAACAATAAATAAGCGATGAAGTAATTCAGGTTATTGTTATGCCAAATGTTAAAATCCGTTTAGCTCAAATAAACTGGCAAATTCCCTTTTATTGTATACTATGATTACATAATGTTACTTATTCATTTAATTAATGTTAGATACGTGGTGAAATCTATACGAAGCAAAAACCAAATTAGAATAACTGAACTTATCCGTGGACCCTTAAATTCGTTTCTATGGGAACAAGATATCATTCTTTGCACATGCGTGGTCGTTTGTGACATAAAGTATAACAAATAAATAGTTTCATCATTTTTATCAGTATAATAAACATATCAGTATGATGAAATAACTCAAGATAAATAATTCAAGAAAACATCAATTTTGTATTTTGAGAAATTTTACTCATATATTTAAAACTAAAATTTTCAGATAGTAAAACTTCCAGATAAAATTCTTGATGCTGTTCTAGTTTCACGGTTCAAGTATTTCATATTAATGAGATGCATGAACATGTTAAACATACAATGTCAACATTGCAATGTCACTATATAACAGCAAAAATACTGATAAAACGGATACTCCAAGACTTATAGTGATGTTACTGGTTTGCAGCTGAACCACTTACATTTTGTAACAGTCTTTCTGCACGGATATTTCGGACATGAACATAACAGTGTATAACAGCAAGCATATATCTAACTTTAAGGAGATCGTACTTTAGTCAAACATAAAATGTTGATAACGTATAACGTGGAATATATTTAAACACATATTGAAAAAAAAACAAAAAAAAAAACGTGGGCATATGACAGTAAACAACAACGATAAGGGCGCATTTAAATGCCTGCATACAGAAATTATAATCAAATGTTTTGATCAAAATAAAAAAAAAAATGTTGTGAGTCCTTTATTCAAAAGAGTTGGGAATGTTTAATTTTATTTTGTAATCATAATCGAAATATTAAGGTTGTCTTTTCTGTATGTCTGCGTTACATCGTTCGCCGAGTGTGAGGTTTTGTCACGATTGTGTTTAATTGCCAAATGATACAAGACAACATTTTTATTGATCGAAAGGCACATATTAATGTTTATCACTCAGTAGCAAAAGCATATGTGGATAAAGTGTCTTGTTCAAGGACACCACACACACAACCGTGACGAAATTTTAATGAGACATTTCCGGTGATTAATTAAGTAATTGAAAAACGTTGTTGAATGAAATGTTTGACTTTGTAAATTACAAAAAAGGTAAAAAAAAATGTATGTCACAAAATAAAACGTCAACGTAGAAAGCTTAATTGATATTGTAATGATTTGGTTTGCGGTATCGAATATTTTGTACAACATGAATCTATGCATGAAGAGGCTTCGCAAGTCTGCGAATTTGAATAATCAGAGAAAATACCGGATGACCATCAGTCGTAAACTAATCATCACATTTTTTATTTAACAGGAAAACTGTCATTTCATTAGTTATCCATTTCAGCATTTGTAAAATGAAATAAGAACCGTAATAGGTATTCATTTATGACAGATATTTCTTTTGGTTATGAATACAAATATGATTTGTGTCTGAATATATTCCATTTTAAGCAGAACAACTTAGAATCGATGATATATATCAACAGTTGATTAATGTTCTTGTTAAACCTTTGCGTTGGTTTGTTTATTGTGGAATGTAGTGTTTTTTTTTCTAGAAGCTAAATCTGACTTTAAGTGATAAATATTTTCAGATATTCACGTAAATTATTGTTATGGCATAACACGCTCATTAAAAACAGGAAGTGCTTCCGTGGGGTAGTCGCATAATGGCGGTGATAACTAATAATTGTTTCTTTTTATTTGAATAATATGTAATGTCCATTTTATGATTTTCATAGCATTAATGCAACGGGAATAGTTTGAAAGTAATGTCATGTTTGAATTGTGAACATATTTGGAAATTAGTGTATGAACGTTTATTTTTAAAGTTTATTTCCACCTTGTCAGTCAACAGTGTAAACACTTAACAGAAAAAAATATCTTGGATGAAAAATGACCTCTAATTTTCTAATGATATTCTGGCACTTCAGATATCAATAAACAATAAAATGTAAAGTTTCATTCTTTGATTTTTGATTTATTGGAAGGCGAAGCTTTCTTTAGGCGTCATTTCGATCATTTATGCTTTTGTTCTATAAACTTTGTTAAACTGTTGACGGCGATTCCATATCCTCCGATAAAATAGTTTCAAAATGCAATTTCTATAGCAAAGGTCGAAGTCATCCAATTTTTTATCTATCAAACAGAGAGCAAAACACTTATAAAATGTGATTGTCAAAGCATACAATATCCACTTAGATGACATAAAATGTAGACAACTACTGCGCATTAGTAAAATATTCGACTTTAGCTTCCCAAGCGACGATTAATATTGCCGCCATTTGTTTTGGTAAAATGCAGAGTAAAGTTGAAATCAACGCAGTGTTTTTCGCTTTGGTCATTCGTGACATTCAGTAATTTTCTACTGACGTTTACGCGATACGAATGTGTCTTTTTCTCTTTTTTTATACATGTGCTTTAAACTTCTAGTATGCCTGCCACATTCAAAGTACTATCTATAACGACGAAACCCATACGAAATACTAGATTTTTCTTAACACCACTTTTTGGGCTTTTTTTGCGGTGTTCATGCGATTTGGTCAGAAACACATTATACTAAAGTTGGGAAAGTTGGCGCCGCTAAATACGGTACTGGAATGTTGTTTCAAAAGCTAATTAAAGATATTTTCGTGTCAATTTTGTGTACATTTGTATATTTTATAATTTCTACAGACCGTCTGGGTATTAGAGCAATATATTTCACCATTAAACAATTTAGTGCGATCTACACAATTTCCGATTACCTTAAAACAGGTGTGCTTCATGACCGGTAACGTTTACATTTAGAATGAATCGCAACTGTTTTGAGGTAATCTGAAACTGTGTATATCGTACTGATCTATAAATCGGTGAAATAGATTCCTCTAATACCCCGACGTCCTGTTGGAACTATAATATATGCACATGTACCAAAATTCGAAACGAAAAATCACTTTAACAAGCTTTTGAGACAACGTTCCGGTACCGTATTTAGCGATGCGCGTGACGTAAGTTCTCCCATTTTTATATGAGAGTCGTCTCAAAAAGTTTAAGTCGGTTAACCCGAGTTATTATATGTTGTCTGTTCGTTTCTTTCTATCTATCTATCAACTACAGGCTGTTTGGTTTATTATAAAATAAATTTCATCTGTCTTTCAAATATTTTGTTTTATATCATTTATGGTCGTAACTACATGATATGGAAGACTTCCGTTGCAACTGACATAACAACTATGATCATGTCTTTGATTGGTCATCAATATGTTGGTTTATAATATGAAAAATTGAATTAAAAATATTTTCATTATTATAACAATGTTTTTTTTCGATCTTCTTTCGATCTGTATTCATGAGCTCATTAGTAAATCCGTATATCATATTCTAACAAGAAATTAAAGAAATACGACGTGACGCAAAACTGTGAATAAGCGATCCTTCTTTGAGGTCGTTCAAGCTTTTGATATTTGAATGTCAAACTTTAAAAGATTTTAATTCATTTTCGAAATTGGAAGGAAATCATTGGTGGGATTACACCTATAAGAGAGATTGTAATATGACTCTAAATAGCTAAAATGGTGACATTTCTTTAATAAAAAATATTTTGGCATGTTTTTATGCTTAAAAAAGTATATACAGTCATATTTACAATAGAAATACATAAAAAAGAAATGAAAATTACATTTGAAAGATTGGACATGTCACAATTTACACAATATTTAAATTAAATAATGAGCTTGTATTTTGTTACACTGTGTTTTTGTGTAGAGTTTTGTTTAGTTTTAGAATAATATTATTTATTTATTTTGAAACATTAATGAAAGACACCAAATTATCATGTAAACCAATATCTGACCATGCCGAAAATGTCAACGTACGTTGCAAATATATGTTTCTGTCTAACGTCTTGTGTATCCTCCTGCTTCTTTAGTTAAAACTTATTTATTTTTTTGAAATTTTTGTTGATTGCGAAACAAGTTATTTCAACTTATACAAATCACGGTTGAATTCTTCCTGGGTAGAACCAATACTAAGCATATGCGGCAAAAGTGTCTTGCTCAAATGACACCACACATAGCCGTGGTGGAGGTATGAACCCACCACCGTTCTATTACTCTGACTTAGGCAAATTGCGTAAAGCATCAATTGTTGTTTTTTTTATATATCTTTACTTGAGCATTCCTGTATTTTACTATTTGCACATGTGCAGGTTTGTCGTATTTGTAAGAGAACAGTCTGGCAGAAACATTTTTATTGTCGCTGTCTCGTCTTATGATATGATGACGAGAAAGAGCGAGCTTGGATGCCATCTAATGGTGTCTTTTGTAACTTCTTGTTTATTTTTGTATTGTATCTATAATAGTTATATCAATTGTGTATCACGTGGTTTTGATGGCGGTGATTATTCTATGTTGGTTATATATGTTCTTATTTCTATACTAATAAGTCAACTAATAAACTAATTAGCCAACATATATTTTACTTTTTATTTATATTTATAACATATATTTATTTTTTTACATTTATTTATAAGTGAGTTACAATGGGTGTCAATTCATGTCATATAACTATAAATACTGAAAAATTAAAATGATTCTCGTCTTACATTACGGTGCCATGTATTAAATACAGATAATGTTTATTACGCTTCCATAGGTCAATTATTTTTAAGAGCAATGCTATAGTTACCTGTTAGCATTAAACAAACGCAATGCTTAGAAAGATAAATGGCCATAGAGAAAGATATTCTAAAAATGCTTAGCCAACACACTATAGGTCGCTTATCAGAAATAAATCCTTAAATTGTTGCTTTCGTTCCCTAAACTAATCAGTGACGTTGTAATGGGTCGATAATCAATTTTGTCTGAGGGACAAAAGTGTACTGTATATGCCATATAACAGTCACAAGTAATTTGTGAAAAGATGCTATCTTGACGGAGTCATTGCCATTGGTCTGGTGTTTTGTTAAAGCATTACAGAAAAATAGTAATGTATTTATCCGTAAATATAACCGCAAAACGCGACAAAAAGGACAATGTAGTTAAAGCACTGGACTTATGGGAAAAGCATTTGGTGTGCACTGTTGCGAGTGCAATGCATTTATTGTGCATAGAAACAATGTAACAAGTTCGAGCATCTTCGATTGAAGTTTATAAACAATAAGTTATCTAATACTGTTTTGTTGGTATCGTTGTTTTGTGTTTGCTTCCATTTTTTTTATCGATTCTCTATACTTATTTGTTTTTAGTATTTAATTCGTAACTGAAATATGGTATGTACACTATCGTTTATATATTGTCGGTTGACGATGTCAGTTAGGCTGGATCAGTGCCTTATATTAGGTTCATAGATCAGAATATTGCCCGATATCATCGGACAATGTTTAATTGTAATGATCTATAAATTGATGTTGTGTTGCTTAAACGTTGTGACCTGGACATAAATTCATTAATAATTTGAGTCTGAGATTTAGACTCAGACTCAAAATGTCAAAAATTTAAGATTCAAATAATATCTATTAAACAAGCATATCATTAAATCTATTTTCAGAATCAAGCAGTTTTAATGATCATTTAACAGAAAATGTTACAGGATCACCTTTTTTACCGGTAAATGTATGTTTACAGCGCTTTACAAAAATGTAAGATTTGAGCTTGAGTGCGATTCTCAGACTCAAATTATTGATAAATTAAGGTCCTGATGATGCCGTATACGTCATGTAAAACATTCAGCCGAACCATCGATGTTACAGGTGAATATCAATTTCTATAAGTGTACAAACGATCGGTATTAGGTCATTCAATCTCAACAACGGACATTACAAAACCGTGTAACGAATGTTGATTTAACGTTTGTATACAAAATATAAGAGTTCTTTAGGATGCTTTACATTATATGTACGTGCAATAATCATAACATTTATGTTTTGCCCAAATGGTATCACTGGAACAGCAGTTAGGTTAGCCGAGCACCTACTTGTCATAACGCAGTTACGCGTTATTTAATTTTAAAAAAGTGTATTGGTGATCAATCAATGACGTATTCAATATATTTTCTTAATATAATTACATTACACTTATACAATGCACACATCAATTTATTTTGCACTAAAACAAATCTATGCTCTTCTGAATGTATGAACACATTCGCAATGATTCTTAAAGATTCCTGCAAATATACAGGAAAAATCATGAGGTTGACTCGATTGCTTTTTCATTATGTCGATGATTTAGTGAAAATGTTCAAGAATCTTGTTACCGTCACCAAGTGGAAGTAATTTGTAACAGAGACCTAAGATCGATCGTTATATAGATCTTGCACATCGTTTGCCAAATTACGTTGAGCATACTACGGTACAAACCAGTCACAGATAGAGCCAAGATTCCAGACACGTTTTCATTATCAAATTTACAGACCCTACCGAGATGGAAAACATGTTTAACGTGACACTTTGACTTCGATTGACGTTTCGTTTATTGTCATTTTCCTTACGAAATCAAGTTTCGTGTAATAACTGCTACATTCTTCGAAGGGATAATGATTCTCTTATGGAAATCAATTCACTAAAATTAAAGCACAGTATACACCTGAAAACAGAAAGCCAATCGTGTAGTTTAAAACTATTTATTGTACATCGACTGTGAAACAAGTTATACAAGTCACGTTCAAAGTCTTCCTGGGTAGAACCAGAACTGATCATAAACGGAACACACAGCCGTGACGGAGAAACGAACTCACGACCTTCCGATCACGTATTCGGTACTCTATTACTGGACGGCGCACTCCGCAAATCTTGCCAAATTACCAATTTGTCTTGTAGTTATACTATAATGATAAAAGACACCGAATCAAAGCCGCATAATTAGACTCTTGCAAGCGATGTTAACAGTTTTAACGTATATGTTTACAGTTTTAGCGTATATATTTACAGTTTACAAATTCAGCGTATACATTTACAGTTTTAGCGTATATATTCTAAGTTTTAGCGTATATATTTACAGTTTTAGCATATATATTTAGGTATTTCATTAATGATTTAACCCATGTGATCATTAGTATTTAAATAAATCATTGTTGCAATACATATTCTATAACTGTAAATATCGCTTACAATACTAGTTTGACAATGTGGATCTGAAATTCACTAAGCGTTTATTTTACTATTCAGTATATAAAATAAGAATTAAATAGATAGGTTAACAAAATTGTTTAACAAATACGGGCAATAAGCCATAGATTGAAACCAAAAAAGTTCCAATGGGCAAATGATAATAATAATAATACAGGAGAGCACATATAACATCATATACAATGAAAATAAATATGCATATAAAAATACAATATTTGTATTAGCACAAACATCCATACAACTTACAAAAAAAATAACAACGTACTTAATCAATCCAGTAATCCGATTTATAATTTTGTGACGTCTTTTTAGAGGTTATTTAACTTTCGCTCTACTAAACAGATAATTCGTACTATGAATCTTCGGAAAAATAGAGCGCTATCCCTCAGAGTGTATTCATATATATTTGATAAGATAATTCCTCCATAGAGACAAAACGCTTGTTCACTACAGTATTCCTTTAATATTAGCATAAACATGTCATTTGTTCTGTTATATACTGTAAATTTGTTACTTGTAGGATGAGGGCCGAAGAACTTGTGGTCCAACCCAATTAAAAAATATTTGAAATAAATTATGTTTAAACAAGTACTCCTTACACGCCATAGCACCGGCTTTCAGCGGTATTCTATTTTCAAAAAGTCTATCCCAGTACCTGATATCTCATGAATCTGGTCTGTTAAATCTCACTGAAATTATATATACTTTATACCTGCCCCACAATTCCTACTACTTAAACGCTTACGAAATTATGACGTCACCTAACTGTCGCTATAGCAACTGATCAATCAACGTGCTCAAATATGACAACTATACACCGGACACAACCAGGACAGGTCATATTTACAGTATAATTCTTAAGCCATTTTAAACGAACACAATGGTCTTAAAAAAAAACAGAAATAATAGCAACACTGAGTCAAGAACGGGACTACTTTTATAGCAACCTCGAGGCACGGATGATTACTCCGGTGGAGGTAAATTACTATATAATTAAAGGATTGACATAACGAAGGACTAATATGGATATAGACTTTATAAGTACTTGACATAACGTAACAAAGACATAAAAAAGCACATTAGCTTTCATTGAGTCTATGTATTACACACATTTTATGCCGGGCATTTTGAAGTAGCATAAGACTTGAAGCGCAATGATTTACCGATTTTCACACATGTAATTTAAAGTCAATAATATTATACTTATTTCATTGGTTTTAACAGTGTTATTGGTAATTTAATTTATCTATGAATAAATGATTCATATACAAAAAAAAAATGCCAGTAATTTCAAAATTACTTTTAAATTGATGTGTATTCTAAAATATCGTATAGCATTAAGTCATATAGCGTAAGGACTATAGGGAAGATACGTGGAAGGGGGATTCACGATGGAATTTCATATCCGTTAAAAAATGGACAAGTTTGTGTAATAAAATTTGTAATTTCCAACTCACTCTCTTCCTTTGAAAGTGTTGTTTATATATCAATTTTATATAGCCGCCGAAACTTCTATTACATAGTTTCTATAATACAAAAATGCATTGATGTTTAAGTGAATGACGTATGAAGGAGAAATGTTCTCACCAATCGAATCATATCACAGACCACCGCTTGATGTTCGCTTTGCATTTAGAAATTATTCATTGAACTGTTCAGTACAGATTCATGAAAATGTGACTAAACTTGTGTCATACTGTGTGTTTATGCAATATGGTAATTAGTCCAGCTCACTAGATGAAAACAAGCAACCATCTCATTTGGTCATTGATTACTGCTAATTGTTTCTTCAAATTAAGTTTCCGCCAACTTCTTTATATCATACAGTCGAAAATCAAATTAAGCTCCCATCCTATTCACTTGTTTACCAATAATCAACACCGAGGAGAGAAAATCCAGCTCCAAGAAGGAGTAAGATAAATCCCCGGGGAATACAAGGCACGAGCATAGAAACGGTGAGCATGACAAAAACAATGGATATAAAATACATTTTTCGAGGAACCCATCCTCTCTGCAGATACGTACAGCGTTCCTATCCACTAGGGTACAAGTGCAGTAAATACATTAATATTTTATTAGTACAAAAAAGTCAATTCCATCTGTATCAATATTTTTATCTAACAAATTGATCCCTTGGAGGCACATAGCAGACTCGGTTTTATCGAGCCTGTTTGTGAGTAGTTATGGAATACGAAACACCGACTACGGCCCGGTTCTCCTAAATAACCGGCAATATTCGTTTTTCGAGCAGTGCTTCGTGAATCCCAATTTGAAATAAAAACAACATTGAGTCAAAGTACGTTGCTGTTTTTACAACTACCGCACACAACACTCGTCTTAGGCTTTACAAAATAATCCTTATGTAAAACGGTAGGACTGGATTATGGCGGAAATGAAGGATTCTGGTTAAAATTTTCCATAAGTGCAATGTTTTCTATATACTGCTGGGACCTGTTTATAATAAACTTAAACAATACAATTACGAAAGTAACATACCTGTCTAGACGTTTATTAAAACCATATATTTAATATAGTTATTGGCGCATTTGTCAACAAGGACACACCACGAGGTTCTGTGTGCATCATGCTAGGAATGTAGTTTTTTTCATAATATTTTTCTGTAATGTATAAACATTAGCTATATATATTAGCTCACATCCATTATAAAGATTTAAAATAATACTCATTTTCTTTAAAAAAAAATCCATACCGCTAACGAAATTTTTTATATATAACTTTATAATTATGATATGGCAAATTATTATTAACTCACTGTCTATTTAGTGTTTCTTCACCTTTGCACTTGTATTTATGGGTGTATTTTGTGTGTGGATGGGTGGAGGTAAGGAGATAGCGAGTAGACAGAGATGATGATACGCGTATATCGAAAAGTGCCCAACATCAGATGGGGACGGTATGTGTGGTGCGGTTAAACACATCTACTCTCTTTGATCGACTTCGTTCACTTAGCAGCATCAGATAGTTCGTCGTTGGTTATGGGGAAAACGCCAAATATGCCACCTGAACTTTAGACAATTGTCTCCAGTTGCCTATCTCTGTTTATATGTCTCTGTTATTGCATAATAACCGATCTTTCAAGTTTATGATTTACTGTATTCTCACTTTGAAACAAAATTTACATATTGTTTTATTCAGATAAGCCTGTTTACACCGGTTACAACTTTTGTAATGATGTCACGTAAATAAGTAAATAAATAAAATACATAGATGAGGACAGAATACCGACTCTGTAACTATATATATAAATAGCTATACTCCCTTGTGCGTTGCGAAGAATCTCTATGCAGAGAGAGAGAGAGAGAGAGAGAGAGAGTGGGTGGGAGGGATTGGTGTTTAAAACCATTTTCATTACAATGTAATGTTTTATAATGACATCTAGATACATTGTGGTTTAGGAACGCAGAATGAATCAGAGTAAAAACCATCTTCAAGCATCACGTGATATACTATATAGATTCGAAGTATTGATACATGATAATATATTTGCATAACTGTTACACAAACAAATTGTAAAGCACAAAGAAAGATTGAAAGTATATTGTATATTCATGACAAACGTAAATAGCACTAGCCTAGATGCCTTCGTGCTCATCTACTGATGTCAAATGTATTGACTCACGCAAATGAACATGCAATAATAACATAATTGTCCTTTCAATTATTGTGTTTTAGGCATGAGAAAAAAAAATCCCTTGCTATTCATCAATATTTTCGTATAGTCATAACAAAGAACAGTTCTTGAGAGTTTACAGTGATTGAGTTTTATTATTTATCCAGTTGTACACAAAGTTTCCATTTCAGAGAATTTTTTTGAATTTTTTTTTTCATTAATATTTCCATTATATAACGGCGGTTGACGCACCTATTCATTGTTCCTGCGACCTGTCAGGCGGTTAACCCGTACAAGACGCACCTATCCATTGTTCCTGCGACCTGTCAGGCGGTTAACCCGTACTTGCTATGGTGACTACTGTGGTGGCGGATGTTGAGACGTCTGTGGTTATGGCTCCTGGTGGTGGCTATGGAGGTGACTGGCGGATGTTGAGACGACTGTGGTGATGACTGGTGGTGACTATGGTGACTGCTGTGGTGGCGGATGTTGAGACGGTTGAGGTGATCGCTCCTGTTGGTGGCTATGGCGGTGACTGGCGTATGTTGAGACGACTGTGGTAACGACTCTGGTGGTGGCTATGGTGGCTGCTGTGATGGGGGATGTTAAGACGGCTATGGTGATGACTCTGGTGGTGGCTATGGTGACTGCTGTGGTGGGGGATGTTGAGACGGCTATGGTGATGACTCTGGTGGTGGCTATGGTGACTGCTGTAGTGGCGGATGTTGAGACGGCTATGGTGATGACTCTGGTGGTGGCTATGGTGACTGCTGTGGTGGGGGATGTTGAGATGGCTATGGTGATGACTCTGGTGGTGGCTATGGTGACTGCTGTGGTGGGGGATGTTGAGATGGCTATGGTGATGACTCTGGTAGTGGCTATGGTGACTGCTGTGGTGGCGGATGTTGAGACGGCTATGGTGATGACTCTGATGGTGGCTATGGTGACTGCTGTGGTGGGGGATGTTGAAACGGCTATGGTGATTACTCTGGTGGTGGCTATGGTGACTGCTGTGGTGGCGGATGTTGAGACGGCTATGGTGATGACTCTGGTGGTGGCTATGGTGACTGCTGTGGTGGGGGATGTTGAGATGGCTATGGTGATGACTCTGGTGGTGGCTATGGTGACTGCTGTGGTGGGGGATGTTGAGACGGCTGTGGTTTGGACTGTGATGATGACCTGGTCCTTTATGAAGAACATTCTGGGCTACCGACTACACGCTCCTTTCAAACTGCTGGTATAAACGGAAACACCAAATACATAAGCACCAGCTTATGTGAGACATTGACTAATTCAATGTCACAGACATGGTATTGATCAAGTTTTCCTCGGTTCTCTCGTCTATTTATTAAGATGTTTACATTAACGATGTGGCTATAAAATAAGTCTGACGATACGGATAATGAATGTGTTCCGCTATATGAAATAAACGCAAGTTGGACATTTTCTGCGAATAAAACAACGTAGCATTTAACCGCCCAAGGCTTGTAGTCGTAAAAAGGAGTTTATATACAGCACGATATCCGTACCCCATAATTGTAGTTTTCTCCCATTTGTAGAGACTGTAATGATCTGTGCAATAAGTAAAAAGATAAGGAGAATAAATGAACGTATTCCGAGTTACATCGGTATTCACTAATAAGGTTGCGTACCGCATGTACGTTATAATTAATTGATCACTTTTAAAGAATTATTTTGACGGAGCTACCATAATAATTTACATAGTCTCGCTTAATGATGTGACGATTGGAGAGGAACGAGCTATGGTGCACTAGAAAGTCAAACTTTTGAACTCGACGAAGTTACTTTTGCTACAGACCGTTCTAATGCAGTTGCCACTGTTATTACTTCATTTGTATATTGTACTCGTAGTGAATATTGTTTATAGTTTTTATAAGCGCACGATGGAGATTCGTTCACTTTTTCTGTGAATAAATCAACAAAGCATTAAACGTTAAAATAGGCAATGGGTGTTAATTTGTAAAATGATTATTAAATACATCATGCTTCCGATGTTCATTTTTATTGTTTTCTCCGACGTGTAAATGCTATAATGACCCGCGTGAGAAGAAGTAGATAAGTAGAGCTAATGAACGTATTCCACAAATCACATTGTTCTTCACAAGTAAGTTCATGAACCTCTTGCATACTTTGGAGTATGGTTAAACGTCTTGGACACATTTTCTGTATCACTTCTCACTTACCACCTCTAACAATAAATTAATTTATAAAGGGGAAATATAACGTTGCTTTGACATAAATGCCGTGTTTACCGAGCTTATCTATAAAAATGGTGAATGTTGTTTCATGCAACAGTAGTAAGTGGCGGTTCTGTTATCTCTTCATACCTTTTAGAAAATATCAAAAAGGCCATATCCACATTTTATATAATTCTAATCATTTGACAGAATTACAAAAATCTGATGCTTCGCTATGCATAAGATCGATTTTAACACTTAACTTGTTGGAAAACCTTTCGTTCGAAATTTAAACCCACAGACATAACGGTTTGAAGCTTTCGTTGATCGCTTTATCTTGACGATAATTGGCAATTTACTTAGAAAATCCATGTTGATTAGCTGTCGGAATATAGTTCAATAGTGCCTGAGACTGAGACAATTTCAGTTTTACAAAATTAACATATGAATTGAATGAATTTAATCAGTATTGAAATACTCTAAAGTCTTAGATAGGAAGGTGAATTTTATATGGCAATTCTAATCTTGTATACGATGATAATACTAAAGTATTTAAAGCTGTACAACAGTTTATTAAATCTTCAAAAAGATTTGAATCAGAGTACTAATTAAGAAATCCGTCATAAAAAGCATTGTTATATCCAAAACGATTAAAAATAAAGAAAAACAAAAGCTTTCTATATCGATTGACAAACATTCATAATCAATATTGATATGTATCAAGATTATGTACACAGTTACTTTAATGACAACAATGTAGATCATACCGGGTTAATCTTTTTTTTATGATTGTGTTACAAGTCTGCATAGTGTCTAAATGCATCTATTGCATTCCTATTCCTTTTCCAGTCTTCTAATTTTTGTTAACCTTATAAGAACTAAATGGAATTGATATTAAATGTGTACACACTGTGGTACGTCTCTTTTCATTTTGTATTAACCCTTTATCATGTGTTATGCCATGTCATGTTGTTTTTCTTCTTCAATTATTTGTAATGTTTTAGGGGAAGGGCCGTAACTAATGTTGTGAGAACTTGTGGCCCAACCGCATTGCTACAATTATATATGCAATAAAATATTATTAAACCTAAAGAACGCATGTTTGAGTTGTAGAGTATCGGATCCATGCTCGGGTTGTGGATTGTAACTTCCGTCACGGCTATGTGTGATCTCCTTGAACAAGACGCTTTATATCACATATAAACTGGTTCCATTGTAAGACTTCGAACGTAATTTGTAGAAGTTTTAACAAATTATTTCACAATCGAAGTGAAATAAAATATGTTTAAACCAGACTTCATAAAGTAAAACGATATTTCAATTTCAAACGTCAATTTTAACAACATTTTAAGCATATTTATATATAAGTACATATAACTAGTGGTGCATCCATACGACATATATTCAATAACCGATTACTTTAGCCAAGTCATAAGTGTCGCTTTTTTAAGCCTCGTTTGTTGAAACAATAACTACATTCCTACAAACGTATGCGATCATGTAGAATATATATCATATGATATCCTGGATTATACTAGTGTACTGTACCACAATAGTTGTTTTGAATAAATCACACCACCGTTCATCTATTCTTTTGCCATTACATTTATTCTCCTTTACTGATACATGTAAAATAATCTCTTCTCCCCAAAGTCACGCGATACGAACGTCGCTAACGTACGAAAACGAACAACGGTAAGAACCCATCTACATCAAATACATGTTTAGATGATCACTGATAACATGTGACAACATGCTCTATTAGCTAACCGCTGAAATAAACCAAAAAAAAATAAAGTAACCAAATTATCGGAAAGGACTGTTGATTATCAAATACAAACCAAATTATTTACAATAATTAGAGTGTGGGTTTGCTTAATTGACAATTTGAATCAGCTCTTAAGAATATTATCGAAGATAATTTTGTAAATTGGAAGGATTGACTAAAAACTGACATGCGAAAATGTCAATTAAGATATATAACGGATCGTGATATTTAACACGACCTATACACAACTCACTGAATAACACTATAGTATTACACAGTATGTGGCTATATTCAATAATCTTTGACAAACAATGAATTATTACATTCTCGAAGGAAAAAAGTGAGTAAATACCCACACTACGACAATGCAAAAGTACACCGCATCAAACATTGCACAATGACAGTAGATAAACAGTTAGACAGTTATACAAATTAGCTTCTTCACATTTTTTTAAAGAGATAAAGATAAACTTACATCATTAATTCAGAAAACCTTTGTCAGAGAAATTATTGTTCGGTTTAAGAGTGAAGTGAATTACGTACCAGACAGCAGGGTTTTCTCCAAAGTCATAACGTATAACGATTGCGTTCATTTGCGATATCTCTTAATTTTCCCGACAAGCCTTAATTTCTTCGGTAAGCACGTCCGATTTTCTAGGTTGCACACCACCTAAGCACACATTTTATTAATGAGAACCTCATGTCACTAGTCCTGGAATGCGCTTCTCGGAGCAATTATTCATTTGTTCGTATTTGGTTTAATTCCATTACGTTTGTTGAACATTTAACTGTGTTTGTTTCAGTATTGGAGTTGGCTGACAGGCCGTAAACATGTTGATCTTAATGCCAATGTCCTTTTCGTTTAAAAACTTTATTTTTGTGATGTGCTGTTAGATTGTTGATCTCGAAATACAATACAAAATTTATGTATGGTCAATGCCTAGGCAACGTCAAAGCAAGTCTGTATTAACCTATTATGTTATAATGTTTTGCATAGTGACTTGTTTTTACAATATGTCCTCATGTTATCTTTGTATGTCTGGGAACACATTTCCCGACACATATTTTGATAGGATGCCCTTTCCTTCAAATGAGTCTGCTTTTTTATCCTCTTTCTTGGTTCCATCCTGTAATCTCAAGGATCCTTATATCAGAAATTGCTGACTTTTACAGATATAAATGTATTGCCATATGGAGGCTATAAAGTGTCACTACGCAATAAAAGTTGTTATTAATGCTGATCCTCCTGCTCATTGTCATCCGTCTCTCACCGCTGACTCAAATGGAAAAGTTATTAGTAATGCGATGATGTGGGTGTGCTAAAGCCCTGGGTAACCTTCTAGGATCCCACGAAATAGTGGTTAGTTTGCCGGTTAGCCCTCGATGAATAAAATTAAAACCAAGTATTCAAACAAACAAACAGGTCCTCCTAGTACTAATGACTTGGGGTTGTTGCCTTTAACTCAAGAAAAGTCTGATAGTTTTCCTTTTCATGGTAGCATCTTATACTTACTAGTGATTCGTGTTGCCTTTAGCTCAAGAAAAGTCTGATAGTTTTCCTTTCCATGGTAGCATCTTATACTTACTAGTGATTCGTGTTGCCTTTAGCTCAAGAAAAGTCTGATAGTTTTCCTTTTCATGGTAGCATCTTATACTTACTAGTGATTCGTGTTGCCTTTAGCTCAAGAAAAGTCTGATAGTTTTCCTTTCCATGGTAGCATCTTATACTTACTAGTGATTCGTGTTGCCTTTAGCTCAAGAAAAGTCTGATAGTTTTCCTTTCCATGGTAGCATCTTATACTTACTAGTGATTCGTGTTGCCTTTAGCTCAAGAAAAGTCTGATAGTTTTCCTTTTCATGGTAGCATCGTATGCTTACAAGTGATTCGTGTTGCCTTTAGCTCAAGAAAAGTCTGATAGTTTTCCTTTCCATGGTAGCATCTTATACTTACTAGTGATTCAGGTTGCCTTTAGCTCAAGAAAAGTCTGATAGTTTTCCTTTTCATGGTAGCATCTTATGCTTACAAGTGATTCGTGTTGCCTTTAGCTCAAGAAAAGTCTGATAGTTTTCCTTTTCATGGTAGCATCGTATGCTTACAAGTGATTCGTGTTGCCTTTAGCTCAAGAAAAGTCTGATAGTTTTCCTTTTCATGGTAGCATCTTATGCTTACAAGTGGTTCGTGTTGCCTTTAGCTCAAGAAAAGTCTGATAGTTTTCCTTTTCATGGTAGCATCTTATACTTACTAGTGATTCGTGTTGCCTTTAGCTCAAGAAAAGTCTGATAGTTTTCCTTTCCATGGTAGCATCTTATACTTACTAGTGATTCGTGTTGCCTTTAGCTCAAGAAAAGTCTGATAGTTTTCCTTTTCATGGTAGCATCTTATACTTACTAGTGATTCGTGTTGCCTTTAGCTCAAGAAAAGTCTGATAGTTTTCCTTTTCATGGTAGCATCGTATGCTTACAAGTGATTCGTGTTGCCTTTAGCTCAAGAAAAGTCTGATAGTTTTCCTTTTCATGGTAGCATCGTATGCTTACAAGTGATTCGTGTTGCCTTTAGCTCAAGAAAAGTCTGATAGTTTTCCTTTTCATGGTAGCATCTTATGCTTACAAGTGATTCGTGTTGCCTTTAGCTCAAGAAAAGTCTGATAGTTTTCCTTTTCATGGTAGCATCGTATGCTTACAAGTGATTCGTGTTGCCTTTAGCTCAAGAAAAGTCTGATAGTTTTCCTTTCCATGGTAGCATCTTATACTTACTAGTGATTCGTGTTGCCTTTAGCTCAAGAAAAGTCTGATAGTTTTCCTTTCCATGGTAGCATCTTATACTTACTAGTGATTCGTGTTGCCTTTAGCTCAAGAAAAGTCTGATAGTTTTCCTTTTCATGGTAGCATCTTATACTTACTAGTGATTCGTGTTGCCTTTAGCTCAAGAAAAGTCTGATAGTTTTCCTTTCCATGGTAGCATCTTATACTTATTAGTGATTCGTGTTGCCTTTAGCTCAAGAAAAGTCTGATAGTTTTCCTTTCCATGGTAGCATCTTATACTTACTAGTGATTCGTGTTGCCTTTAGCTCAAGAAAAGTCTGATAGTTTTCCTTTTCATGGTAGCATCGTATGCTTACAAGTGATTCGTGTTGCCTTTAGCTCAAGAAAAGTCTGATAGTTTTCCTTTCCATGGTAGCATCTTATACTTACTAGTGATTCAGGTTGCCTTTAGCTCAAGAAAAGTCTGATAGTTTTCCTTTTCATGGTAGCATCTTATGCTTACAAGTGATTCGTGTTGCCTTTAGCTCAAGAAAAGTCTGATAGTTTTCCTTTTCATGGTAGCATCGTATGCTTACAAGTGATTCGTGTTGCCTTTAGCTCAAGAAAAGTCTGATAGTTTTCCTTTCCATGGTAGCATCTTATACTTACTAGTGATTCAGGTTGCCTTTAGCTCAAGAAAAGTCTGATAGTTTTCCTTTTCATGGTAGCATCGTATGCTTACAAGTGATTCGTGTTGCCTTTAGCTCAAGAAAAGTCTGATAGTTTTCCTTTTCATGGTAGCATCGTATGCTTACAAGTGATTCGTGTTGCCTTTAGCTCAAGAAAAGTCTGATAGTTTTCCTTTCCATGGTAGCATCTTATACTTACTAGTGATTCGTGTTGCCTTTAGCTCAAGAAAAGTCTGATAGTTTTCCTTTTCATGGTAGCATCTTATGCTTACAAGTGATTCGTGTTGCCTTTAGCTCAAGAAAAGTCTGATAGTTTTCCTTTTCATGGTAGCATCGTATGCTTACAAGTGATTCGTGTTGCCTTTAGCTCAAGAAAAGTCTGATAGTTTTCCTTTCCATGGTAGCATCTTATACTTACTAGTGATTCGTGTTGCCTTTAGCTCAAGAAAAGTCTGATAGTTTTCCTTTCCATGGTAGCATCTTATACTTACTAGTGATTCGTGTTGCCTTTAGCTCAAGAAAAGTCTGATAGTTTTCCTTTTCATGGTAGCATCGTATGCTTACAAGTGATTCGTGTTGCCTTTAGCTCAAGAAAAGTCTGATAGTTTTCCTTTCCATGGTAGCATCTTATACTTACTAGTGATTCAGGTTGCCTTTAGCTCAAGAAAAGTCTGATAGTTTTCCTTTTCATGGTAGCATCTTATGCTTACAAGTGATTCGTGTTGCCTTTAGCTCAAGAAAAGTCTGATAGTTTTCCTTTTCATGGTAGCATCGTATGCTTACAAGTGATTCAGGTTGCCTTTAGCTCAAGAAAAGTCTGATAGTTTTCCTTTCCATGGTAGCATCTTATGCTTACAAGTGATTCAGGTTGCCTTTAGCTCAAGAAAAGTCTGATAGTTTTCCTTTTCATGGTAGCATCTTATACTTACAAGTGATTCGTGTTGCCTTTAGCTCAAGAAAAGTCTGATAGTTTTCCTTTCCATGGTAGCATCTTATACTTACTAGTGATTCGTGTTGCCTTTAGCTCAAGAAAAGTCTGATAGTTTTCCTTTTCATGGTAGCATCGTATGCTTACAAGTGATTCGTGTTGCCTTTAGCTCAAGAAAAGTCTGATAGTTTTCCTTTCCATGGTAGCATCTTATACTTACTAGTGATTCAGGTTGCCTTTAGCTCAAGAAAAGTCTGATAGTTTTCCTTTTCATGGTAGCATCTTATGCTTACAAGTGATTCGTGTTGCCTTTAGCTCAAGAAAAGTCTGATAGTTTTCCTTTTCATGGTAGCATCGTATGCTTACAAGTATTCGTGTTGCCTTTAGCTCAAGAAAAGTCTGATAGTTTTCCTTTCCATGGTAGCATCTTATACTTACTAGTGATTCAGGTTGCCTTTAGCTCAAGAAAAGTCTGATAGTTTTCCTTTTCATGGTAGCATCTTATGCTTACAAGTGATTCGTGTTGCCTTTAGCTCAAGAAAAGTCTGATAGTTTTCCTTTTCATGGTAGCATCTTATACTTACTAGTGATTCAGGTTGCCTTTAGCTCAAGAAAAGTCTGATAGTTTTCCTTTTCATGGTAGCATCTTATACTTACAAGTGATTCGTGTTGCCTTTAGCTCAAGAAAAGTCTGATAGTTTTCCTTTTCATGGTAGCATCTTATACTTACTAGTGATTCGTGTTGCCTTAAGCTCAAGAAAAGTCTGATAGTTTTCCTTTCCATGGTAGCATCTTATACTTACTAGTGATTCGTGTTGCCTTTAGCTCAAGAAAAGTCTGATAGTTTTCCTTTTCATGGTAGCATCTTATACTTACTAGTGATTCGTGTTGCCTTTAGCTCAAGAAAAGTCTGATAGTTTTCCTTTTCATGGTAGCATCTTATACTTACTAGTGATTCGTGTTGCCTTAAGCTCAAGAAAAGTCTGATAGTTTTCCTTTTCATGGTAGCATCTTATGCTTACAAGTGGTTCGTGTTGCCTTTAGCTCAAGAAAAGTCTGATAGTTTTCCTTTTCATGGTAGCATCTTATACTTACTAGTGATTCGTGTTGCCTTAAGCTCAAGAAAAGTCTGATAGTTTTCCTTTTCATGGTAGCATCTTATACTTACTAGTGATTCGTGTTGCCTTTAGCTCAAGAAAAGTCTGATAGTTTTCCTTTTCATGGTAGCATCTTATACTTACTAGTGATTCGTGTTGCCTTAAGCTCAAGAAAAGTCTGATAGTTTTCCTTTTCATGGTAGCATCTTATGCTTACAAGTGGTTCGTGTTGCCTTTAGCTCAAGAAAAGTCTGATAGTTTTCCTTTTCATGGTAGCATCTTATACTTACTAGTGATTCGTGTTGCTTTTAGCTCAAGAAAAGTCTGATAGTTTTCCTTTTCATGGTAGCATCTTATACTTACTAGTGATTCGTATTGCCTTTAGCTCAAGAAAAGTCTGATAGTTTTCCTTTCCATGGTAGCATCTTATACTTACTAGTGATTCGTGTTGCCTTTAGCTCAAAAAAAGTCTGATAGTTTTCCTTTTCATGGTAGCATCTTATACTTACTAGTGATTCGTGTTGCCTTTAGCTCAAGAAAAGTCTGATAGTTTTCCTTTCCATGGTAGCATCTTATGCTTCCTAGTGATTCGTGTTGCCTTTAACTCAAGAAAAGACTAAAAACAAGTCTGACAGTTTTCTTTTTCTTGGTTGCCTCCTACAATTTATAATGATTCTTTTATCAGATAATAGTTTATAAAAGTCTTTCGTGCGGAGATTTAAGCAGATAAATAATAGATTGAAGGTTTTGATGATTATAAACTATAATTGGTACTTTGCTGTATATATCAATCTCGTTATTGTGGCGACATACTTTAATAGCGTCTGGAAAATGTAAGTGTTAAAGCTTAACAAATACAATATCAGTTGGATGTCAGGCTGAATGGTGCACGAGACATTCAAAAATTTTCAATTGTATTCTCAATAATGATCTGTGTAAATGTATTTGCTATTTGGTCTTTCATCGTCTAAGAGATATTTCTCTCTCGATACCTTCACAAGTCACAATTGTATTTAAATATCCCATTTAAAACATGTAAAAATTAAGCCATACTTTCCTGGCCGTTTCTGAGGCATAACGCATACGATTTTTTTTGTTTTGATAGTACGGCGCATATATTAAGATATATATATTGGATGTGCATTTACAACATACAGTAGAACTTCGATGGCTCGAACCCGACGGGACTGCACAAAATAGTTCGAGTAAACAGTTTTTTGAGCCAAGTATTGTTCAACATCATACCATACATGTACATATATATTCATTGGAATAGGAATTCAGCTTGGACTAGGTAAGTGGTTCGAGCTATATGTGGTGTTCGAGCTATCCGTGTTCGAGCCAACAAAGTTTTACTGTATTTATATAACCAGGAGACGTAGCATTCAAAGGGTACCTCTACTAAAACAGTAGAAACATAATCAACATACAAAATAAATTCTATAATATTTTTTAACACATATGTATCGAGGAATTGAAGAACTAAGAGTGGTAATGTTTGGGCATTAAAAGAGGATAACCATGTATAAAAACTGTTGAATTATTATTTGGAATTTGTATCGAAGACACATTGTGCATTTTTAGATATAGTATGAGTACTTTAGTGATACTAAAAGCTAATTAACGCGTCTTGTTTGCAATTTTGTCACAACCAAATCCAAGGTTTTTGTATGTTTAAAGAGTCCTTTTGAGATTTCATTTAATGCAATGTTTGTATTTGTGACATTTTGGTTGAAGTGGCATTCGGATGTGTCCTTCTCTGAATATATATCAATAATTTTATTACACTCTGTATGACAGAAGCGATTTTAGTAGCTGTCAGTGAGTCCATAGTGTGTTGTTTTTTTATTTGATTGGTACTTGTTCGATATGCAACATACTGATAGTATGAAATGTAGATAAAGTTGTAAATGTACTCGAATAACATAATAATAATAAGTTGTTACATATACGACGTACACCATTTCAGGCATGAACCAATTTCTTTATACCACTGCCGACCGCTGATCTTACATTCGACCCTTTCTCTGTACACTAACCTCTCTCTGGTTGTTTTATTTATCATACAATGACATAAGACACATATTATTTCTATAGACGATGAACTTAACACTTACAGAGGGAACCTTCAGGAGAGTCAAATATCATTATATAAATTGTTTCGTCTCATTGAATTATCACAGTCGACGCAAAACACAATATTTCTTGTGGTGGAATGCCAAAGTGCTGTCATTTTTGTGAATTATTGAACTCATTCAGTGATGTATAAAATATAGAATACTGGTGCTAGGTGGGGAATGAAGGGAGTGTGAAGAGTGTAGCTGATTTAATTTTCCCTAATTAACAGACATGTCAATACCGAATCGGGTTTTCTCCATTTTTTATTACGCTCTGTGCTTCCAAGAAATCATTTTATCCGATATTAATTGTTCACCACAGAACCTTAAATATGCTCTATATCTATACAGTTAATTTAGCTCGTTATGTTAGCATGTATGGTGCTCGTCCGAAAGGATTGCTTTTATTCATGCCACGTGGTACAATGTATCGTTGTTGTTCTATTTTGCAAATATTTATGATAAGTTACGGATTTTTATTTTAATTTTAATATTTCACTGCACCCAGCTCATTTATAGACATGCGTTTACAATACTGGACGTCACTAGTGGATGTAACTGCTTTTTTAAACTGGCAAAATATACTCGTAATATATAAATTTGATATTGTAAATATGAAACTACTTAATATCGATAAAGATTTTATTATATAAGTTTCCTTTGAAGAATTGTAAAACATCACACACACAATATATCATTCATAATCGTATTATCTTCCATCTAATATGATGAGATCCATTGATGGAATCTAATTATCAGAAAACATTTTTCGTTTTCAGAAATTATTTAAGTTCAATTATAATAAATAAATAAATAAATAAATAAATAAATAAATAAATAAATAAATGGTCCTCCGTGTCCGAGTGTTCCAACATCCTGTCTGAAGATCACTTGCCTGTCATCACTAAGGTCATAGGTTCAAGTCCCGCCGCTAGCTCCAAACATTTTATTACAGCCATTTTGCAAGTTGCATGCGGAAGGACGGTGGTTCTTCTCGAGTTCAAACTGAGGTCTTCCCCACCAGTAAAGCATACGAATATGCCATATATCCTTGAATACGTTTAACATGGCGTTAAACCCAATTAAAAAAGAGATGTGTATTACTTTGTTTAAGTGGTTTAGAGCTTAAAGAAACTAGGATGACTCATCCTTTATATTTGTAATTCATTTTAAATTAGTTTGTCTAACAGCAACCTGATTTAGATTGACGTGCTTATTTGGCCTTCTTGATATATTTCAGTACCGAAAGTTTCTCATTTAGTATTCGGTGTGACGTTGACTAATTCAATGTCACAGACCGTATTGATTGAGTTTTGGTCGTTTCCTCTTCCGAATTATTGGTTTGTTTGCATAAGTGAAGTGTCTATTAAGTAAATTTGGAAATTTATAGAAGACGAAAGCATCTTCATCTTTGGGAGAGAAACGAAATTAAGGAAATAATGAAGCAACTTCAATGAGTCGAAGGAGATCGAGTGAATCCAATTACCAGTTTCAGTTGCCTCCGCTGGCTTTATATTTGACTCCGCATTTACTTAATGTCACGTAAATCACCATGCAACTGCAATTCGGTTCGGCCCTCTCGTATACGGTGTTTGATTATATCGTAAAACACGATCTAGATTGTGTCGCTCTTACAACCCTTGAGTTAGACACGAATAACAGAAACTGTGTTGTTTGAAAATAAGCGTTTGCATTTATTGTTTGTAGATGGTTATTAAAGTCATTTTATTTTATTTTACATTTTTTTATCCGTTGACCTTAATTATCCGTGATGATTGATATACGAAATTGTGTCTCATTATTATTTGTCTCTCACCACTGATTCAAGTGGGAAAGTTATCAGTTACTTGCGGAGATGGGATGTGGTCGAGTACTGGTTAATCACAGGAAACAGTGGTTAGGTTAACTTATTGTCTGTTAGCCCTCGATGGCATAAAAACTGACGCTTAATATTCAATCAATCAATCAATCAATCAATCAATCAATCAATCAATCAATAACTATCAAATCTGTATTATAATGAATAAATAATAAAACAAGAAGACAAACTCCATGTACACGTTTAATGCTGAAAAGTACACTTTGTTGTTATCCAAATACATGTAGATACAAATTCATACAACGAATCATGTCTTGTATATAGATAGAAAATGAAATAACTATTGACGATGTATATTAAATCATTGCTTCTCTCTGAACTGCTGAAGGAATTTGGGAAACAATTATACCATTTTTTAGTTTGATTTTATAATGAAAATCTCAGTTTCAATTTAAAGACATTTGAAGCTTTAATCTCTAATTGGAACCTTATCATTACTTAGTCTTGGATGTGTTCTGTACATTGGACGAATCCTTTTATTAGATATTTTTGAAGGAATTAATACGAGTTTCTGTTCAACTAAGATGGTCAATTTGAAATGTTCTTTGTTCTTCTGTACTCACAACCAATAGACAGACCTATCTTTATAATTATCATATAGTCACAAAAGTCAACTTTGAAGTTCGTTTGACTTATTCAGTTTGTGACTCCACCGTGTATCGTGGTCGTAGGTTTTAAAATAATTGATCAGGACTGTGGTTAAATGTTGTGTTACTAAAATACTAAGATTTTATTATTAATTTTGTATAGTGATTTCAATTCTTTGAATGAATGACGTCATAACATATTTATATTCGTTCAAGCTACTTCCTGTAATAAACTATGATAGAAACACAGGCAACCATATATTTTTTTCAAACAAAGGTTATGGATAATAAACTGCTCATTGATAATTAGGGTAGTTCAAGATGTCTCCATCACGGAAGTAGACATTAGATAATATTAGTGCTCTGTTTTGTAGTTACAATATAACGTAACATGACACAGAAAAATACAACAGACACAGTATTGGTAAAATCACTGCGGGTTTTCTGAAAATTACAAAATGTCCAAATTCGTTTTTCTTATGAAAATAAGTGGACAATTTAAATTGTCTAAAAATGTGTACTTTAAAGTTAATGCAGTGTACAAAACAAGTCAACAATATTGTTTAATAGAGAATATTGAGACTGTAACTTAAAAGATGTTAGCTAAAAGTCAATTGTAAGGAGACATCAATTGGACAAGAAGAACCACTTATACAAATTTATCGTATTTCATATGAAGATGGCTGTCGAAGGCATTTTCCTGCTTCAAAAGTACATAAAGGCAATTTGTAAAATTACAATAATTGAAATAGCAGTACCAGTAAAGGTCTATAAATTACATTTTATCCCACAAATATGTCATATAAAATGTAGTTCCAATTCAGTTTTATAGGAATATATCATTTTTGTCGGAGACAGTTTGTGTCGTATTGAGAAACTATCAACAAAAAAAAGATTATCAGTTAAGCAAATATATTAAATAGCAAATAAAAAGAACATGTTATAAACATTTATATGGCTTGTGTCAGCCACAAATAGCTACTCACGTTGTCTTGATAAAACATGTGCGTCATTTCAAATCATTGGCAATAAATGGTACGTAATGAAGTATAAGCTAATGAAATGTAAACAGAGTACGTTTCAACTGGTCAGTTAAATCAGAAAATAAATACAATAGCGACATTGATAATGAAGATGAAATTTCCTTTTGAAACGCCATTTTCAACACACGAAGTGTTATATATGACGTGTCCAATTTTGACTGGTGGAGACAGATCTCAGAATGAATCTGGGTAGAACCACAGTCATTCCACAATCAACTGGCAAACTTTCTCATATACAGTTTTAGAACGAGCGCGGCTAGATCCTTCGACGACTTTAGCGGTGATATGTAAGTGGTAACTGAACCACTCGGCCATGGAGGACCCCTATGAAACTGGTACATGGCATAATGAACCCGTAAGATCTTTTTGAACAGGTCAACATAAGATAAATTAATAGTTTTCCTTTTAATCCATACAGATGTGTGATGACTATATACTCAGCAAACTAAAGTAGCTTCTTCGTTAAGTTAAACGTTTCAGTTGTTATTAACGAGTGTTTAACAATAATAAGTGGTTGAAATAGCATTTTAAGAAATAATTATGCACGAAAAAGTCTTAAATTTTATTGCATTTACATGGAAATGAATATATCCACCAGTAGCAAAACTGGTTCATAATAAAACAAAATAAACAGAGTTTGCTACTGCGTGTACATACTTTGCCACTGCGTGTACATACTTAGCCACTGCGTGTACATACTTTGTCACTGCGTGTGCATACTTTGCCACTGCGTGTGCATACTTTGCCACTGCGTGTGCATATTTTGCCACTGTGTGTCCATACTTTGCCTCTGAGTGTGCATACTTTGCCACTGCGTGTGCATACTTTGCCACTGCGTGTGCATACTTTGCCACTGCGTGTACATACTTTGCCACTGCGTGTACATACTTTGTCACTGCGTGTGCATACTTTGCCACTGCGTGTGCATACTTTGCCTCTGAGTGTGCATACTTTGCCACTGCGTGTGCATACTTTGCCACTGCGTGTGCATACTTTGCCACTGCGCGTGCATACTTTGTCACTGCGTGTGCATTCGTTGCCACTGCGACTGCATACTTTGACACTGCGCGTGCATACTTTGCCACTGCGCGTGCATACGTTGCCTCTGAGTGTGCATACTTTGCCAATGCGTGTGCATACTTTGCCACTGCGTGTGCATACTTTGCCACTGCGTGTGCATAGTTTGCCTCTGAGTGTGCATACTTTGCCACTGCGTGTGCATACTTTGCCACTGCGTGTGCATACTTTGCCTCTGAGTGTGCATACTTTGCCACTGCGTGTGCATACTTTGCCACTGCGTGTGCATTCTTTGCCACTGCGTGTGCATACTTTGCCACTGCGTGTGCATACTTTGCCACTGCGTGTGCATACTTTGCTACTGCGTGTGCATACTTTGCCACTGCGTGTGCATACTTTTCACTGCGTGTGCATTCTTTGCCACTGCGTGTGCATACTTTGCCACTGCGTGTGCATTCTTTGCCACTGCGTGTGCATACTTTGCCACTGCGTGTGCATTCTTTGCCACTGCGTGTGCATACTTTGCCACTGCGTGTGCATACCTTGCCTCTGAGTGTGCATACCTTGCCACTGCGTGTGCATACCTTGCCACTGCGTGTGCATACCTTGCCACTGCGTGTGCATATCTTGCCACTGCGTGTGCATACTTTGCCACTGCGTGTGCATTCTTTGCCACTGCGTGTGCATACTTTGCCACTGCGTGTGCATACTTTGCCACTGCGTGTGCATTCTTTGCCACTGCGTGTGCATACTTTGCCACTGCGTGTGCATACTTTTCACTGCGTGTGCATACTTTGCCACTGCGTGTGCATTCTTTGCCACTGCGTGTGCATACTTTTCACTGCGTGTGCATTTTATGACACCAGTAAGTTTTGAATATATCATTAACATATTAGTGTAGGACAAGTAGATATGGTAATGTGTTCAGAGTCCTTGTTGGTTATCGCTTTAAACACGCTCCATTGGAATGGTTAATAATAATGATAATAATAATAATAATAATAATAATGACTTCATTTTACGAGAAAGTTCAGTTACTCCAATCTTCGCTGAGGTCCTCATATGGTTGCCATATAGCACAGCCAGGACGATCTCTATAGCTTATACAAATCACATTCAGTGATGTGTGAGTTCAACGAAGAATTTAAAGACAAGTCCACACGCATTTTGGTGCGAATTGGTGATACGCTTTATTTGAATTTATAAGCAAATCCAATAGTTAACTTAACATGTGCGGAGTATTAGGGATACATTCCATTAGTACAATGTATTGATCACCTAAATATTCTGTTGTCTTTATAATGACAACGTTGTCAGGATAAACTCTCTTGTGTGCGCTATACGTTTCTCACATAATTGTATCATTTATTTGTGTTTATTATAATGCAATTAATTTCTAATTTACGATTCTCATATAGAATTACAATCTAGCCAAAAAACAATAAACTTCTCATTAATGTCTCGTTACTAAGCTTTGGAGAAAAATAAACTGCAAATAAGTTTTTAATTTGAAAATAACTAATCCATGGTCACGTTATATCAAATCAAAGACAAAAACAAATCTCGATAAGTCGATATTAGTTTTATTAAATAGAAGCTCCATAGAGACATCAACAAATATTTTTCTTTCAATGTGTCCTAGATTGAGTTATTTGGTAATGAAGAAAAGGATGATATACAATATATCTAATTTAGCCAATTTCATTTTTATAACTCGGGAATAATCATGAGGCAAGAAACAAAGAAACATTTTATTTTTACGTTTTGCGTTCGGCTCATCAAGCAAAGATACAACTTTTTTTAAAGAGGTCTAATCTTTTTCGCCGATATATTTTCGATCATCTGCACTTTTATATCAAACATCATATATAATATTCTGTTGAATAATTTTGTCTCTGTTGTGTAATTTTTTTTTAATTTTGTTGACCAAATACTAAATCGTGGTCCGCGATAAAGTCACTCATTGGCCAGTGTCGGGCTATGCTAATATAATGGCGAATATAATTGAAAAAAACGTCGAGTTGTGAATTAACGAATTTCTCATAAATAAGATAAACTACAAGGACGGAATCAACTTTTATATTCGAATGGGACCTTTCCTTGGTGCTTCAATCGACAGTCCAGCATATACTGAACAGGACGTTATAGGTGATGCATCTTCAAATGCATGTTTGTTTTTATGTCGAAACTTATGTCCAGGTGATTTATGGGAGGTTCACAAAAGGTTCATAAAATCAAAAATAAACAAGAGAACTAAAGCGGGCCTAAAACCACTCTTTAAGAGATATAACGATTCGCACAGTTATTTACTTAATTATCCTCAATTTTCACACACAAATTTTACATACAAAAAGATACGAAACTACCTTCGTAATAAGTTTTAAAGCAGTCTAGCAAAAAAAATAGACTGTGTCTGATCTTATTTCATTTCAGATTTCAATATCATGTACTTTCAGTATAAAATGTGAACCAATGTAAAGCAGTCTGCCAAATCCCCCATAGGAACTTTTTAACCCCGTATTAAATAATGCGGCCCGCCTTTAGGCTATCATAAATATTTATTGTAAAATACAACACTATTGATTATTTGTTTGATCTGGGAATTGACCTATCATGCCAATTATCTTTTTTTCAAGGTTTCAAAACGATAATTGTGCAGAAAGGAAATTTGCAATAATTCATAAAGATAATGGATTTTAGTTATAACCATAGCAATTACAAAAGGCGATAATGTTTTACTTAATCTCTTGTGTAACTACGAAACAGAACCGATAATATAATACCATCTCAGCCGGACCAGTTTAAATCACTTTAACAGTTTACTGTTAAACTAAAGACTCCATTATCAGCCTTGGTGGAATCACATATAGCAGAAAATACATTATGTTTAGCAAAAAACAAAATCAGAATCGATTTTATTGAGGAAGTTCTTGGAAATGAAATATGCAAAATGTCTTACGCCATTTTTTTTCTTTTTAGCTGAATATAACGTATAGCTCAATTAAACATATTTTTCTTTATCTGGGAACATTTCAATAATCAGTACAACGTCCTCAGGAAATTCAGTTTCATCAAGTCTAAAGTGTCTAAACCAGCGCCAAGCACAAAATGATATCCCTACACAAGTATAAAAGCACTTCTGAGACAATAACATCAAAACCATTTAGCACCGATTGTAAACACACTGGTAAACAAAGAGGATACAAAAAAAAACATTTGAAACATATCAGGATAATACATTAATAAATCAATATGAATAACTGGAAAATTACCATTAAGATTGTTCTTAAACTATTTAAATTGCACAAATATAGAATAATTGTTCAGTGGTAACTTTGTGTAATATCATAAAACTTCAATGCGAGCGCTGATGGTTTCAGTTTTCGTCAGTGTAATAGAGACAAGTTTAAAATGACACTGTAGATACCGCTTGATTTTGAATAAATTGAAAAAAAAACGTTAAGACTTCTGTATATAAAGTTGATGTTTATTCATTTTGTCTTACAGGTACACTGTTTAAATAGACGTGTTTGTTTTGCTTTCATTCAGTATTTGATGTGACGTTAACTGATTCTATGTCACAGACCGTACTGGTTTAGTTTTTGTCGTTTATTCTTCCGAGTTATTGTTTGTTTGTTTTTTTCGTAGGTGATGTGTCTTTTATGTAAAAGAAGAAGTTGTATAGAGGACAAATGCGTTCTTATCTTAGGGTGAAAAAATAAATTTAAGAAAAGAATGAATCAAGTCATATGATTTAGAGGAGATCGAGTGAATCCAACTACCAGCGTCTGTTGTCTTCGATGACTTTATATTTGATTCCGCATTTACGTAACGCTACGAAGATCACAATACACCTGAAATGTGGTCAACTTCTTTATTATACCGTTCGTTTGTCTGCTTGTATCTTTAATCGTGAAGCACGATCTAGCACAATAACCTGTGTCGTTTTTGAAATTTGTCAATCGTAAAAGAAATGAATTAAACATAATTTGATCTTTAGGAATATCTCCTTGACGAATAACGTCCTCCACTCGGTCGAAGTTAATCTTATTCAATTTTGACGGTTTAAAGTAGATTCACGTGTCTACAAATTATTTCTATTTGTTCTAATAATAAATTCAAGTACACTGTATACGTGCTATACAGGTTATTTATTATAAGGATAGTGTATGTACAGATAATGTAGAGTAGGTTTTGTATTATATTATGTTTAACGACGCCTTCAGTATTATGCTGAGTCTTCTTACGACACAGAGTCTCCTCTTGCTTAGTCAGAGCTGCCAGGCGTTATAACGTCTCAAACAACAATTAATTTTGTTAAATACTGTTCTACATATAGAGACATACCCCTCTGTTGGTCCAATTATGCAGAAAAAAACATGGGGTTGACCAGGTTGCTTTTTCACAATTACCATGGTTTGATGGCACCCCTTCGTTTTTAACGATTCTGCCCACTTGTTGCAGTGTATCACTTCGCATCTTTAATATTTAATAGCTTCATCAAACAGTTCCAATGTCATCCAAACTTGGCAGAAATCATGAAAATGCTCCAATGTTCCCATATGCACAAAGAAATATGACATTAAATGCATTTTTAACAAAATATTGCCCAACGGCTTTAGACAGTTCTAATTTCTTGGGCGTCAGAATCTTGTAAGGGAGGTAATTCTTAAGTGAAACCGTAGAGCAGTGCCCCGGGATTGCTGTTTTATGTATACTTATTAACAAGGGTTGCACTTCTCAGTTTTAAATTAAGTTTAATTTTCAAAGAGTAATAACTAAATGCAATCTGTATTTACTTACTTTCACTGTAAAAACCACATACGAAATAACGTTAGTTACTTAAGTGGGCATAATACAGGTTTATGAATAATTAGTTTCATAGGCCGAGATGTTCCGTTTGTTAAAATAACATTGATGTGACTTATTCAAGAATGCATACGGACAGATGTCAAATTGTAACACGAAACTGTTTGACTCTGTGGTGTGTTAATTAATAGAATACATGGGAAACGTAAAAGAAAATAACTTCAACTTAACAACTTCAGATAAAACAAAAAATATAGCCTTTTAAAGACCAAATGGCTTTCATTTATTCGACAATAAAACAATTTTTTTAATTGTTTCATTGCGTGTAATTATGGCAGCAAATTAGAAAACTGGATTGTTCCCGCTTAAAAAAACAGCATTTATTGTTTACAATAGTATATTGTCTTACATTTAGAACGATTAAATGATACACTTTTAAAATTTATTTTTTTTAACAAATATTCAATTTTCAAATATAATTGTAAAACTTTATAAAGTTTACACTAATAGACTAACTTTGCATATTTTATATGTTAACATTTAGAAGAGCATATTTAAAACATAGATATCAAAACATACAATTTCAAAATGTTTATAGGTTCCTAATTTTTTAACGTTTAAATACGAGATTCGAAAAAACATCTACAAATCAATTATCTATTTCATTTGAGGATGGCCGTTTATAGCATCGTTTCCCGGTTTAAAAGTGCAGATTTGCAAAATAAAACTAGCATTAAATATTTATGTATTAGATTCCATCCCGAATGAACATCAGGTGGTGTATCTTAATTTTATTTTATAACAATTTATTATGTCTGTCAGAGACAACATATTGACGAATTCAGAATTTATCCTGAAAAAAAACAGCAGAGATTGAATTCAGCAAATAAATCAAATAGAACTCAATAGCAGCAGAAAAATGTCTATGAAACATTTATATAGATACAGATGGCAACTCGAGTTTTATTTCAGAAAGTATGTTTCACATTATTTACTGTTTAAAAAGATATTAAATTTGAAACGAAACGGAACACGTTTCAGCAGCTACTTGAAAGTATAACATTACGGTCGTTAATCATATTGAGGCAGCTGCAAATTTCATATAAAGATGCCAGCTCATCACGGAAATGATTGTATAACACAGAGCATAGTTTGTGGGGAAAAAAGTAGTTCCAAAGTATATAAAAAACGGTTTTTATAACAGTATAATTACTTGTATTTCCTTTAATCAATGTTTTACTTGTCTACATATATTTTTGTGATGTACATCATTATATGTTCTTAACCAAAAATTTTTTAATTTATTTAATTAATATACTAAAACGCATTTTATTGAAAAGAGTGTGGAAATAGAAATTTTAAAACGAATTTGCAGTCGGGAAATATTTAGCTTTTATTCAATTAGCATGAAAATAAGACATTTTTAAAGCAAACATGACACCCAGCGTTCGAATGACACTTCGCTCTCCACTGTCGTCATATCGTTATATTGTAGTAATATACGTCAGCGGGGAACTTAAAATTGGTTAACAGGTGCACCCAACCTCTCTCTTCCACGTCGTCATATCGTCATACACTACCGGGGAACTTAAACTTGGTTAACAGGAGCATCTAACATCGCTCTCCCCTCGTCGTCAAATCGCTATACAAAAGTAATATACGTCACCGGGGAACTTAAGCTTGGTTAACGGGTGCACCACACCTCTCTCTTACCCCCGTCGTCATATCGTTATACGGTAGTAATATACGTCACCGGGGAACTTAAATTTGGTTAACGGGTGAACCTAACCTCGCCCTCCTCTGTCGTCATATCGCTATACAGTAGTAATATACGTCATTGGGGAATTTAATGTTGGTTAACGGGTGCATCAACCTCTCTTTCCCCCGTCATCATATCGTTATACAGTAGTAATATACGTCACCGGGGAACTTAAACTTGGTAAACGGCTGCACCTAACCTCGCCCTCCTCTGTTGTCATATCGTTTTACAGTAGTAATATACGTCACCGGGGAACTTAAACTTGGTTAACGGGTGCACCCAACCTCTTTCTTCTCCGTCGTCATATCGTTATACAGTAGTAATATACGTCACCGGGGAACTTAAACTTGATTAACGGGTGCACCTTACCTCTCTCTTACCCTGTCGTCATATGTTATACAGTAGTTATATACGCCACCGGAGAACTTAAACTTAGTTAACGGGTGCGCGCAACCTCTCTCTTCCCCCGTCGTCATATCGTTATACAGTTGTAGTATACGTCACTGGGGAACTTAAACTTGATTAACGGGTGCACCCAACCTCTCTCTTACCCCGTCGTCATATCGTTATACAGTAGTAATATACGTCACCGGGGAATTAAAACTTGATTAACGGGTGCACCCAACCTCTCTATTACCCCGTCGTCATATCGTTATACAGTAGTAATATACGTCACTGGGGAATTAAAACTTGATTAACGGGTGCACCCAACCTCGCTCTTACCCTGTCGTCATATCGTTATACAGTAGTAATATACGTCACTGGGGAATTAAAACTTGATTAACGGGTGCACCCAACCTCTCTCTTACCCTGTCGTCATATCGTTATACAGTAGTAATATACGTCACCGGGAAACTTAAACTTGATTAACGGGTGCACCCAACCTCTCTCTTCCCCCGTCGTCATATCGTTAAACAGTAGTAATATACGTCACCGGGGAACTTAAACTTGATTAACGGGTGCACCCAACCTCTCTCTTCCCCCGTCGTCATATCGTTATACAGTAGTAATATACGTCACCGGGGAACTTAAACTTGATTAACGGGTGCACCCAACCTCTCTCTTACCCCGTCGTCATATCGTTATACAGTAGTAATATACGTCACCGGGGAACTTAAACTTGGTTAACGGGTGCACCCAACCTCTCTCTTCCCCCGTCGTCATATCGTTATACAGTAGTAGTATACGTCACCGGGGAACTTAAAACTTGGTTAACGGGTGCAACTTACCTCTCTCTTACCCCGTCGTCATATCGTTAAACGAGGCAGTGTAAATACAAATATCCAGGCCAGAAGTTGTCTTCGAGAGGGAATACGTAAAACGTCATCAGGGACAAAATTGTGTGTATTTTAATATTGGAGTACAGTGTTCTAAATAAATTACGATTGTCTCTATGTTCTTTTTGTACTAGTGATGTTTATTTTATTCACTTCACAGTAGACACAATTCATTTTTGGACGAGCAGATAGGTATGCTGTGCTTGAGTCCAATTAAATTTGTTATAGTTTTCACCATTTATAGTTTACACCAGTACTAAGCTAAAGTCTGCTTTCGGTATAGAATTAAAATGTGTAAATTACCCCATTTTTATTAGATGGTGTACAGAAGAAACCAATTCTGCAATGTAGGTATGTCTTACCGGTCATTCAAAAGTCCCATCCCGGTTGGTTTTGAGATTATATTTATTATTAGTAGTAGTAGTATGCAAATGAGTTTTAAATAAAAGTAAGAAATAATGAAAATCTCCAGATACGCACGTTCTAAAACAGCATTTTTATCTTTCAAATATATCTCTACATCAACAGTAAACATTATAAAATTGTGAATTTAAATAAAGATAATATGTCATAACTTCGTCCAAATATAAATAGCATATGCCTTGTACTCGTCCAGTTATATGATAAAATGGTATAGTATTTAACATTGTAAATGATTTTCCTTAAGGGGTTTTGTAGCACCTTTAATTTTGGAATAATTAATATTACTATTACAAATGTATATCATTAAGGAGGGTCAAGTTTAACGCCTATTTAAGCAGTTTAGAGTCATCCTAAGCATTGCTGTAGAAACGTTGCATTGACTGATTTACCATATAACATGACGATAACGACACATTTAAAATAACTGCGTGATTCACACACACACACACACACACACACACACACACACACACACACACACACACACACACACATGTATATATATATATATATATATATCTATAGTACACATATTATTTGAATGAACACGAATGATAACGATATTTTAAAGATTGTTTTCTTTTTATAATTAACAAAACAAAATTAAATACATGTACTTAATATAATGAACGATTACCGATATTAACGGTGACACTAAGCGAAACATATTGGAATGTGGAGTTCTTAAGCCACTCTAAGTGCTGTTTTGATATTGCTGTTTAATACGAAACTTGGTATAAAGCTCGTACAAATCAAGGCTTTTATACGTGCCGAATTATCCATTGATACACCCATTTGTCTGAAGGGATGAGATGGTTTGTTTTAATTAGTAAGTGATTAAAGTCTTTATTTATAGAGGGTGATTCATGACAAAGCCAATCTCCATTGAAGCCCTCAATCAATAATCAATATTTAATAAAAATATGTCATATTTGAATTGGTTTAAGAACCATGTATTCATTTCATTCCAATAGTACGATATATCGACCCGCATTCGTCATTTTGTTGTCTTCATAAAAAGATAGAGTAATCAACATAAAACACTTAATAGATTGAGTGAGTTCTTTGGTAGTTTTCTCCAATAATTGTATCACTTATCTATAATTATTGTGGTACAACAATTGATTACGCTACATAATGACTATCTAGTTAAAAATCATTAAAACACCCCATTTATGTTTCAAAACGAAGCCATGGAGACTATTTACGCAAAAGGATGCCTGTTTTATTTGAAGTAAAGGACTAGGTAACATTTTACTGATTCAAAAATACAAAATTCGATCGTCACTACTAAAATGAAGCTCTATCAACCAAACGCATGCTTGTTTTCTTTCTAGATGTCACAGATAGAGTTATTTGGTAATGAGAAAAAGCAGAAGTTTGCCATAATGATGTTTATGTCGTATAAACCATGAAATAATCACGAAACAAGAAACATTTCGTGTTTACGTTTTGCCAACGGCTTATCATGCAAAGACGTGTTTTTGTACTAAACTGAGTGTGTGTGGGTGGTTTTTCATACCGAGTCATATTTTCAGATGATGTTTGGAAGATTTGAAATTAAATTAAAGTTAAAAAGCATCGATTTGCACATAAATAGGTAATTCGATCAAATGCCTATACTCATTTTTTACTTACCGTTTAAATCATCAAGTCGCTACAACAACTATTTTATTGTAAATGATATGGCGTTTCCTTCTTTGATCATGGAATGGGTCTATCTACCAGTTTCAATTATTTTTTTATGTTTCAAAACGATAATTGCAGAGAAATAAAAGTTGCAATATTTCATAAAGATAATGGTTTTCAATTATAACCACAACAATTAAGAAAGGTGATAATATTTTGCTTCACCTCGCATGTGTCTATTAAACAGAAACGACAATCGACCGCCATCACAGATCGACGATTTTATATCAAATTTACACTTTGCTATCTAAACCAAGCATTCGTTTATCAATAGTGCCACAGAAGCTTTGATGGAATCATGCGTAAGATAAAGAGGCATAATGTTCACAAAGTACTGAAAAAGCTAATGGTTATAATCGAAATCAGTAAATGTATCGCTGTGTGAATTAAAATCAAATTTAGGAGTAAAGCAAATCTGCAAATAAATGACAACGCCTCTTTTGCCATTGCTATAAACTTTGAGGCGAGATCATTTAAGATTGAAATATATATTTTTGAGACAGATAAAATGCACATGATTTTTTAAATGAGATACACATATATTGTAACGATCTTAGATAAATTCTTATAAAAAAAGTACACTTCTTCGAACAAGTTTTTTAAGCTGGCGGTAGCGTAATGGATATAGTGTTGGCCGCTCAATCCAGAGGTTGCGGGTTCGATATCCAGCTCGACCCGGATAACAGCACTCAGTATTGGTTCTACCCAGGAAGCGGACTCTAGAGCGGTTCATATAAACTCTGAGCTTTCTTCGCAATCGAACTTAAATAAATTACTTCGCAAAAGAACAAGTTTTGTCTCTGATTTCCTGATTTTGGAAGCAACAGCATAATATTATCAATAAAACGTTTTTATACTTTGTTGTATCGTAAACTCTTTAGTTCTACCATAAGTTTTGTGATTGTATGTACAACAAAGTTCAAATAATTACGCATATTTATATAAACAAACATATATCAAACAGGAGACAAAGCATTATAAATATAAAATCATCTAAATGACAAAATCTCAGTCAACATACAGAAGAAAGGTCGCCAGAGGTCACAACGCTCATACACGCAGCGTCAAAACCGCAACTTGGGATCGTAAACGTGGTTAGTTAGCATCGACCTTGCTCTTCTATCATCGTCACAACGAATCGGTTAAATTAAATAAGTCTTGCAAAGCTATCCACTTACAAATGTTACAGGATGCGTTTGAGTATAACGCAAAACATTACTGTGCCCAGGAGGACCATAAAGAAATACTACATGCAGATGTACTCGGTGACGTTGCAGCATCAGAGCACCAAAATACTGATAATAACGGGTACAAAAATATAAATAAAACTTTTTATCATGTATTTCATATGTCCAACTAATGTGATTATTTTATGTTTTGTTGAACTGCGAAGTAATTTCCTCTGTGAAGACGGTGTCCATAGAAGGCTACCTTTTATGTTTGATGTATATGTTCTTATTTTCTAAGACACTTTCGTGGCCACATGGGTATACTAAAATTCCAGCGCACTTGATTTGCTGTTAATGTCCATATCAATTCATCTATTCAATTCAATTATGTTCAATTAATAGTGCCCGTTAAATCAACCATTGGGATATCAGAATGTGATTTTGAGCATTATTATGGATTCCTAATGATTCATTTATCATGTTATATTGCATCATTATAAGTAAGTATTGACTACAGTTTATTCGAAAGAAGAATTTGATAATATTCGTGGACATTCTAAAACTGATAACAGAAGATTTAATCATGATTAAAATTTTATTATTTTCATCTAATTGTTTCTTTATCACTCGGATACCACGTAGATGCTTCTTGATCGGTAACACGGCTGACTATTAATCCAGGAGTCGCGAGTTCGAAGACCACAGCTTCTATTATTACTGGTGATGTTCTATGATAAAAAGTCTCCCACTACCCTGAATATGTGGAGAGACAGTCAGTGACTTGCCGAGATGATATATGTCTAGTAATGTGTAGCCCGGGGGAAACAGTCAGTGACTTTCAGAGATGATATGTGTTTAGTACTGTGTAACCTGGGTAAAAGAGTCAGTGACTTGCAGAGATTATGTGTGTCTAGTGCTGTGTAACCCGGGAATATAGTCAGTGACTTGCAGAAATGTTGTGTCTAGTACTGAGTAACCCGGGGAAATAGTCAGTGACTTGCAGATATAATGTTTGTCTAGTACTGTGTAACCAGGAGAAACAGTCAGTGACTTGTAGATAATGTGTGTCTATTATTGAGTAACCAGGAGAAACATTCAGCGACTTGCAGAGGTAATGTGTGTCTAGTACTGGGTAACCAGGGGATATAGTCAGCAGCATGCAGAGGTAATGTGTGTCTAGTACTGGGTAACCAGGGGATATAGTCAGCAGCATGCAGAGGTAATGTGTGTCTAGTACTGGGTAACCAGGGGATATAGTCAGCAGCTTGCAGAGATTTTGTGTCACACGAGTGGTAAAAATTACATGAAGAGACGAGGCTCTGTCGTTTTCGCTAAAGTCCTAGATATCTGTCAGATCATGTAAAAAATTGGTCAAGTGACATGGAAAATAGACTTTTCCTCCATGGAGAAAACCAGTATCTTCTATGAGCAGAAATATGAGTCTTGTACAGGGTAGCCCGGACATGATCAGTGATTTGTAGAGATAATGTTTGTCTAGTACTAGGTCACAAAGGAACGAAGGTGTGCTGACGTAAATGCCTATACAAAACAAGACAAAACCATCAACCGGGTAATTAAACAAATGCCGTTTTGTATTTGTTTACCCGCTTTCCATATAATGTGTTTTTATGGGTACATTCAAAGTATGCCTATTTTTTCGGTAATTATTCCTTTGAATGACATCTGAGTTTATTTCTCAACTTAATAAAAAGAAAGGTAGCGTAATAACGCGTGTTTCATGTACATTTATTCTGAGCAGTATTTCAATAATCATTAAACTCAGTTGCAATGAATTCTCAAGTGAAGTTTTCGTGAAACCGTAATTAAACAATCCAACACACACATGCTCTCAACTATATCATTGCACGTTTATGAGGGAATCAGAGATACATTAACATAAAAGTTGCATCGATTAGAAACAAATATTATACAAAACGGAAAGCAGTTAAAACATGAAATGACAATACATTAATTAATTAGATTTATCACTTTTGTAATTATTTACCACGTGCGTCTACTTATCAAGATTATTTAAAGCATTTTATTGATTCAGAAAAGATATTGGGTGTTGTAACGTGGCGCCCTCTGTCGTTCATACTTCTGTATAGTTATAGCGGGTTTACCGTCATTGTAATTCCTAGTCTGTCCCAGAACCTGATATCTCCCAAGTCAGCTTACAAGTACTGGGCAGCACATGCACGTGGGTATGACGTATAACACTATAACAATTATATTAATAATGTATGCGGTGATTTCAATATATAGCACTCGAGCCATATACATGTATGTGTTATTTAAACATCGTAAATGTTCGAACATTATCGGATACTACCAACTGCAAGAGCTTCAGCAGTTAATGGAATTAACGTTTCACTAAACAGTTGCCCCCCGCCCCCCACCCCACTGTCCCACACCGCCCCTCATGAGTGATTTGATTGGTTAGACATATTTTCAAAACAGTCACAGGGACTGTGATTCCTTACAGACGAGTAGACTGCAATAAGACATCACTGGTTTTATATAAAAAAGTTTTATTCGTTTAACATATGGATGTATTTTAGAGAGTTTGAGGATTTCTTTTTTTAATAAAAATATTAGAGTGCCACTGCACTGTTATTGAATAATCAAGCTGGCCAACCACCTAGATAATTTGCAATTGTATGAGCAGATACATTCCAGCTGTGGACAAAATACTTTAACAACTGTTCAATGTGGTTCTTTTTTACCTTGGAAATTCTAGACCTTATTTTACATAAAACATAGAACATGGTTCAAATTCAACTGTGTAGTGAGACTTAAACTTACTGTGGTTTTAATGAGTGACAACATAAGACTTTTCCCTCTGAAAACATCTGCCTGTGATATAAAAAAACGATACAATTTGTTCACGATTGTGACGGCAAACGATATATTTGAATGTGATTTCAGGGAATGGCAAATATAGTAAATTGCGTTTATCATTACAAACATATGTTGCAAAGGACATGTGTTGCACATTTATTTACCCCTTCATGAACACATTCTATTTAATTATCTTTGCTGAATTCATCTTAAACAGATCTTTTAACGGAGTCCTTTGTAATGCTTAAGCTATAACAGAGACCAAATCTTGAACTGAATTTTTTATTGTATGTAGATTGTCGTGCTTAGAATATCATCCATTAACAAGTACATATATGGACATTTGTAATTACATCTGCAATTCAATGGACTACAATAACACAACAGAGCAGAAATAGAATTCGCCATGGGGGTTTGAAACTATTTTACGACGGCGCTTTTCTGAAAGTGCACAGTGCTACAAGTGTTCATTTTATTAAAATAATTAAACAATTTGAAACGTCTGAAAGAATAAACATAATTTCGCACATTTAGTACAGACAAAAACAATGGAGATGCAAAAAAGCAAACCACAAATGTTGTTTTATAAACATATTTGGGATTCTAATGTTTAAAAGATGTCAGTTTAATAGCTACCACAAGGAAAATTCAATTTGAAAGAGCCGGCTATTTATACTCATTTTATTATATTTCATATGAGAATGGTTTTAGATAGCATGGTTTCTCCTGCAATAAAAGTGCAAATTGCTGAGCGATAAATAAATATTTGTGAGATTTTATTTAAATCATTTATCACAGGTATTGTAAAGTCAGTGTGTGACACTTTGTTGTATGTTTGTCGAAGATAATATGTGCAGAAATTAATTAGTGAAAGTAGAATAAGTTTTGTAAAACATTTAATTGGCTTGCGTCAGACACAGTTGACAATTCATATTCCATATATGGACATATTTATTTTATTACTTTAATTCTAATGACATTAAATGAAAGAATGAAAAGGGAGTCATCTGTGACCGAAATGGTGTAAAGCTTTGGCTTAAAGGCCATTAATTTTCACCGCTGATATCGAAGGTTTCCAATTGGTTATTTACAAAAAAAAAAAAACTGAAAATGGTACAGACAGTTTCCTACATGTTCTAAAATTATTCAAAATTGCCCAACAGCTGTTCTCTAGATCTAGTCAGGTAGATGTCAAAATTTGAGGTAAAATCACAATATAAAGGTTTGCATTTTACACCACTAACAGAGCTACGCTCCGTTACTCGGATGACTCTGCAACAGTCCGATGAAGATTGGTAGTGCCACTTTACGAAAGAGGAGTCCTCGGCATCACATGTGTGTGCTTCATAGAAAATCGGCGTTACACTCCCTGCTCCGCGATCGCGAAGATAACTATATTGAATAGTGCCTAACTGTGTACCTACAGGTGTAACTGTGCACCTACGTGTCTGATTGTGTACCTATGGGTGTAAGCAGAATGTACTTTTGAACATTTATTCAAAACATATTAAACTATCACACGTTCGAATAAATCAAGTAAATATTATCATTAGATTGGTGTAATTGCAGTTGTAAATATTATCATTGGAATGGTGTAGTTGCAAGTATCTTGCATATTCTATCACTGGAACAATGTATTTGCAATCGTATTGTATAGATAATCATTGGAATGGTGTAGTTGCAGTTGTATATACTATCATTGGAATGGCGTAGTTGCAATTGTAAATACTATCATTGGAATGGTGTAGTTTCAATTGTAAATATTATCATTGGAATGGTGTAGTTGCAATAGTAAATATTATCATTGGAATGGTGTAGTTGGAGTTGTAAATACTATCATTGGAATGGTGTAGTTGCAATTGTAAATACTATCATTTGAATGGTGTAGTTGCAGTTGTAAATATTATCATTGGAATGGTGTAGTTGCAAGTATCTTGCATATTCTATCACTGGAACAATGTATTTGCAATCGTATTGTATAGATAATCATTGGAATGGTGTAGTTGCAGTTGTATATACTATCATTGGAATGGCGTAGTTGCAATTGTAAATACTATCATTGGAATGGTGTAGTTTCAATTGTAAATGCTATCATTGGAATGATGTAGTTGCAACTGTAAATATTATCATTGGAATGGCGTAGTTGCAATTGTAAATACTTTCATTGGAATGGTGTAGTTACAACTGTAAATGCTATCATTGGAATGGTGTAGTTGCAGTTGTAAATTCTATTAATGGAATTGTGTTGTTGCAAGTGTCTTGTATATTCTGTCACTGGAGCAATGTAGTTGCAATCGTTTTGTATATTCTATCACTGGAGCAATGTAGTTGCAATCGTTTTGTGTATTCTATCACTGGAACAATGTAGTTGCAATCGTTTTGTATATTCTATCACTGGAGCAATGTAGTTGCAATCGTTTTGTATATTCTATCACTGGAACAATGTAGTTGCAATCGTTTTGTATATACTATCATTGGAATACTGGTGTTTCAATTGTCGTGCATATAATATCACCTGAATGGTGTAGTTGCATTTAATAAACTATCATTGGAAAAGTGTATTTGCAATTGTCTTGTATGTACTTTCATTCGAATGGTGAAGTTTCAGTTGTCTTGTACATACTATCAATATAGCTGAAATTGTCCTTAAGATAACATCATTGTACTTTTGTAATTGTAATCGACTTGTACTATCAGTGTAACCCTGTATTTTCAATTATCTCATATGTGTGTTACAATTGATATTATAATTGTTCAGTTGTAATTGCCTTGTAAATACTTTCATTACAATTGTACAATTACTCTTGTTTTGTATATGGTTTTATGTAATATTATTGATGACGTATTTAGATACGTTTTACTATTTTTCAATCAAATAAGTCAGTACAAAAAATGGTAGAATAATAAATGTGAAGACATGATATTTTGTTGTTTATGAAAAATAAACCATATAGATACATTATCAAACTTGTAATTAATGACTGACAACATCAACTTATATCATACAAGTATTTAACTTGAGACGATAAAAGAAAATAAATAATATCTAGTTTTACCATCTAATTGGGTATATTAACATTTGAGTGTAATGCAACTTAAACTATAATTTGATAATTGAATATGCATTTTTACATATAATAAGTTATAGTATTTGTAAATATTAACAGTTTTGATCATGTTTTATCCACTATATTTAATATGTGCAATACGTTTAATGAACATTCATTGAAACATGCTGATATCATGAACGTTCATATATATGGTGTTAAAAATACTTTTATAGGATTTTAACAGATGCACATTTTTACGAGCATTTGAGGACTTTTTATTTTTTAAAACTCAGGGTGTCACAGCACTGTCTTTAATAAAAAAAGAAGCTGGTCGAAATACCAGTTATTATGCATTTTATATGCGGAAACATTCCTGCTATGAAAAAAATACTTGTAAAAATATTTATGTAGAAAATTTGTTTTACCGCGGAAATCTTAGACTTTATTTTATATAGAACAAAGCATAAAAGTTAACTGTGTGGTGAGACTTGAAGCAATATTTGATACGTGTAACGTTTATGTCCGTAACTGATACAGTCTGAGGTCTCAGGATTAACATTTGCTTGATTAAAATTCAAGGAAAAGTGCACGTATAAGAGTTCATCGAAGTACAAAGAGTGCACTTAACTATAACTAAGACATAAACTATTCAAATCGGTCAGTTTAAGTATTCTTTTTCAATACATAATCGTCCCATAGGTGCAAAAAGGTACCAAGTGCCTTCATATTTTATTATACACTTGGTACCTTATTGCACCAATGGGACGTAATGATAATGAAAAAAATCCCGCCCGATGGTGTGGATGAACACGTGAAATCGTAAAAATGTACCTATTTCTTTACAGTTCAAAGATGTTGTTTTATCACGGGTTGAATTTCGGACACTACCAGAGGTAACCAGATATCTCGAAGGCAATCTATCTGGTGCCCACTGATGACGTCGGGGCAAAAATTCGAACCCGGATCGCAGTCAAAAGCCAGTTTGCTCCCAACTGCCCTATTCAGCCAGCGACTTGGTTCATATTTAACACATTATCAAACCCTTCTTGCATTGAGCAAGTCGTAGTTCCATTCTTCATTCAAATAACAACATATTTTAACCGAAATACGCTATTTTAAAACTTGTCACGTTTTCCTCGTAATTGTACCACTTATCTATATTATTGTGACATGACATTTGAGTTTCAATTAACGATTCTCTTACAGAATGACAATCTGGTCAAAAACATTTATAAACACCCAATGTATGCATCACAACGAGGCCATAGTGGCTATAAACTAATATTGATGTCTGTTATATTTGATAATTACGACCATGTGTCACGTTATATCAATTGAAGGATAACTATAAGCATCGATAAACATTCCAGCAAAGACACGCACGCACGCACGCACGCACGCACGCACGCACGCACGCACACACACACGCACACACATACATACAAACATACAGAAGAAGTCACAACAGCTGTCATTTTACGAGCAATATTTTTGGTATTTTTTCAGTAATTTCTATCAAAAAGACTTGGCACCATTAAAAGAGCATCTATATCTGAAAAAAGCCAATCCATGAGCCAAAAAGAATAATTGGCTCGGTCAACCGTGACACACTGTAACAGTGATTGTGCATGAGATATATTTTCCTAGAAGATGATCAAACATCCCCTTTTTTCAAATATTGACATTTGTTCTTGATGGGAAAGGAAAGCAAATCTTGCTCCCGTAAATATTTGTGATTTTATTTTATACATTTGCCTGAATTAAGCAGTTTATTAAAGAACATATAGGGAAATCAATCGTGAGGGTATTATGTTATTCAATCAACATCTATTATGTTCAAGTTTCTTATATTGCATTTTGCTGTAAGATTTCATCTTATTTCTTTGATCATGGACTGGACCTATCTTCTTTGTTTTCTGATGTAACAATTATGTTTTTTTTTATATTTCACAACGATAATTTCAATGAAAGTGAATAAGCAATAAGTCATAAAGATAATGGATTTCAATTATGCCCACAGCACTTAGGACAGGCAATAAAGCTTTACATCTTGCGCGTGTGTCTAGAAAACAGAGAAGATAATGTAAGGTTGCCAATGATGGACATGTTGAACATTCTAAATCAAATTTATATTTTATTATCTTGAAAAACGTTAGTTTCAATGCGACAGAAAACGTTTTATATCTCTAATAAGACATAAGGCATTTTATAGATCTAACAACACATAAGACATTTTATGCTTTTGATAACATATTTTATTAAGACATTTCATAGTTGAATAAGACATAAACCTTTTCCATATCTTCTAAGACATTTTATATTTCTACTGAGACATTAAATATATCTATTAAGACGTAAGACGTAGATATTGTATATATATTATAAGACATGTTATATTTCTACTAAGACATAAAACGTAGACATTTTATATATGTTATATACGGAAACGTATATTGACCCCCTTATATTTAAGATAAATAAATATATGATTAGACATTTTATACGTAAATATTATATTAATATATTATAAGACATTTTATATTTCTACTAAGTCATAAAACGTAGATATTCTATATACGTTATAAGACATTTTATATTTCTACTAAGACATTAGACGTAGATATTTTATATATGTTATAAGACATTTTATATTTCTACTAAGACATTAGACGTAGATATTTTATATATGTTATAAGACATTTTATATTTCTACTAAGTCATAAAACGTAGATATTCTATATATGTTATAAGACATTTTATATTTCTACTAAGACATAAGACGTAGATATTTTATATATGTTTTTTAAGACATTTTATATTTTTAACATGAGGTATTTTTTATACTTCTAATAAAATATAGTATTATGACATTTTATTTTTTACTCCGGGTATATTAAAGTTTCTTCTTAATTAATGTGGCACGTGTAATATCACTGAACAGACAATACAGCATAACTCAAGAGCAGCCTGGTGAGTCAATTTAATATTTATTGTATATGTTAATGTGTAACTCAAAGCAAATTAACTGAAAGTATGCTTAATTTAGAATCGAGATAAAATTGTCAGGGTAAATCTATTATTTTATTGACTTTAATTTATATAATTTTTTTCATCATCATTAAACTAGTTTATATAAAACACTATGATAATTGCACATAATGAAAATAATTTACCTAACAAATAATGACAAAACAGTCAACATATTCTCAAAGTAGAATTTAGGCAAATCCGGGCGGAAGGGAATCATTTGTGACGTCATTGATTATGTCATTTTGCATCTATGGAGGAGAAATTATACAGTAATGTAAAACAATATTTTTTTCTAAAAGTCTAGATAGTTATGAATTAAAGGTCCCAATGTCATAAAGGTATGTTCCATGCTCAACTTAAGATATTATGTTCAACTAAAAAACGACTGGACTCATTATAACAAAGTTGATGTAAATATTATACCTGTAACTTTTGTCTGAAATCTGCATTAATACTTTTTTTTCCAATTCGAGGTTGAGTTCAGTGTCTTTTTCTTTAATTTGTGTTTTACATGGATTTTGGACATTGTGTGTTGAGTTCAAATTTTGAGTTGAGCATGAAAAACGTTTTATAAACTCGGGGCCAGGTATTATTAGATAAAACATTTTATGCTTAAATTACGTCTATGATGTACTATTTCCCAAGATCAAATGATAGCTTTTTTGTCTTGAATATTCACAAATGGATGTGTTTTTGCCCACCATATCAAAACCTTTTTTCCCAAATAGCGTTTGATTACAAGCCCAATTATACAGTTTAGTAAGTTATTTATTTGTCGGTAATTAAAAGAAAAAAAAGAACGCCATCGATATGTTAAAGAAAAAATTGTCCAATCCTAATGCAGAGATAGTAAATCTGATTTTATTGCGTATAATGTGTTGGCAATCGAATGTAGACAATGTCCACTTAACTACATTGCATGTCTCCCCCTCCATTAAGATAGTTTATTGGCCCGTGCGGAGATAAAGCCGGAAAGTCGTGTAATCATAAAATTACCATTGATGTCTAGACATTTATGTTTATATAAAACTATATAAAATGTGAAAAAATGTTTTAGACTGTAGAACAGACCCGGCTTTGGTCCATCGCATAGCAGTGAAATGTGGGCACGTTGATTGGTCAGTTGATTCAGGGAAAGTTGAATGACGTCACTGTTAGGTACGTGTTTAAGTACGTTAAATTGTTAGACAGGCATAGAATTCCCGTCTTTTCATTGGGGTTTAACAGATCGGATTCGGTAGAAATCTGGGACTGGGATAGACTGAAAATGATTTTATATGCCTAGCAATTATAATATGACTGATGGTTTAATTGTTTTTGTTTGAAGATATTTGGGAGCTGTGATGATGAGAGGGTTGGGGAAATTATTTTATTATAATTGTGCCACGTGCAGTAAATTAGATTAATAAGTCTGTGTCATCCATACGTATTGATATTACCGTAAACACGAATAAAGAACATTCCAAAATTTGCCACCAAGTTGAGAAGTACGAGTGTTGCTTATTCAAGGTACTTATAGTAAACTATACAATTATATCATTAAAAATATTAGTGGTATGTTCTGATGCTGAACGGTTCAATTATTGTTCACTCTGTTGAGATCTTATCTCCGTCGTGTCTTACTCTTTATTTGTCTGTGTGGCGAACGTATCCTGCAGATGCTATTGCTTCTGATGGACATATATTTTGTTACTGTCAATAATACTCGTATGGTCATTTGGGTAGACTAGAATTACAGCGCACTTTATTTGCTGTTAATGTCTACAGAACTTTATTGGAATAGATTTTCAATTGATGGTGTCCATTACATCGACCATTGAGCCATCAGTGTGGGATTAGAATACCATTGGCAAGTCTTAATGATGCGTCCAGTAATTCAATAACATAATGAGTAAGTGTTTACTACATTTTATATGAAAATAATTGCCTGGGTAAAGGTCATAAAAAGAGTGATACTATCCCTGGTCAGTTTAAAACTCCAGAAATCCATCCGAAAAGGAAATTGGAATATATATTTACGCACGCCCGTTAAATAATTCATGATTTATATGTGCATCTCAATGTTTCCGTATTAGCCAGTCGTAAAAAATAACATATAACCATGAATTCTTCTGTCTGTTTCTTATGCCATGTGCATTTTCGTATAATTATTGTGTATAAATTAAGCAATCCATTATATTTCCTTATCTATTAGTTCTAATAACTTCCGGTTGTTTTAAGCTGAATACTTTGTGTATTTAAAGACAACGATATATTCAGCAGAATCAGCATATAAATTAAGTGAAATTAGAGTTGCTGATTAGATCGTACCGTGATGCAAGAAATACCGTCCCGCAACCACCCACTCATCCACACAATTATGCACCCAGCTTGTGTATAGACGTGCGCGGTTACACGGATAAAGTTTTGAAGTCAATAAATAAACGTGCAAGAACACGTGAACGCGTACACACAGGTATATATACTCGTAAAACTACGCACGCACGCACGCACGCACGCACGCACGCACAGACACACAAGGATTTGTGTACGTAAAACCATTAATTTTGTAAGTTGTAGCTAAGGTGTCTTAAGCAAATTGCTGAAAACATTATTTCTAAGTAAATACGACGGTAAACACCGTATAACAACAGTAACAATTACAAACGGTTCTTTGTGGGCGAGTTATATACGGTAGCGACACAAGATCAATTATCTATCACAGCTAAGGTTGTGGATTCGGGACCAGCTTAAAATAAACACTTTATAATAAAAAGGATGTCAGCTACATGTAATTGACTCAGCTTCGCTTCGATCCATGTACCATTCTAGGTCTGACAGCCCAGTACGTAAACATGCATATGAGCATCAACACCAGATATTAATTGTTTAATAATGACTTTTAAGTTCCTCTTTGGTCCTTAAATCCACGTAGCAGCGTCCTGCCTTTTACAGTTGAGATGTGGGTTCGAGCCAAGCTCGAGCCAAATAGTTTATAAGTTAGAAAGTTAACCATATATTTGCAGAATGACGGTTGTTTTGCTTATATCCATGCATACGTGTTTGAGTTTGAGATTTCTCAACTATGCAACCTGATGACATGTACAACCCATTATTTTATCAATGTGTTGAAAATTGCATTGAAACACAGCCAAAACAAATTTATACTGGACTACGGTTGTCGAGGTAAACACAATTCTCAAAATTCACTCGAGTGTCGTTAAAAAAACAAAGGAAATGTTTAAAATGGTTTACAACGACGCGATGTCGTGTTAAAACAGTAATTTACAACTTAAAATTACAGTCTTCAATTTAATGTTTGTCTACGAACAGCAATCTATAACAGTAAGAACAACACTGCGGAAATGACAAATACATCATACGTATTCTAAAAACAATTTATGATATGTTTATGACATAGCACAGCTGTCTTTAAAGACACAGAGATGATTAATGGCACTGGCGATGGAATACAGTTTAAGACGGGTCTATCATTAAAACATATATTATATTGCAAATAGTAGCAGTAAATTAGTAGTGAAATATTTATTCCACTAACACTTCATTCATATCGTCTTAAAGATGTGTATTTATTTCAGGTTTGATTGTTTCGTTTGGGAACATGGGAGATCCACTCTACTTTATAATTTTAAGATTGGGTGTAATTGTTATACTTACTTATATAAGAAAAATGATATAGAGACGCTGGACGTCAACATAGAAAATATATGACCTGCAGCAGACGTAATATACAAAGAAAACAGCATAGACAGACACAATCATAACAAAATACACATACGTTCATAGACAGACACAATCATAACAAATACACATACGTTCATAGACAGACACAATCATAACAAAATACACATACATTCATAGACAGACACAATCATAACAAAATACACATACATTCTAAAATGACAGAAGATGCCACCACTTTGGAATAATCAGTAGGACAACCCCAAATGGGGAACATAAGTCTTGTTTACGGATGTACCAAATCTCGCTCTTTCCTAGTTTATCGCATCGTAAAATGCTATTATGTCAATAAAATAGTCCTTCATACGTGTATCTTACAATGCAAGTAAACGATATTTAAGAGGAAACGAGTGATCGACGGCTAATGATGATAATGGGGGTGTTGTTGATGGTTAAATTGGGATTGTTGTTGCTGATGATAATGCAGATAGTGTTTTGCTCAAGGATACCATACATAGCTGTCCATACTTAAAATGGGTAAAAACATCACATTTAAATAAATAAATAAAATCCAAATGGTTTGATATACATGTATGTCATCCAAATCTTAACAATTCGATTTTTAATAGAGTTGCAAAACTGAGACAAAATCGCTATTCTAAATATAGACAGCGCCCAACTCCTTCACATCGTCTTTCGGGATTCTTTCAAAGATGGGTGCAAATTTTAAGAGTAACCCTACAAGACAGATCAAATTGAAACCAAAATCAAAACACCAAACTCATTTAATACCTCACAAAATATGTTTTAATCGCGAAATCTATATTAATCTAACCTAGGCCAAGTTATGAAACCCCTTTTTAATATATTATTTTGCCAGATTTATTATTATATTTAGCCTATACCAATACTGTGTCAACGAGTATATATGGACACGATATATTGGAAAAAAATGTTTCTTGTCAATTTCAAAAAATCCCTATCATACTTCCTTTAAAAATTCTGACCTAGTTTGATCACAATCCAATTAAATATTAACTGTGTTACAATATTCATTAGCATTTTCAATCAAGTGTCGTACCTCTGTCCATCCAACTCTTCCAAGCTTCATGTCAATAGCATTTTGGCATCAATGAAACCACAATCTGCAGTTTTCTCTAAGAGATTACAACTCTGATCAAGTTTGAAAAATAAAAAGAAGACATTTTTTTTTACATTTCACTTTTATTTTTAAATACAAGAAGTGTTTTTGGATAAGATAACGAATTTTTCAGGTAAAATTCAAGCACTTGTCCACGAAATTTGGTTCATTTGGTTATTTAATGTCATTTTTATACCATCAAGGGCTTACAGACGATCAGTTAACTTATCCACTGTTTCCTGGGATCCTGAGAGGTTGCACAAACCATCACCGCAAGTAACTGATAACTTTCACACTGTGCCTAATGACCACTTATTTCTCACCTATGTAGTCTTGGGTTCAAGAACTTGTCCGTGACCTTGTGGTTACATAATTGCTGTGCAAGTTTGGTTACGATTCAATGAAAAATGGTGATGTTATTGCATCTACAACAATTCCCCTATATAAAACTACATGTATGTACAACAATGACTCCCTTCGCGGCCCCAAATTTTATCCCTGGGATCCGATCTCAACAAAACTTTTAGGAGCTTCCATGTAATGGTACATGTAAAATATCTAAGGGCTACACCTTGAACTTCCAGAGAAAATGTTTTTTAAAGTTTCGCTTAAAATGTTCTTATAAGCCCTGTATCGAGTGCAGTTGTGGTCGAATAACACTGGTTCAAGAACTTGTCTCAGATCTTGCTGTTATATAACTGCTGTGCAAGTTCGGTTAAGATTCAATGAAAAATGCTATTGCGTCTACAACATTTCCCCTATATAACTATGTAAAACTGATCCATGTGGCGGCCCTAAATTGACCTCAGGGAACCAACTTAACAAACCTTTAAATGACCCAGCCTCAACTGAACAATACACCAGATCTTAAACACATCACTGGTAAATTTTGTTCTCTTTGATAGATTTTGGTAAAAAGAGTTGACAAGTATAATGAAGCGGCCCCAATACAGGGTTTACAGTAGGTGACACACCCTTTATGTAAGTGTTGTAAAGTATGAACAAATTCAAGTATGACCAACTTTACAGTCTGTGTGGTTCCAGCTAAGAATAGAATCACTGTCGATCTCTGCAAAGGGTAGAAATCCTCAGAATGAGGGTCCTGTTTATTTTATAATTTTTACCAACCTCTGTGTGGTTCCAGGGTGACATACGAGTGATGGCAAGGATAGGATCACTGGTTCATGCGTCGTAGAAAGCGACGATTTGAATAATACAATATTTGCCAACTCCGCAGTTCTGCAGGTATCAAGGGTCTATGTTCATTCTGCATATTCATTTGCGGATGTATCTTTTTAATCTGAATGTTAATTTGTTGTTTGAACTTGTCTTCCTTCCACTATTTCCTTAAACTGCAGTAATGTCTTGAAAATGGTTAAAATTCATATGTTAAAATCATTGTCTCCTTAATGGGCTCTAGTTCCTTAATTTGAATTAATATGAAACCTTTATTCATGAGTAAATTTAACTCATCAGTTGTCGAGATAAATACTTGATATTTCATAATTTTATTATTTTGTTAACCACTGTTTGGCATTTATAGATATTAAGTCTCCGTCAACAGTTCCGTCTCCGTTGTTATGACTAAACATTACTCCAGATCTCAAGATGTTTAAAAAATGAGAAACAAAAAAAGACTTCTATTCCTGTCTTCCCATAGCACTTTTATGTAAAAATCAAAGTCCGGTACCTAACCCCTTCAACTGAACAAACCTGAAAACCCTTCAAAGTGAAACATTTATACAAATTATGAATATATTCAATGGACACAGACTTTATTTTTCGGGGAGGATGTTTAACAAAGTCGTTTTCCACTTTCATTTCTTTCACTTATATTACTAGTAATTTATGTCAGCTTGATTGTGACTTACTTTACGAATTTTGGGAATACCGGGTTTCATTTTTGAGGATCAAACGGGCGAGTCTGGATCAAACCTGTGACCCATCGTGAGCAGCCTAAAACCCATCCACTACACAAAACTGCCCACATTATTTTATAGCTGTCTCGAATGATCATAGTGGCCGTCAATGAAGATATTAGAAGATAGCAAAATTTCCAGAACTAGCATTTGTCATAAATCAGATGGAATTCATTTGAGTCCCTAGTAATTAAGGACATTTTTATAAAGAAAGAAATCAGAAACAAATGTCTTCTCTGAAATGAACTTTTTTAACAATCATTTTGCAGTAAATACATTACATAGTTAATACTGCCCAAAAGCTTTATTAATTCGACACAAAATGTAACCGAGGGGTTAATTTCTTATACATTATTTTATAATCCAAGTTGTCAGGTGTACACATTGTAGTAGATTATTTCTGGAAGTCAAACCATCCCTGATGGTATGTTCATTGGTAATTTGTCTGTGTCCACTCATTCTGAAAAAATAATACAACATAATGTAACTTTAAAATGACAACATTGAATGTTTTGAAATTTAGTGCACTTCAGAAAAATGCTTCTGGAGTGACAGCAATGAAAGTTTTAGTATTAAATGTAAACAAAAAACTATATAGGTTATAATTTTGTCCATCTTGGTCTTTACCTAAGGTTGATTGTGGCAAATCATCAAGCATGTCATTAATATGCCATCTCCTGCATGTCCATTGTCTTTGCACCATTTCAATTTCATTTTTGTTTCATTACCCCCTGCCCGCACCCCACTCACTCCCGAGAGTGGTAGTGGGGACGCATGCTTGATTTGGGGTCGAATTAATGTTTGGTATGTAATGTGTGGCACCCAGTCTAAGTTTCAGTAATTGTAACCTCCACATACTTTGTTGCTTTCACCTTGTCAATTGTCTGTCCATGAAAAGTGTAGTGGTAATTAATTTGCGTTCTCCAGTTGATGTTTTCACTGAGTAACATTTGGTTACATTGAAATTCATGAGCCACTGTTTCTACCATGTACCAAGTTTCTGTAAGTTGGTCAGCATCAATGCAGTCCTGAAGAGAAAATATATATAAATATTTTTGATGATATACCGTAGGTCGTTAATGAAAAACAAAATGAAAAACAAAATGAGAACCCTGAATATTACTGGAGCTTGGAGGCAATCCAACAGTTGGCCGTCTCTTGTACACTGTAGTGGTCTAGTTTGTATAGTACACTTGTGGGGTACTTTTGTACGTCTGTCTGTGTGCTTCTTATTGTAACCTCTGTCCAGATTTAGTGCTACGTCATGAATGAATTGAACTAACTGGGTTTCACAAGAACATTTACTTCTGAAACTGTGCTGCCAGTCAACAAGTATATCGTTTGTCCATGCTCCATTATATCACTAACAAGGAGATGTTCTAGAACCTTACACATGTTAGTGGGATCTGTCTTCAGGATACCATTTCTTCCATGGTACATGTTATTATGTCCATTCCTAAAGATTTAATGTAAGTCCAGAACTTTTTATTGGTAGCCTTAGGAGTTTCCTCCTCAGATGAGGTTAAAATATTATCAACATCTGCAATGGGCATCTCAGCAACAAGACTCATGTCAAAGTGTATGACGAGCGATTTAATTTCAAGTGTATGCCGAGAATTTTAATAGAAAACAAGAACAAGAAAGCTTCCTCGACTATTCAAATCATTGGTCACAAAATTGAGATCTACGACTTATCCAAGTAAACAAGAGTCATCTCATGAGTAGGTCTTAAAACTGCAAAACCTTTTATGAAATTTCAATACAATGCATGCAGTGGCTGCCGAGATATAAACTTTCAAGTTATTCTATTCAAGAAAGAGTTATCCACTAGTATTGCAATAGGTTTGACTGGGAAGTCTTAATTCAATGCAATGGCTATCGAGATAAAGCCTTGAAAAACTTTAACTAAGGTGTGACCCCCGAACGAGTACAATTGCACTCCTTATTCTTCAAATAGTCAAGCTAAAAAATCTATTTAATTTGAAATTGATCTAACATTTCACTGGAAGGCTAGATGTATGTCATCTTCAACCACAATAGAGCAAGTATACAGAGAAAGAAACATTAAATAAGAGAAAGAGTAAGGAACAAAAGACAGAGAGGTTAATACAGTGCCCCCTATATCCTAAAGGACACTGCCCCCTTTGAACATATAGACATGTTTGTTACTTACTTGGAAGTTTACTGTGTAAAAATATTATATCCCAAAACAGACTGCTTCATACCAATACTTTGCCACAGGAGTGCCCATGTCTCAACAACCTGTAGTTATAAATATTAATAACATGCTATAGCAAGGATATAATTTAGGAAACAACTGATTGATTGAATATTTAGTGTCATTTTTATGCCATCGATGGCTAACAGACGATCAGTTAACCTAACAACTGTTTCCTGGGATCATGAAAGGTTAACCAGTACTCGAGCACACCCATCTCTGCAAGTAACTGATAATTTTCTCACTTGCAGTGAGAAACCAATGATAATGAGACACAATGTTGAATTATCAATCATCATGGAGACCAGTGCCGCGCTGAGATTCGAACTCACGACCCCTTGATTTATAGTCAGACGCATCACTGAATGAGCCAATAGGGTTCGGCTTTAGGAAACAAAATAAAATAGTTTAATGAAACATGGCCTTACATCCCTCACCTGTGGCATAATAGACCATCCCATAACAAACTAATTGTGGGTGTAGTAGGTTGGATGACATCTGATGTGGAGCTTTGACCCCCATTTCTTTTGCATATTGCACAGGAGAGCTTTGACCCTCCTTTCTGGACATACAATGTAGAGTTTTGACCCCTTGTTCAATTTCCTCCTGCCTAGGACCTCCAGGCTAGGAACCTCTTTATTCTTAATGAAATCCAAGAGCTTATGCCATTGTGTAGACAAGGTTTTATTTAGATTAAATTAGAGCTTTGACCCCTTTGTACCTATTTTCAGGTCAAGGATCAGTTACTCATTCACCTAAGTAACAAAGATCTGATAAATAATGCACAGCATGGTTTTGTTAAATCATGTCCCAACAAATTAAATGGAGTCTCGTCTCAATAGTTGGAATGACCTCCCCCGGGATGTTATTGCGTCCAATTCAGTGGACACCTTCATACACTTTACAAGTCTGCCACTGGATTGAAATTATGAAGAATGGGACGCTAGAAATCTTAAATTCAAATAAAAATGTAAAAGTTTATGTCCATGATCAGTTCTTGAGAATTTTTTTTGATATTTCTAAATGGTTGACCCCATTTGAAACACTTTCCCTGACCCCTGAAGACAAAAAAAACTAGTAATTTTAATAGATTAATATTTTTTTAACCAACAATTCCTTTGAAAATTATTCACCCCATCCCTCTCTCCCAATATATCATGCACTGATCATATATTTTCATATAAATATGATTATGCATGTCAAAATGTAATCTTGAAAAGGAATCCCCCATCCCACCTACCCAAGTTGACCTATGTGCCCAGTTAAAGACTAAAATAGATATCCCAGTTCAGATTGCAAAATATTTTGGGACACAAAAAATCAGTTCCATGGTTTCATTATGATCCATCATACTTGTTAAACATTACAGAATTCTTCTCATGAAAGTCAAAATGAAGACTTCAAGTCAAGCAATATTTGCCCATTATGTATTTTTAGAATTTGGATTAAACTTCCAATTTCACCACTTCTATTAAAATGTTCTTTTTGTCATAATTGGCCGATTTAAGACACCAAATCACTCATTTTGGATTATTTTACTAAATTTTGTATCCATTTAAATTAAATATTCAATAATATACAATTTCAAGATTACGGATTTAAAAATGTAACATTTCAAGAAAACCCTTTATATGGAAATATCTCGGCTCGACTTTGCTCAGTTGATGCTGACATTTTATGGAAGAAAGAAAAGTAGACAAAGAGTTAATGCAGTGTTCCCTTATCCTAAAGAACATCTACCTCATTTGGATGGTGAGAATGTTATATAACTTACTTGTTTACTTACTTATCTGCAACCCATGGTTATGGCACTAAAGTGGACTCACAGATGTGCCTATGAAAATAAATAAATATGTTACACATATAGTTGATTTTTTTTATTTCTATTTCTTAACAAAAACATGGAAGTCCAAGAGAGCCTGATGATGCTGTATTAGCTATAGTGGCCATAGTAGTTTTGTAAAATTTCACAATACAAACCATTTTAGGGACTGTCTTGACCACAGCATTTTATATAACAATTTTTGTTTCAAATAACAATTTGTTTGTTTGGGGTTTTGTGTTTTTTTGTAGGATTTCAGTAAACAGTGGTCAGCACAAATATTATTAACTATTGATAAACACTTTAATATCCAAATATTTTTATGCAGGATTCTTCATATATTGCGATATAAAAAACAACATTACCTTTTGATCTATGTAGAATAAGTATTTGGTGGACTTGTTTCACCCTATCCATACAAATGTCTCTCGCGTCTGCATGGTTCACCATAGGTACTGGATAGTGTTTTCCCACAATACACTTGGTTGCTTTCTGGACACTCTCTGGTGTATTCCAGGATTCAGAGATATATTGAGAAGGAAACCTTCCAATACAGGTATGCCTGAAAACAAATCACACAATTATCCAGTTATAATCTTGACCTCCAGATCACAACAAATGGATTGAATGTGACATAATATAGTGGATATATTTTTTTTAGTTAAACCATAGTATCATATCAATCATCATGGAGATTGTGACCGGGCAGGGATTCGATCTCATGACCGCTGGATTGCTACCCACTGAGCCAACCGGGTCTGGCGGTACTTTTTAAAGAATGTCTGCAACATATATCCACCCATCATGTATTAATAAGAAACCAAATAACCTTCATTCACACTACTTGGATTTCTTCCTTCAAAACAGTTGTCCAAGATATTGTTATTCAAACCTCAACATCAGGAGTATAGATAGCCCGAGAGTTATATTAAGCTAATAGTGATTCTGCCATTGTGCAGACACCAAAGATACAATACTTGAACGAAAACCAATCCAATCTTTAGCCAGTAACACTTAAAAATGTTTTTCATTGATTTTTTATTTTACAGTTTACTATTAAAACTGGAATTAATAGTACAGTGACGTAGTGAAAATTTGCATGCACATTAACATTTGATGTACATCTATACAACAAAGCAACGTATCTGATAAAACTAAAACATATCTCATAAAAATACAACATACCTGAAAAATCACAACATACCTAATAAAATCACAAAATACCTAATAAAATCACTACATACCTGATAAAATCACAACATACCTGATAAAATCACAACATACCTTATTAAATCACAACATGCCTAACAAGAGCTGTCGGAGCGACAGCGCACTTGACTATTTGAAAATTTGGCACAGAAATCCAAATTTGATCGAGACTGATGACAAATCCAAGCAAATAAGAGTTATCTAATTTACCAAATTGACAAAATTGAGTAGGTCTTATAACTGCAATATCTTGTATGAAGTTTCAATCAAATACATGCAGTGACTGCTGAGTTATAAAATTTCTAAGTAAAACAAAGGCTCTAATTTGCAAAAAAAAATCTGACAAGAGTTATCAGACTTGATTAATTTAGTTGATTTCATGACTACAAACCCATAATGTAAAGTTTCAATCAAATACATTGAGTGAGTGTAATTTGGACTTGACAGTACTTGCATGCAGAACTCTAACCAAAATTCTTAGAAACAGAAGAGCAATTTTTTGCATTATATTCATGCAAGAGTTATCTAGCTTAGTTAGTGTAGTAGAGTTGATGACTAGGAAGGCTTGTGTAAAGTTTCAATCAATAGATTGAGTGGTTGGTGAGATATAGACTTGATGGTACTTGCATGCATTACTTTAACCAGAATTTCTAAGTCAAACAAGGGCAATATTTTGCATTATATTCAGGCAATAGTTATATAACTTAGTTATTATAGTAGGGTTGGTGACTCAAAAGGCTGGTATAAAGTTTCACGTCAATACATGCAATAGTTACAGAGATATGGACTTGATGGTACTTGCATGCAACACTTTAACCAGAATTTCTAAGTCAAACAACGGCAATAATTTGCATTATATTCATGCAATACATTGAGTGGTTGGTGAGATATGTACTGGATGGTACTTGCATGCAGAACTTTAACCAGAATTTCTAAGTCAAACAAGGGAAATAATTTGCATTATATTCATGCAAGAGTTAGCTATCTTAGTTACTATAGTAGGTTTGATGACTTAGAAGGCTTGTGTAAAGTTTCAATCAAATACACTGAGTGGTTGGCAAGATATAGAATTGATGGTGCTTGCATGTAAAATTTTAATCAGAATTTCTAAGTCAAACAAGGGCAATAATTTGCATTATATTCATGCAAGAGTTATCTAACTTAGTTATTGTAGTAGGGTTTGTGTAAAATTTCAAGGCAAAAACTGCAACGGTTACTGAGATAGGGACTTGCATGCAAAACTTTAACCAGAATTTCTATGTCAAACAAGGGCAATAATTTGTATTATATTCATGCAAGAGTTGTCTTAGTTACTATAGTAGGGTTGATGACTTCGAAGGCTTGTGTAGTTTCAAGGCAATACATGCAATGGTTAACGAGATTGGGGCTTACATGCAAAACTTTAACCAAGGTGTGATGACGCAGACGCCTCGGTGAGTAGAATAGCTCTTCTTATTCTCTGAATAGTCAAGCTAATAAAATCACAACATACCTTATAAAATCACTAGATACCTAACAAGAGGGTCAAGATGGCCCTATATCGCTCACCTGAGTGACCTTGAGTCACCCAACTTAAGTAGATTATATAATACATGTACACTCAAAATTCCAGAAAAACGAGAGGGGCAAGTAGTTAGAATTTTGATTTGTTTTGAAGATGTAACAGATGCGTAGAAGAGTTGTTTGATAATAATAGTATCCTTGTGCAGACATCTGCTTAACAGATATCAAAAGAAAGTTTTCACTATATATTCATATTAGGAAAACCAGCCTTCCCTCCTGGCGACTATGTTTTTCAACGAATCGCAATGGCTGGACCAAACTTGGTAGAGGTTCACCCATGGTAAATGTCAGTGAAATTACATTGAAAGACAGCTTTGGAAGTTTTTACTTAAGCTGCCTATATAGTAAACTAGCACCCCACTGTGGCGGTCATGACAAATCACAATGGCTTGAACAAACTTGGTAAAGGGTCACTCAAGGAATATTTCTATGAAATTGGTTTAAAATATATCCGGTGGTTTCTGACAAGAAGATTTTTTAAGTTTTTATTATAGCTTATATAGTAAACTAACTCCACCCGCTGGCTGCCATGTTTTTTGATGAATCACTACAGTTTGAGAAACTTGGTGAAGGGTCCTCCAAGGAACATTTCTGTGAAATTATTTTAAAATCGAGCCAGTAGTTTCTGACAAGAAGATTTTTTAAGTTTTTACTTATTAAACTTGCCACGCCCACTGGCTGCAATGTTCTTTGACGAATCAAGATGGCTTGAACAAACTTGGTAGAGGATCACCCAAGAAACAATTCTGTGAAGTCATATCAAAATTGGCCCAGTGGTTTCAGAGGAGAAGTTGTTAGAAACTAAAAGTTAACGACGGACGACAGATGGCGGACACCAGATGATCACAAAAGCTCACCTGTGAGCCTTTGGCTCAGCTGAGCTAATAAAATCCCAAAATCCCAAATTGATTAAATCACCTATTCAATCTGCCTGCTCACTAATGCTAACAGGACAGTAAGAGTATAGATATTGTTGGAAGAATGAACTACATGACAGCCACAACCACATGTCCACAACCATTTCACACTGAAAATCCAAGTTACATCTTGGGGCAAAATAGTTGCATTTGAAGATTTATATCCAAATCATTAAAATGTAGAGTGAAGATGTTTTATATGTTATAATGTATGTTACAAACTTAAATTTCTATTTTTTTCTTCAATCATCAATTTAAAACCTATAAATTTAACATAATGTACAGGATCAGATTGTCTTTACTTAAACAATCATATTAAATTTATGAATGATTTATTTTTACCTTATACTACCAATATGAATATAATAATGAATAATAACGAGTAAATTTCTGGTGATATGAGTAGAGAAAAATAAAAGACAGAAAACAGATCGACTTTTATGGTAAGAATTTTTTACTGAAAATAAATCTATAATGTCAGTTTGAAAATAGTAAATATGTCCTATTTTATTTCATTCAGAATGCGAAAGCACTAAGTGTAATGAATATTAGACTTGGCCACAACTCAGGCCAATGGACTCAGGGAGGCAAGGCAAAACTGTATCCATTTTACAATTTAAAGCATAATTTATTTAACAAAGAAGAAATTGAACAAGATAAAAGAGAATTTTTTATTTTAGAGACTTATTATATAGAATCTTATAGATGGTAAAATGCATAATTTCTGCCATTTAACTGATCAATTTAAACCAACTCACTTAACCTACTGCAGCTGTATTCTTTTTTGTTCATTATCAAAAGCTAAACTTCTTTATAAACTATAACTAGTATTTCTTGATTCGGAAAGACATTGTATGGTAAAGCTTGTGTCACCAGACACATTAACGTTAAGAATCTATGTGCCTTTGTAAGACATTTAGCAGCCTCACTTAATGTACAAGGCAATGTTTCCTTTCAAATAGGTCCAGCCGAGGATACCAGTGGCAGTGTTACTCTTAAAAATAGTAATGACTCTGAGCGAGAATCTGATATTTCTGGATTTGATTTTATTTCAGATGAGAAATACATATACAGTAGTGCGATTTTGCATCTCCCAAGACAGCACATCGCATATCCAAATAATGACAAAAAGCTGTCCATCTAAACCTTACTAATTTCTGTCTTGCATCGCCTGCCTGTCCGTAAACAAGTGACATTTTCGGCTTCTTCTCAAGAACTGTAAGCTCAATCGTAACGAAATGTTGTATGCAGCTTTGGTACCTAAGGACAAATCAAAAGGCGATCACAAAAGGTCCCTTGAGACAAAGTCTCAGGTGACCCAAAACTATATATGCAGTCATACTGGAACCAGTATTGGATTTGGAGACTTAAAAATATTGTTTAACATTTTGGTGAAACCGGGTGTCAGAAAACTCTAAAAATATGATCAATAATCCAGGGAGTCTCAACCATGTTTGTCTCTGACTGAATACATACCTCAGCCAAATTGGTTAGGGTTTCCAGGCTTTTGTCTTGCAGTAGCTGAACATATATTGGATTGCCCTCCATACTGTCGAAATTGGAATTATTTGTTGCTGCTGCGCTCAAACAGCTGACCATGTGATGATAATGGTGGATCATTCAGCTTCTTAACCTGAGGTACATAATGTTCACAATACACTTATCATATGAAGTTAGAATTTGTTTTATGGAGTTTCAACCCATTACAAGTTATACATGGCATCCACATTTACTGTTGGAGGAAGACCAATGACGGACAAAAAGTGATCACAAATGAATTGTACATTGTGTATCGTCCTTTTTGTTATTTGCAATCAATGTATGGGGAAAGTGGTTTCATGTCAACAAGGAGGTGTTGGGGAACACGTTTCATGAAGATGTAAATTAATGATGCAATCACTTTACAAGAACTTTATTTGAATTTTATGTATTAATGAAATATCTGATAAATAAATAAATTATATCCTTTTTTACATCATAAAGTCAGTTTAACAATCCCATTCTCCAAATGCACAGGTGAATCTTATTGGCCTAGTGGTTTCAGAAAAAAGTGCCTGCAAATGGTTGATGCATTAGACCTTCTAGCCTGTAGAATAAAAAAATGAACCTGGATTTTTATTTTTGTAAATATTTATAATTATATTTATTTTTACTTTGGCAACAGAAATGTGTTTTAAGAAACAGATTCCCCAACTACCCATTTATATTAGTAATTTTTACTAAAAATGCAGCTGAAAAGAAGCCACAACTCCTAAAACTTTTACCAAACTTAGAAATTTCAAAAGGACAAACTGAACGATAGATGAACATATGGATAGTGGTACCATTTTTCGACTGGTGACGGCATTTTAATCAATATATGAATATTTTCTCAATCAGTGGAAAAGAATATGATGATAATATTTGAACGAGAAACAAACTGGCCTAGTGATGAAAACTTACTGTCCATACCTACATATGAATCCTGGTTCAGTAGGAAATCTTTAAAAGTAGGGACCTGGTCCTTGTTCATGTCATGTGTCACATTCATCAACACTATGGAAAACAATAAATGGACATCAGTTGAGACATTTACAATATATTTTGAATGCCAATATTATGACAAGAAAATGTACCTACTTACCTACACACCAACCCACTTTCAACCTAACTAAAACTCACCTATTTACCTAACCAACCCACCAACCATCCATCCGTCCACCTTCCTAAACAACTACTTACCTAAGCATACCAGCCCAACTACTCATACCTACCAACCTACCTATTGGTCTACCAATCTACCCACCCAACAACTACCTACAGGTTTACCTAGCTACAAGTCTACCTACCTACCTATAGTACCTACTTACCCTGAGGTACTTTAATCAACACATGCATTTTAAAACATCCTGTTGGTACTTCCAGTACAAGGCATCTAATGCAGTGTAGCCCTGGTCAAAATTGCCAGTATCAATATTCATTTATTCATGTTGGAACATGTTTATGACTGCCCTACCTGTTTCAATGTCTGTGACCTTTGTTACCTTTGTCTTTGTATATATTTTAACTGTGATGTATAGACAAAGGTCACAAGGGTTGTAGGCATAAAAACATTAAAGGCTGACATATACATACACGCAATATAAACAAGAAAAAAATCGGTGGAACCGATGGATGCTCCCCCATGTGAGTGTTTGACTCTGTACCATATGGTAATGATATTGAACAGAGGAAGTAACTGTGAGAGTTCTAAAGAGAAGTCAATACATTATTTTTTATTTTGTGATATATAATACATTGTACAACATACTTTGAAATTGGTTATTATGATGCATCCTAGCATAAGTTTCATAAAATTCCAACATGGGTTGTAGAGAAATAGAGTGGACAATAATTTGGTCATACAAGGGCCACAACTCCGTGAAAAACCATCGAACCAGAACACAGACAATATGGGCATCTCCACTTGGTAGTGATGCATCCTAGCAAGTTTCATAAAATTCCAACATGGGTTGTAGAGAAATAGAGTGGATAAGAATTTGGTCAAACACAAGATCAAAGGGCAACAACTCCGTGAAAAACCATCAAACCAGAACACAAAGACAATATGGGCATCTCCACTTGGTAGTGATGCATCCTAGCAAGTTTCATAAAATTCCAACATGGGTTGTAGAGAAATAGATTGGATAAGAATTTGGTCAAACACAAAATCAAAGGGCAACAACTCCGTGAAAAACCATCAAACCAGAACACAAAGACAATATGGGCATCTCCACTTGGTAGTGATGCATCCTAGCAAGTTTCATAAAATTCCAACATGGGTTGTAGAGAAATAGAGTGGATAAGAATTTGGTCAAACACAAAATCAAAGGGCAACAACTCCGTGAAAAACCATCAAACCAGAACACAAAGACAATATAGGCATCTCTACTTGGTAGTGATGCATCCTAGCAAGTTTCCTAAAATTCCAACATGGGTTGTAAAGAAATAGCGCTGACAAGAATTTGGTCACAGACAGAATCAAAGGGCAATCACTCCGTGAAAAACCATCAAACCAGAACACAAAGACAATATAGGCATCTCCACTTGGTAATGATGCATCCTAGCAAGTTTCATAAAATTCCAACATGAGGTTGTAGAGATATAGCGTGGACAAGAATTTGGTCACAGACTCAATTTAAGGGCCATAACTCCATGAAAAACCATCTAACAGAAACACAAAGACAATATGCGCATCTGCACCTGGTAATAATGCATCCTAGTAAGATTCATACAATTCCAACAAGAGGTTGTAGAGAAATAACCCAGACAAGAACTTGGGGACACAAAGATGGAGGCATGGATGCACGCATGGACGAAGCGGCGACTATATGCTTCCCCCCTTTGGGGGAGCATAATAAATGAATATAAATACTAGCAACTATGATTAGGACTACACAAGCAAAAGCAAAGTATCAATCACTCAGATTAAAGTACTTTTTCATGGTGGTTTTAACCCCAATCATACAAAAACAAAGGGCCATAACATTTGTTATCAAATCAGGCCTGTTCAAGAACTTAGTAAAGAGGGCAATTAATAAATACAGTTAAACAATAAAAAAGAAGTGTCAGAGCACACAAAATTTTTAATCTTAATCTAACCCAAAACATATAACATTTATACAGAAGTAATTTTGACTGCATTCTTTTACTGGTATTTTCATAAATTATCAAGACACTGGAGTATTGCAAATAATACACAATTCCCCCAACGGTTTACTGGATTACAAATTTTGATGCCATTGGCAACCACAATTTTTGTCAGACTGAAAAAATAAAATGGCCTGCATAGTCTCCTTATTGCACTCTAACCACAGTTTAAGTTAAACAAATGTGGCTTGGACACTTTTTGTGTTACCACATTATCCAAGTTGTATCTGGAATATATCAATTTTGTTGCCATTGCAACCAGTTTTTGTCTGAATGAAAAAATAAAATGACCTGCATTATTTCCTTATTGCTTTTATCAATATCTACAGTTTCACAAACCTAGCTTGGAAACTTTTTTAGTAATCTATTCAGATGAATGACCAGAAGGACATAGGCCAGACAAATGGACGGAGGGTAAACCATCCAGTGAAACCAGTAAGGGACTGAAAAGATATTACAACTGCTGATGTATGATGTGGATTGAAGCTACAGTGAAAATAATACTTGAATATGAGTGGTAATTGTTTGCATTTACTTTGTAATAGAAGCCTTGTATATATATCAAGTACAAACAGGATGTTTTTAAGCATATGTTGTTCAAAGCACTAATCACCGTACCCCACACCCTTTTACACTCTCCCAACTCACTCACCCCATCCATCCTCTCCCCCCTTGCCCTCCCCCTCCCCCACCCCCTTTCCCCACCCCCACCCCCCTTCCCCCCCCACCCTGGAATCCCCCCACTCCCCCCAAAAAAGGAAAAATAAGAACAAACAAAGAAGGTGAAAAAACACACAAGAAATGTGTCCTATTAGAACATGGGTACCCCCACTGACAATAAGCCCTTGGTCAGGAGATGGTGTATAGCAAGTTTGATTAGAATCAGATGAAAACTGTAGGTGGAGGCCACAAGGTATGTCTGTATATGAAATATTTTCAAAGTCAGAAAAGGGGGCGTTACTCCTTCAATAATAATGTGGACATAAAACCCTGATGATATGCCCTTGTTCAAGTGATGATGTATAGCAAGTTTGATTACAATCGGATGAAAACTGTAGATGGAGGCCACAAGGTATGTCTGTATATGAAATATTTTCAAAGTCAGAAAAGGGGGCGTTACTCCTTCAATAGTAATGTGGACATAAAACCCTGATGATATGCCCTTGTTCAAGTGATGATGTAAAGAAAGTTTGATTACAATCGGATGAAAACTGTAGGAGTTAAGGTCACAAGGTACATGTGTATGTATGGATGGACATTCTAACAAATGTATATCTTAGTATTTTTCAATTGTCCAAAAAAATTAATAACCTTAGACACTTAAATACCCATTAACAGATGGACAGTTCAAACACTTTGACCCATGGGGGTATAAAAAGAGAAAAAGACAACAACATCCACACCTGTATCTGCTTATTCAGTAAAAACATACTATGTTAAAATGAAGACCTATTATAATTTTCAAGACTTGTTCCATTTTTTTACTTGAGACAGTATTGTAACCCAATCCCTACCAGCCACAATATACGGACAACCAGACCAACCAGATCTAGAATTAACCTCTAGATGCTGAGCAACAAACAAGGAAGCTTCAAGTCTTTGATATAATCCAACTGGGGATCAGACCAATGACCTTCCACATGCAAGGCAGATGGTCTATCACTAGACCTCCGCTTAGGTATTACATATGATACTTAATTTTCTACTATGGAGGTACATTCATGTATAAACCACTACATGGTTTTCTAATCATTAGTAAGTAAATGTGACCGTGACCTTTTCCTTTTTATCCTATTAAGTTGTTGCTAGTGAAGCAGCGTGTAAATTATACCCAAATGTCATATGCTTATGTATTACTGGTAATACCGAGTTCTTAAAAAAATATTTGTTGTGCTCCGACTCAGTATTTTTCATGTAGATTAAAGTATATGGAACAATGGTCTTGTAAAATTCACCCAGAACACAGTTTGTCATTTAGCAATATACTAGTAGCTTTCATTACTGTTTATATTTTATAACAGACTCAAGTACTCCTGGGATCTTTGAAGGTTAACCAGTACTCAAGTACACCATTACTGTTTATATTTCATAACAGGACCAAGTACTCCTGGAATCCTTGAAGGTTAATCAGTACTCAAGTACACCATTACTGTTTATATTTCATAACAGGACCAAGTACTCCTGGAATCCTTGAAGGTTAACCAGTACTCAGGTACACTATTACTGTTTATATTTCATAACAGGCCTAAGTACTGCTGGGATCCTTAATGGTTTACAAGTACTCAAGTACACCTGGCATCTTTAAGGTTAAACAGTACTAATGTATACCATCACTGTTTATATTTCATAACAGACCTAAGTACTCCTGAGATCCTTGTAGGTAAACCAGTACTCAAGTACACCATTACTGTTTACATTCCATAACAAGCTCAAGTAGTCCCGGGATCCTTGAGGGTTAACCAGTACTAAAGTACACCATTACTGTTTATATTTCATAACAGCCTCAAGTAGTCCTGGGATTCTTCAAGGTTAACCAGTACTCAAGTACACCATTACTTTTTATATTTCATAACTGGCCTAAGTACCATTGGGATCCTTGAAGGTTAACCAGTACTCAGGTACACCATTTCTGTTTATATTTCATAACAGGCTCAAGTAGTACTGCGATCCTTGGAGGTTAACCAGTACTCAAGTACACCATTACTGTTTATATTTCATAACAGGCTCAAGTAATCCTGGGATCCTTGAAGGTTAACCAGTACCCAAGTACACATTACTGTTTATATTTCATAACAGGCTCAAGTAGTCCTGGGATCCTTGAAGGTTAACCAGTACTCAGGTACACCATTTCTGTTTATATTTCATAACAGGCTCAAGTACTCCTGCGATCCTTGGAGGTTAACCAGTACTCAAGTACACCATTACTGTTTATATTTCGTAACAGGCTCAAGTAATCCTGGGATCCTTGAAGGTTAACCAGTACTCAGGTACACCATTTCTGTTTATATTTCATAACAGGCTCAAGTACTCCTGCGATCCTTGAAGGTTAACCAGTACTCAGGTACACCATTTCTGTTTATATTTCATAACAGGCTCAAGTAATCCTGGGATCCTTGAAGGTTAACCAGTACTCAGGTACACCATTTCTGTTTATATTTCATAACAGGCTCAAGTAATCCTGGGATCCTTGAAGGTTAACCAGTACTCAGGTACACCATTTCTGTTTATATTTCATAACAGGCTCAAGTAGTACTGCGATCCTTGGAGGTTAACCAGTACTCAAGTACACCATTACTGTTTATATTTCATAACAGGCTCAAGTAATCCTGGGATCCTTGAAGGTTAACAAGTACCCAAGTACACATTACTGTTTATATTTCATAACAGGCTCAAGTAATCCTGGGATCCTTGAAGGTTAACCAGTACTCAGGTACACCATTTCTGTTTATATTTCATAACAGGCTCAAGTACTCCTGCGATCCTTGGAGGTTAACCAGTACTCAAGTACACCATTACTGTTTATATTTCATAACAGGCTCAAGTAATCCTGGGATCCTTGAAGGTTAACCAGTACTCAAGTACACCATTACTGTTTATATTTCGTAACAGCCTCAAGTAGTCCTGGGATTCTTGAAGGTTAACCAGTACTCAAGTACACCATTACTGTTTATATTTCATAACAGGCTCAAGTACTCCTGGGATCCTTGAAGGTTAACCAGTACTCAAGTACACCATTACTTTTTATATTTCATAACAGGTCCAGTTAATGCTGGGATCCTTGAAGGTTAAACAGTACTAATGTACATCATCACTGTTTATATAAGGTTAACCAGTACTCAAGTACACATGACTGTTTATATTTCATAACAGGCTTAAGTACTCCTGGGATCTTTGAAGGTTAACCAGTACCCAAGTGCACCATTACTGTTTATATTTCATAACAGGCTTGAGTACTTCTGGGATCTTTGAAGGTTAACCAGTACTCAAGTACACATTACTGTTTATATTTCATAACAGGCTTAAGTACTCCTGGGATCTTTTCAGGTTAACCAATACTCAAGTACACCATTACTGTTTATATTTCATAACAGACCCAAGTACTCCTGGGATCCTTAAAGGTTAGCCAGTACTCATGTACACCATTTCTGTTTATATTTCATAACAGGCTTAAGTACTCATGGGATCCTTGAAGATAAGCCAGTACTCAAGTTAACCATTATTGTTTATATTTCATAACAGCCTCAAGTACTCCTGGGATCCTTAAAGGTTAGCCAGTACTCAAGTACACCATTACTGTTCATATTTTGCAACAGTTCAAGTACTCCTTGGATCCTTGAAGGTTAACCAGTACTCAAGTACACCTTTACTTTTTATATTTCATAACAGGCCCAGTTACTCCTTGGATCTTTGAAGGTTAACCAATACTCAAGTACACCAATCTCCGAAAGTAATTAATAACTTTCCAATTTGAATCAGTGATGAGATGAATTACAATGAAATACACTATCATGAATAAACAGACAATCTAACCCCTTCTGCCTGGGATACAGTACTTGGGCACACCTATCTCTGCACGTAACTGATAACTTTCCCACTTAAACCAGTGGTGAGGCAAATGACAATAAGATGCATCATCATGTATCAATCATAACAGAGGCCGGGCTCGGATTCAAACTCACAATCCATGGAGTAATATCAGATGCTCTCCAAAGTGAGCCAGGTTAGGTAGGGAGGATCCAATGACAACTGCCATTATCTGGGTTCACACTAGTTCAAGTAATACAACTTTTGACATAATTATCAATTTTGACCAATATAATGATTTGTCTCGAGATGGTAATATATTTATTGTTTTGTGAAAATCAAACAAAATGCAAATATAAGTGTAAGGTGCAGGTGTAAGTGTGCATTTTTGACAATACAAAGGCTATAACATAGTTTGTTCAATTTGAACAGTTCCAGAACTGAGATAGCATGGCTATATAACTTCCATGCAAGATTAAAAGTTCTTCAGTGCATACAATTTACAAACTATTGACGGCAGACAGACACGGAGCAATCATAAAAAGACACACAGAAACGTGGGAATATAATATCAGTCATGTCCATGCACCACACAATTTTATTTATTTTTAATAGGGTTTAATGCCATTTTCAACAATGAATGAATGAATGAATGAATGAATGAATGAATGAAAGAATGAATGAATGAATGAATATGAATAGGGTTTTATGGTGTACCAACACGTTATAGGTTATTTGATGCCAACAGGAAGGAAGATTCCAGGTTCACTCTACATGTACAAAAACAACAAATTAACATGCAAATTTAAAAAAAATACACCAACAAATGAATATGCAGAATGAACCTAGAACCTTGATACCTGCAGAACTGCAGTTTCAGCAAATCTGTCATATTACTCAAATTATCGCTTCTTACAACATGCATCAGCCACAGTGGTCCTATTCTTGCCATCTCTCATATGGCTCCCTAAAACCACACAGGGGTTGATAATTTAACCACAATAGTGAACATGACAAAAAATGATAAAATGAACATGAAACCCATTTCAAGGATTCCTACCTCTCTGCAGAGATCGGCAGTGATCATATTCTTAGCGGAACCATGCGGGCTTAATTTACCTTGAAAAGATGAACTCCCCTAAATGGTATTGTTTACATGTAATGTAATTTAACGCATAGTTTTGTACAATAGATTATGAGATACACTAATATATGTATTAAATTTATAAAAAATGAAAAAAAAAAACAACATTTTTTTATGTGATAAAAATAAAATTGACAGCCCCTGTCGCGTAACCCAGATGTAAAAACAAAACGGTGTCTTCATAAAAACTAGCTTATGATAAAGTTTGAAATCACCTATGTGTTTGGACATGTCAGCATTTAGCGAATCACTCTGATTATTACAAATTGTTAATAATTAATGCTGGCACGAACGAATCAATCAAATAAACTATCCTTTTAACCACCATTATGTAAGGTTTTTAACAGTTTGTTATAAGCAAGTAGAAGTTGAGCAATGATCAAATCCAAGCAGGGCGGCGATATATTGTTTGGTTGTCATTCACCCCGCCCTCTCCCTCTACCTACAAAAAATGGAAGCGAAGAAAAAAAACATGTTCGAGCGGAATTTGCGTTGTATCGGTCTGCATAACAATACAAGTACAGAAAAATTTATTAGATGTCAACAAGTTGGTTTTAAACTATGATAAAGAACAATATGGCAAACAATATATGACAACATGAAATTAAAAAAAACTGATGTGAACAGAAAATACATAAACACAAACCAAATAATTATATTTGAGAAGCCAATGTTAATCTTCTGTAATGATCAGAGGTTTATACTTTCAATCACAGTTGTTTTACACCTCTGAGCAAGACATTTACACACATACCTGGGAGGACATAGAAAGAGAGATTTGTATAGCATATTGACTAAAAAATTGAATAGAACTGATAAACTGTAACAACTTGTAACAACCCAGGCCATAGAGATTTGTATAAACTGTAAGAAACTGTTTCACAATCAATGTAAAATAAATAAATTTAAAGCAATTTTGGAAAGTTTGATTATAAGATTAAGATATACATGTATAAGTATTATATAATTTGGTAATACCACCTCAAATCTGATCTATAATGAACAAAATAACATCCACTTCTCAACAGATAGATTAATACATGAAATAAATAAGAGAAAGTTTAAAACTAATCAAAATAAACCTAAAACAGCTATGTATACAAATAAAAGGCAACTATTATCAAAATGAACTTACATACAAAAATAACAAATACATGTAATAAAAAGACAATGTTATTTTTTTAACAATGAATAGTCATGCAAAGACATGTACTTCCCAAAATGTAACTCAAAAAAAGTACAGGCATTAATACATAGAATACATGACAATGAATGAATAGGGTTTTACAGCGTACCAACACATTATATGTTATACGACGCCAACAGGAAGGAAGATTACATGCTCATTCTACATGTCAAAAAAAAAACAACAAATTAACATACAGATTTAAACAAAATGAATATGCAGAATAAACCTAGAGCCTTGATACCTGCAAAACTGCAGAGTTTCAGCAAGTTCTATTGTATTACTCAAATTGTCGCTTCTTACTACATGCACGAGCCACAGTGGTCCTTTTTCTTGCCATCACCCATATGGCTCCCTGAAACCACACAGGGGTTGATAATTTAACCACAATAGTGAACATGACAAAAATGATAAAATGAACACGACACCCATTCGGAGGATTCTTGACCCTCTGCAGAGATCGGCCGTTATTCTATTCTTAGCCGGAACCAGACAGGCTAATACATGACAAGAACATTACCAAAAATGCACATTACAAAATTGACACACATACAGTTGTTAACAACACTGAGCACACATAATAAACTTACAGATAGGGTCACTCCACTGACCAGCCTCACAAAAACAACCTTCTGACAATTTGGAGACTGTTTTTATCATTAGAAGTATTTCTATATTTGGTTAGTGACGACATTATATTTCTGAAAGAAGATGAAATATCTTTTTGGTTATAACAACATATAGGTGGTAGTTCACAGAAGTAATTCATTGAATAAATTAAATAGAGCAGCTCTAATGAAAATAATGCTATCAGATGTTATCAAGTCAATATAAAAATATAAACACACCCTAGCCAATCCACCTTGCCAGAAACCTGGTTAAAAAATGTGAAATGAGTTTTTATGCAACACTGGTAGATTTAGAGACCAACATGTGTTCCTGACCTCCCTCCAAACCCTGTTTCATATCACATTATATAAATTGTTTACTCATTATCTAAAAGTTCAAATGATTCTTAAGTTATTTACCCCTTGTCTTGACAGAAAGTTTAACATATTTTTTTGGACAAAGCTGGGCTTGTACCCACAACCTCTGAGGAGAGTTATCACATCAATTGTTTGGACCAAGCTGGGCTCGAACCCACAACTTCTGGTGATCTTAAAACAGCACCTGAGGCTATAAAAAAAAACAACTTAAAAGTACCTTTAAAAGGCTGTCTAGAAACTTCACACCTGAAAACAAATCTGTAATACCTCATTAGATATTGGATAATACATCAACGTTTATAATATCATGACTTTTTAAAAAAACCTTTAAACTCACGTTATAATAGTCATCATTACACATACAAAATTTTAATGTTGGCTGTAGACAATGAAACAAAAATATTTTTGCTATTTTGGCAACAACAATTTCAAATGAAATTCATGTTCGAAAATTAACATTTTACGCAATCTTTTGTTTTATTTACCACTAAAAAATTCAATAATGAAATATAAAAAATAATAAAATAATACAAATCTACTTCAAACTACAAAATATACAAAACATACAAAATCTTTGAGAGCAAGTCACGAAATCAAAAAGGATTAAAAATAAATAAACAACTGTCAGAGTAAATACTTCTGAACATCTTGTATACTAAATTGTGAAAACGTTCAATAATTACCACAGTTGGTGAGTTTATTAACAGGTATGTGAAGAACTTGTTTTTACATCATAATGACAATCTTGATCTGCTCTCACAGACAATGTAATGCTTATGACATAAAATACTATAATGTAATAAAAATCTATTGTACCCTTTTTTTTCCTCATTTTTTTCTCTTTTTTTTCTCTTTTTGTTATTATTTCTCTTTTTCTTTCTCTTTTCTTTTTTTTTCTCTTTTTTTAATTTTTTTTTTATTTCTCTTTTGTTTTTATATTTTTTTTCCTGTTCTTTTTTTTTCTATAAATGGTACATGTCTTAAAAGATTGAATATTACAATAATGCTACAATTATTTCAATTTAAATGTACATACCTAATAAAGGAGTTTAGCGAATTTCAGACAACACTATTAACCTTTACAAGTTACTGTTTAGATTGTTGTTTTTTTTGTCGGTTTTTTTAGGTCAATATTCAATCCCAATGTTTTGTAAGAGGTCTCTCTCTAGACACTGGTATTGTATAACAATGACACAGATGATGTCAGAGTACTCCACTTTGACCTTTTTGCCACATTAAAAATTTAGAAGTTGTTAAGACAACAACTCGCCATGTTAATATCTATGAAGCTGCTGGTAGTTCCTCTTCCATATGTTATTTCACACTAGACTTTAATGTCACATCCAGTCTGCAGGCAGAATGGCAATCCATGATGTCACATAAATTCATCTCTTGGAGAATTCCAGAATAACTGGCGTAGAACATGAAACAGTGTTGTATCTGCTCTGCATATGGGTTACTTCTGATAATTGTCTTGTAAGAAATGAGTGTTGTTTCCGTGTCAGTATATATGTTATTCCAGACTGTTCCTTTAAATCTGAAACAAGAAACCACCATCTGTACAGATTATCTTGAAAAAAAATGCCAAACAAAATAACAGTATTTTTACAGGTTTATCTCCAAAAAACAGTGCTGCAGATCTATCAAGTATGGACTATCTGACATATACAAAAGGAGGCCCATGGGCCTTAACAGTCACCTGATTATCCTTGATGACATAAAGCTATATATGAATCTATTTTCTAACTTTTATCAATAAAACATAAGCGCTAACCATCATGTCAGCAACAACAAATCACACCAAAAACCATTCAGTCTATTCAGACTATCTATCTAGCTGCTTTGAAAGATAAAAAAAAAACATCTATAGATATATTCTATTTGAAAAAAATGTTATCAGATTCTTTCTTTTTAAACTTTGAAGTATAGAACCATTAACCTTAAACAAAACATTATCAATAACTGACTAGAACTAACATATGTATCTCACATAAAAAAATCATGCATGCTGAGTATTAATGGAGATTTGTGGATGATGCTTTTGTAAATGTGTAGTTTAATTTGTCTAGCCACATGCACATTTCAGTTCTCTGGCAAAACCTACAGGTATCCACATTTGCTAATATTTCTTCATTAATTTTCTTCTGAGCCAGACCCAAATGTGTCCAATCCAAAGCTTTAGTCTTCACATTTTTTTATATTTTCGTGTTCTTTGCCGATGTCCGACATATTTGTTGTTGTTGGTCATAAATCAGCGAAATGTGTAAAGATTTATGTGACAGTCTTATGTACATGGGTACTGGTAACCAAATTTGCCTCAAGTCAAATCAGTAAAATATTTCAAACAGGAGACCAGCAGCCACTTAGTCTATGATGCTATAGCCTCGTTTTGAACTCAGAAACTATGAAATTATCTAAAATAACTGACATCATTCAGCTCCAAAATTTCCATTGACAGATTATTTTCAACAGTTTACAGAATTCACCGAGCTAATTGGTATATCAGGAGTCTATTATAATAGTGATTCTGTATTGCAGTATGTCAATATACAGGTAATACTGCACATCACTATCTAAATGTGAAATAGGTGAATTATTATTTTACAGGTACATAATGCATTTCCAGAGACATCTGAATGTCTAATGAATTATTTTCTATTTAAAAATCCCCTTTCCAAAATAAAATATCCCAAGGATTAACGGAAATGATTGATTGAATATTTAGCATCGTTATTGTAGGCTAGCACATGATCAATAAACCTAAAATCTCTCTCCTGGTATCATGGAAGGTTAACCAGTATTTGAGTACTGCAATCTCAGCAGGTAACTGGTAACTTTCCCACTTTATTCCAGATTCAAAATCTGGCTATCATGCAAATTTTCACTTTACCCATTATAAGAATGACACCATGATTTGATACTTTATTTCAATAGTTATGTGCATCTGAAACACTATCCAGGTCAGAGTATAAAATTTTAGACCTGCGAATTTCAAAATGGTCAAAATGGCCGAAATCTAAGATGGCCACCAAAATAACTTATTTTCACCCTATAGTATGGATTTTAATATTTTTTAAAAATTGGTCATTATTTTTTGTTTTGCATAAAGAAAAGACTAGAGTATAAAAAGGGAAGTTTAAGAAACAATTTCAAATAATATTTATCAAAATGACCGGAATTCAAGATGGCAGCCACATTTTTGATTGATTGATTGAATATTTAGCGTCATTTTTACGCCATCGAGGGCTAACAGATGATCAGTTAACCTAACCACTGTTTCCTGGGATTAACCAGTACTTGAGCACACCCCATCTCCGCAAGAAACTGATAACTTTCCCACTTGAATCAGTGGTGAGAGATGAATGATAATGAGACACAATGTCGTATATCAATCATCACGGATATATTGTATTTTTAGTGCTATACTTAGTTCAGTATTAAATCTCACAAAGATACATATTTACAGTAATATGTAACTAATAATATATTTAATATGTTATTTAGTGGTTTTTATCTGAATAATAACATTTTTTTCTTTCATATTTAAGCATGGCTATAAGTCGTCAATAATTCTTAAGAATATTCTATTAATATATTATATTTATTACTGTACCATAGTTCTTAGTAAGCACTGATTACAAGTAAATGTTGAGATTACAATTCAGAATGTTATGGATGGAAACTTAATCAATGCAGTCAATATTGAATACATGTACATGCTTGGTTACAAAATCAATTTTACAATGTTGTTTCACTTTGTCATAAATCTGCCATTGACTATGTTGTATGCAGAAGAAAATTTCAAAAGCAACAAAGACAGTCATAATGTACTAGTTTGCGCTAAAAATAAGTGATAATAACCAGTTCCTTGCATTGCAAATTGTGTTAATTGACTTTTCAGGCATGGCTGGTACATAATTTATACAAGAAAAACTGAGGAGCAGTTTTCTCTGCAAATGCAAATTAACATACTTAATAATATAGCAAACATTACCAACAAATCAAACCTATTTGCTTATTGTAAATATTTGCTTACTGTGATTATATATTATAGACATTAATGTATGTGAAATAATATACCGGGTAGGCGCCTTACAAGTACTTATGTTTAATATGTTTCAAACTTCATTGTATTTTGATTACAGATTAGTTTTTTTTAACTTTTATAAGCATATTGAAATGAGCCTTACTTTATCAATTTGAAACTGTATATGCAGGATGAATATAAAGCAATAATTTAGAAATGGCATCAAATAAAGTGTCTCTGTTTCCCAGCCCGTACAAATCAAAATATAAAGCCATTGGCAAATTTCGAACAATGTATTAGATCTATATGTTAAAAGATAACCGAAGAAAATTTTTTTAAAGAATGCAGTTTTATATAATTGAAACAGCAAACTTTAGAATAAATGATGAAGTTGCTTAATGTCTAGAAAATTATTATAGTAGTATGGCAAAAATCCTGTTGGCTTTTCCTGTTGGCTTGTGAATGCTTTGTATCTTGGACAAGTAAAGTCCATGTTCTTCATTCCAGAAAGAGAAAGTGGTCACCGTCTCCATCATCAAGTAGAAACATTAGAAACACTCAAAGGCTAAAACCAGTGTTTAAATTAAAGGAAATCTGTGTCGAATGTGGAAAAACCAAGCATTTGGCAAGAAGAATTATAATAAATTAACCTGTGTAATCACAAATGATGTAACATATACCAAAGTTCAAATAATCGAAATTGCTTATGAAGTTAGGTACCATATAAATGGCGCCGGGAAGACCGAAAAGGGCGATGTAGAAACATAGACTTGCTGATGTTTAAACTGGTTTAGAAAGTCGCACATGCGCGTCTCGATAATTGCAGAACAAAATAAGACATTCAAAATAAAAAGTTTCTCAGGGTATATCATCTGTACAATAAAATAACATGACTTTTTAAAAAAGTTTCATGATTTTCACATTTCATCTTAATATACCAACAACATAAAACTGGGTATATATTAGTTATACTGGTGCAGCGTACATTAGTCTTCAATGAAAGGGATTCTCGGAATGTTGACTATAATCAAGCCAATAGCTTAGTTCGAAATAGCTTATACAACTTGATAGCTTTTGTACTGAATGGCAAATCAGATACATTAAATATACATCTTCACGATGGAAAAGATAAAATTGATGAATGTCCTTTGAACAATGATAGGTCAATTGCAATATTGAATGAGATAATTCTTAACTTGGCAAAAAATGTAATATTTGTTAAGACAGGTATCAAATCTCCCCAGAGAAGGAGCAAGGACTTGATAACAGTTTTACATAGATTAGGATTATGCATTAGTTATACAGAACTTCAAAGAATGTTAATGTCAGTTGCACTGGATATCACAGAGATAACAGTTTCATTCCATTGAACATTATATCTGAAATGTTTATTCAGTATGCTATTGACAAGTTAAGACTGTACATTAGATGGGAAAAGCATGCATGTCACCAGCAGGGTTATGTATCAGAGCTGTGAAGTAGACCAGTTAATACATGGAGGATCATAAGGAAAGGTCCCTTAGTATGTATCAAATAGAGCTAGTCTGGTTGAGTCTCATTGACTTGATGACTTGTCCCATTATTTTGATATAAGAAAATTGCGTTGAGATATGCAACCAATCTACCCTTTAGATACAAAATGTATTCTGCATGAGGATTCAGATGACTTGGTCGAATTGCTAAGTTTAATTTATGCTGGGTTACTGCAAGACTGTGACAATAGAGCATGCATTAAGTGGCTGCAACACAAATAGGTATGTGTTTGGGATGGGGAAAGGAACATTCATGAAACTGGTACAAGAAACAGGTAAATATAGCTCGCAAGTGTACTCGAACAAGACGGACGATGACTTAAGTCTTTATAAATTATGCTGTTGGTGTACTCACCCCATTTATCACAAACCTCTATGCAAAGAAATTCATTTGAGAACTTGAAAAATGTCCAAGCACACGTGTGTTACGGGGGTACTAAATCTTTGGAAGCTATACCTCCAATAGACAGTGCTTTAAAGAAGCATGTTTTGCACATGCTTTATCAAACCCACAAATGGGTTTCAGCAAATGATTAGATCTCTATCCCTTGATCCATTTAAATATGGATGGACTACTATGTCGGGGAACACAAGATCTTATGACAATTAAGCATATATATTGCTGATCTAAGCAATGACACTTGTTGCAAATGTAAAAAGGGATGTGTTTGAAACTACTCATCCCGGAAACTTGGATTGCAATGTGACATTGCTTGCACATGTCATGGGCATAGGACAACAATTGAACAGTTCATTATTGAATTTACTGGATACAGTAATAAACTGTAAGCTACGAAATATAATTCGAAAGTTAGAAAAATAGGATTGGTCATCAGTCACTTTTAAAGGTAGAATGACAGTCATCTTGAAAAACTGCCATTTTGATTTCTGTAAATGACATGTGTCATATAAACATGATATTTGTCAAATAAAACAGAACAGAAGAATCAAACATTTTTATAAGACTTTACATATTGTTGAGTAAAACCATTTACAAAAGATTTTAAGGATAATTTCCCAATTTTACATATAATAATGATGATGAGCACACCAAGGCAATACATGTCTCAAACTAATCATTTAATCATTTTTAAACTATCTTTAATGTTTGTAAAATATAAATATCAAATATAAAAATTGGTATAATAATATAAAATGGTATAATTATTTTTAGCTACCATGTGTCATTTATAATAATCTGACCGCCATCTTGGAATTCGGCCATTCTTTTATAATTTTATTGCATTTTTTAAATAAAAAATATTTAATTTCATGGACATTATATATTATCTTACGCGACACATTCAAAAAAATCCTTTTGCACTTGTGTTTGGTGTGTTTTTTAAATACAATGTTTAAAGTAAAAATTTGAAATTTTGGTGGCCAACTTGTATTTCAGCCATTTTGACGATTTTCGCCAGCAAATCTTTATACTCAGACCTACACTGGGATCCAGGCATATGTATCTATTGGAAAAAAGCATCAAATCTTGGTGTCATTCTCTTGTATGGTCAAGTGAAATATCATGTGGTTGAATCTGACTACTTGACTCAGCAGCGAGACAAATGACAGTGAGACGTAATGTTGTATATCAATCATCACTGAAACCGTGGCCTGATAATTATTTGTGGGGTGGTAGTGCAGTTGATGGCCCCTCCCACTACAAGTTGTAGGTTTGATCCCCAGCTTCACCTCTCAAGAAACAACACTCAGTACTGGTCCTACCCAGGAAGTGGACCTGAGGGTGGTTTATATAAGTGCCGAGCTTACTTTGCAATCAAACTAAAATAAATCAGTATGATCATTTTTTAACCATCGCTTTTAAATTATCATACCACACAGTATACGTCACATCTCTGTACGAGGGCAAAATAACACATGGAGGGGCTGTAAGATGAAATTTCTGTACCCTGTTAATGATTTTTAACCAATGTCTGGTATTAAAAAAAAATATAGACATACCAGACAATTCACTATGTTATTTCAACTGTGTTTCATCAGGACATACAGCAGGTCTCTTCTTGTCCTTTCTTTATAAGCAGCTCCAAGCTGATAGAAATATGTCTGCACACCAAACCCTAAAATAGAAATAAAAACAAAAAATGTCACTGGTTAGTGTCGCATGCTCCCCAAATATTTTATGGTCTGTGAAAATAATGATATATGTTATAATAGGTAGAGATGTATCCATGAATATCAAGAGTAATGGAATGACGTTTCAGACATGCAATTTCATGTTTTTTTACATTAAAGCGTGACCTTGCCCTTTGTGTAAGACACATCATCATGACATGGTGATTACCTGTGTGCAGAGCTTTACATTAATGCTCATCCGATTGTCCAAGACAACTGAACCGTGGCTACCGACAAGTAAATTATAAGGCTGCTAATCCCACTGGACAAGTGAAAATCAGAAATTAAACACAGCATCTCTTTTTCGCAAATTCCCTGTTTTTTAACCTTGATAAAATTGTTTATTTAGTTAATTTATATCCATAAGACTAGTACCATAATTCTAGAATAAAATAGGACAAGTTGTTTTTTGTCAGGACAAGCAGATTTAAGAAATACTTGTCCAACTGGACAATTGATATAAAAAATTGAAGTAATTGCCTGACATTTTTCAAGCTATTTTAAAATCCCTTCATGTAAGACAAAGATACAGACCAGATATGAAATATCAAACAAACTAAAAATGTGACCTTGAGGTAAGGTTCTGAGTCTTAACGTGACACGTCGTAATGTCATGTTTATCAACTGATAAGTTGAGCCATGTGTATTTGAAATCCATCCATTTATGACAAAGTAACAGGACTGACTTGAAATCTCAAACAGACTGAAAGTGTTGTCAAACAAAGATATATTGTGACCCTAGCCTTTGAAGTTGGAGTCTGGGTGTTAAGTGCTACAAGTCGTCATGTGATGTTGATCATTAGTAGCAAGTATGTATAAAACCCATCTATGCATCACAAAGTTACAGGCCGGACACTAATCTCAATCAGACTGAAAGTGTCATCAAAGTAAAATTGTGACCTTGACCTTTGAAGTGGGAGTCTGGGTGTAACGGGTGACATGTAAACTGTAATTGTGACCTTGAACTTTTAGGTATGGGTTTGAGTCTTCTTGTGACATGTCGTCACGTTATAGGGATCATTTGTAGCAAGTATTTATAAAATCAAATAATGCATGAAAAAGTAACAGACTGGACAAGAAATTCCAAACAGACTCAGTGTTGTCAAACAAACCCAAAGTGTGACCTTGACCTTTGAGGTACGGCTGTGGGTCTTACTCACAACACGTTGTCATGTTATGTTGATCATTTGAAGCAAGCATTAACAAAATCCATCTATGCATGACAAAGTTACAGGCTTGACACGAAATATCGGATGGATGGACGCTGCGATTACTATATGCCACCCCAAAACTATAGGGGGGGGGGGGGGGGGGGCGGGGGTGCATTATAACTCATTGTGAAGACAATTACAATGGCAATCGCATCATGGAAAATGGGAAATGATGAATGCATTTTAATATTGTACTTAGGATTTCACCACAATCTGCAATGTGCGGCAACCAATTTAAGAAAGCTGATTTACATTGATAGTGAAACAAACAACCTTCATCTGATCAACCCTAAATACAAATACATATTCAAGACATGACTCAAACTTGTCATCCGATTCTAGAAAAATCTTTATAAATACTTTTTATATTATTCCTATTTAAACAAGCAGCCCAAGAGTGCCTGAATTGCTCTACTTGCAATAAATGGAAAAATAAAACATTTCAGAGGGAATGTTTTTAACAAATGGAAAATAAAACAATTCAGTGGCAATGTTTTTGTAAGTTCCTTTCCAACAAATATTTAAGGAGAACACCATGCAATGCTGCATGCAAAATATCTAAAGTCTATGCCTTGAACTTTCAGAGAAAAGTAAAGATTTGCTTAAAATCTGTTTATAATCCCCATTTGTGGTTGAATCATGCTGGTTCCAGACCTTGTCCAGTTTCTTGTGGTTACATACTTGCTGTGTGAGTTTGGTTAAGATCCAATGAAAAATAAGGGTGTTATTGCGTCTACAACATTTTCCCTATATAACTCTTTGTAAAACAATAACCCCTGTGGCGGCCCCAAATTCAACTCCAAGGACCTGATCTCAACAAACTTTTTAGGTAACTTCCATGCAATGCTAAATGTAAAATATCTAAGTTCTAGGTCTTGAACTTTCAGAGAAAACGTTTTTCAAAGTTTCGCTTAAATGTGCTTATAACCCATGGCAAGAGTTTTTGTGGTTCAAGAACTTGTCCATGATCTTGTTGTTACATAACTGCTGTGCAAGTTTAGTCAAGATTCAATGAAAAATGTGTCTACAACAAAAAGTTTATCGGAAGGACGGACAGACGACGACAGACAATTTACCATGACATAAGCCCTGCTGGGCTTTGACCCGTAGAGCTAAATCAAAGTCCTCTGCTGGGCTTCAATACATCCTGGATCCTCCATTTGAACAAACTTGAAACACCTATTCATAGAGATCATTTTTACCAAATATATACAAATTTGGCTGGACAGATGTTGGGAAGTAAATTTTTGAAATTTAAAAAAAACAAAACATACTTATAAAAAAAGAGTTTCACTTATCAATGCTTAATACCAAATTTGGTGAAAACCTGTCCAAGTTGTTCCAGAGAAGAATTTTTTTAAAGAAATGTTTGATATGTTATGCTGTACCTATATTGTCTGCCATGTGGTGCCTGTACCTTTTGTCTGTTATATGGTGCATGTACCCCAATAAGTATATACATCTCCCTCCAGAGGTAACATCATTGCCAAATCATGTCTCTGTGTATAAATCCTTCTCTAGATCAAGACCTGCAACAATTTAAAATAGAAAAAAAAACAGTCCTTTACTATATTATTTACTCAATGATAATGTAGATACCTATCAACTGATGTGACGCTCCCTAAAAACTCTTAGACTAAACTGACAGTATGAACTTTTCTACAACCACTCTCTAAAATGTTGTAAACGTATCACCAAACATGACTCATACCTTCAAAACGTCGCTTTGACAGTCATGTACCGAAGTGTTTGTAGGATTAACAACCTGCAATTTTAAAGAGAAGAGCAATAGCTCTGCATGGAGTTAAGCCAGCAGTACAGTGAGACATGGAGTGGTAGTCATTAACCATTCTTAAAACTTGGAACTCAAGAATAAATATAGAAACAAACACTTTCATACCATTTTTTAGGCCAAAATTTGCAAGAACTCAGAAACACCTAATATATAATCAAATACACTCTCACAATTATTCTATCTGTGATGGTAAACTAGACATCTAAGGGTGAAATTTAGTTTTCAGCTCAAGCCTAAGAATATTCTCATGAATGGTTGGTGACTATGATCCTTGAAGATTTCTTATCTCACGAAACTGTATCAGTATGAACAAAACTTGTATTTATCTTAACATTAGTTGGTATACGTGTAAAGCATAACAGTATCTAAATAATTTGATTTTTTATTATTCAAACTTTAAGTGTGGCTGTGGTGTAGTGGACAGATTGTTGGCCACTCACGACCGAAGAAGCAGGTTTAATCCAAAGCACGATGCAGAGTCTCTCAAAAAAAAAAACACTCAGTAATGGCCCTTCCCAGTAAGCGGAGTTGAAAGCAGTTATTACAAGGTTTGAGCTTTCTTCACAATGACACTCAGACATGGTAAGCCTGGCAAAGATCTGTTAACATGACAAACAAAACCAGACATTGTAAAGGCATGAAATGTGTCAAATCTCAAAAGATACTACTTACCAAAGATACCTGTGAATACAAGAGAAGTTCATGTAAACTGTTCAGTCAACTGTTTGGGCAAACTAAGTACATGACATAACCAGTTGTCACCATTCCTGGAAGTACCAATGTGGCCAGTGCTCTGAAAAGAGTAGAAGTCCAGAAGGGATTATTAGATTATTATAAAGCATTCATAAAATCCACAAACATAAACTAGTCACATATAATATACATCATGTCTATAACATAATATAAATGTGTTTATGAAGTTTCACCATAACATGAGAAGTTTGTTTTGAAAGAGATAAGAAGCTGAGCTAAACATAAAAATTTAACCGGCGGATGACGACAATGATGCCATGGTCATGACAATAGCTTGTGTTTTTTTCCAAAAAGACAAGCTTATAAAATGGATTGAACATCAGATGTAATCCACTAATACTTGCATTTATATAAAACCAGGTGCAGACAAGGACACATTACACATTGGATATTGATACTGTTTAAGTCAATGATGTTATTTTTTTATATAAAAACCAGTACCTGATTTACTGAGGAAATCTGCATCTTTGCCTACTACACATAAAGTTGTTTGTACTTATTAACGATTCACTCCATATTTTAAGTTCCATAAGGTTTCTGTGGTTTGCTGCCTAACGACAAAATCTATATCATGCCTACTGCATATAAAGTTGTTGGTACTTCTTAACTATTTTTTTATTTTCCATACAGTTTCTGTGGTTTGCTGAATAACGACAAAATCTATATTTTTACCTACTGCACATGAAGTTGTTGGTACTTCTAAACAATTCACTCCATATTTTATTTTCCGTACAGTTTCTGTGGTTTGCTGCCTAACGCCAAAATCTATATTATGCCTACTGCATATAAAATTGTTGGTACTTCTTAACAATTCTCTCCATATTTTATTTTCCATACAGTTTGTGGTTTGCTGCCTAACAACAAAATCTATAACATGCCTACTGCATATAAAGTTGTCAGTACTTCTTAACAATTTATTTCATTTTCCATACAGTTCCTGTGGTTTGCTGCATAACAAAAAAATCTGCATCTTGCCTTCAGACTCAACTCCCACCTTTGTCCAAGATCTGTAACATGAAAAATTTAAAATCAGCATGAAATTCTGTGAAATATAGTCCAATTTCTCTTCTTAGTTTTAGTTTACATGTCCATTAAATATAACATGTTATACACAATTTTGTCTTTTTTATAATTTTGAAACTGATAATTAGTCATTTTTGGGTATCAACTTTCACATCTTCGCTAATTTTTGTTCCCTGAAATAAATCGTCTCTAAGGCAAAAAAACAACAACCTGTGTTTCCAAAATACATGTGTCCGTCAGGCAAGTGGACTGGTAAAAAGTACTGACCGGATGGAATATTCACTTGTCCAATAATTTTATACTAAAATGTTGTCTATTTTGAAGTATGTTATTGTTACCTGGTCGTTATTCAAGATTAGGTTGAGTTCGACTTATTGTTTAATAAGTTTGTCCATTCAGTATGAATGATCTCAGTAACTATAATTTGTACTTTTACTTATACTAATCACACCTGTAAGTTATAACACACTGTCATAATATTAGTTCAACATGAATATTAATGAGCCTCATGAACTGTTCAACATCTAGTAATCACCAGCGCACTATAGCAATTTGTGGGACAATGCTACCGGAATATCTCTCTGAATATATCTCTCAATATATCGAGTGGCGTAACTGACCCTTAAATGATGTGCAAGCCAACCAGGTTCTAGCGGAGAAAAAAGACTTTCATGCCATGATGCATTTCCTGCGTTCTGGTGGTGGCATTTCCTAGAGATTATGCATTCCCAAAACTATGTGCAAGCCAACCACACTAAATACGTTTATCCTGAGATCATAACACAAATTAACACTGTCACATATATCATTATTAAATATAATTTCATCATTATGCAATACATAAAACAACATGTATTTGTATTCTGGTCTAGTGGCCGACCATTATGGCTATTTAACATAGATCAATTAAAACATATAAAAGATTACAATGTCACATAGATTAGATTACATATACAATAATACATACCAATTGTGGATTGAACTCCCCCGATTCTTTCATACCACATTCTGACATTCACACTGTGAGCTGGTTATCTGTGATAACTGTTAGCTGCAAACATAAGGTGCAAAATTTGATAGTGAATTCTTAGAACCAACTTTTAACAAGAGTTGTCAGAAGACAACAAAGCTCACCGATGGGATAAAACTCACCACCAAAGCAAAGATTGAGATTGGAGGCAAACACCAAAACTTAAACGCATCTAAACGCAAAAGTTTAACTGGGTTTGTACAGACGAAAAATTATGTTTAAAAGGGCCATAACTGTGCCAGAATGCAACCCAGAATTGTGTTTTTTGTCTCTGTGTGTTTCAATGATGATGGTGAACACACATGCAAAGTTTCATTTTTATCGAATGAGTGGTTGCATAGATATCTTAAACTTAAACGCAACTAAATGCAAAGTTTAACCTTGGTGTCCAAGTCCAAAAAGGGCCATAACTGTGCCAAAATGCAACCCAGAGTTATGGTTCTTATCTCTGTGTGTTCCAATGATGATGGTAAACACACATGCATAGTTTCATTGACATCCAATGAGCGGTTGCATAGACAACTGGAACTTAAACGCAAAAGTTTAACCTGGGTGTCTACAGACACCGGGGTCATGACAATAGCTCTCCTCGGATTTTGTCCAAGCGAGCTACAAAGTAAATATGTTGTCATCTTAGAATTATCAATATCATGTCAAGAGGCCCTCCCAGGATACCTTAAAGTAATGCATATTGTTCCCCAGATCTCCAAAAGTATTTGCCAGAGTTCCCTCAATCTCCAAAAGTTTTAAACAAAGTTACCTGAAAGTACCAAATATCATTCCCTTAAGTAAAATGTCTACTATAGTCTTCTCTATTATTATTTACACACCATCATAATAAGCAAAATTCATGCACTGTCTTCTTTTCCTTGTTTGAAATATCTATGGTCTATGGCTTGAACTTTAGAGAAAAGGTGTTTTTTAAGTTTCTTTAAAAATATTTGTGTAAGACCTGTGGCAGGGAGCATTTGTGGTTCAACCACGCTGGTTCAAGAACTTGTCCAAGATTTTGTGGTTATACAAATGCTGTGCAAGTCTGATTAAGATTCTTTGAAAAATGTGGGAGATGTTATCGCTTCTACATGAAAAAGGTTAATGCACGGATGACGGCAAATTTACCAGGACATAAGCCCTGCTGGCCTTTTGCAAGTAGAGCCAAAGAAGATGTCGAGGGAAGGACAGAAGAGACAAACAATTTTTTGAACAGTTGAATGGTTAATTTACAAGAGGCAATACATAAATAATTGACTTTATTGTGTAAACACAATCTAATAAATAAAAAAAAAGTTAGATGCCTAGTGGGATTGAACACCTGTCCTTGCGATCTGAAATCGACAATGACAACCACTGCACTATTCTGCCTGTAAGCATCTAAACTGTAAATATATCTTTGTTCAGAATTACCATCAAAAATTTATTTCGGGTACATTACGATTATGGAATGAAATTGTGCAGACTAACACGTAAGAAACCTCCACAGCTGTCAAAAGCTATTTCAAGCAGTCAACATCTCATTTTAAAAGTGATTGATTGATTGATTGATTGAATATTTAGCGTCATTTTTATGCCATCGAGGGCTAACAGACGATCAGTTAACCTAACCACTGTTTCCTGGGATTAACCAGTACTCGAGCACACCCCATCTCTGCAAGTAACTGATAACTTTCCCAATTGAATCAGTGGTGAGAGACGAATGATAATGAGACACAATGTGGTATATCAATCATCACGTAGACTGTTTGGTATAGAATCAAAAAAGTGAATTATGATCAAGTACAGTCTTTAGAAATTTTACATAAAATCAGTGACTTAATTACAGATTAGCAATTTAATGTACACGGCACTTTTAGTATTTCTGTAATAACTCTTCAAATCTGTGTCTGAATTAAACAATTTTGGTACCAAAGTAAAGCTGATAAAAATGACGACTAATTCTAATTATAAATTATTTAATATTTTTCTTCTGATTGATTGATTGATTGAATATTTAGTGTCATTCTTATGCCATCGAGGGCTAACAGACGATCAGTTAACCTAACCACTGTTTCCTGGGATTAACCAGTACTCGAGCACACCCCGTCTCCGCAAGTAACTGATAACTTTCCCACTTGAATCAGTGGTGAGAGACGAATGATAATGAGACACAATGTCGTATATCAATCATCATGGATAATTAAGTAAGTTTTCCATCGGTGGCGAAAGTTTCATATTGATATTCATTAAAGTCATTTTCCTTATTTCTAACATCAAAAATGGGCTTAAAGAGAAAACAATCACATAAAAAAACTTTAAGCATAAAATTTTTCATTTCTTAAAATTTAAAAAAGAAAATTTAATCTCCCAAATTTACAATAAAGCCCTTTTTTATACCATAATCACAAATATATGCTGTTTGATTCTGGAGGATGTGTGTTCCATCATTTATAAAACGCCACCTGGTCTAGTGGTAGAGCACCGAACCCACGACGATCAGAGGGTCTTGGGTTCGATCCTTCCCCACGACTATGTATGGTGTCCTTGAGCAAGACACTGTTTCCACATATGTTAAGTACTGGTTATACCCGGGAAGACTTTGAGCGTGATTTGTCTAAGTTGTAAGAACTTGTTTCACAATCATAGTAAAATAAATTAGTTCGAACTAAACTAGAAAAAGCCAGATGTGCCACCTGAAATTTAGACACGTGCCTCAAGTTGCCTATCTCTGTTTATATGTCTGATAAAATTGGTCAAATAAGGTACTTTTTTCTTTAAGGACAATATCCTTAGATCTCTAAAAGTAGGCCTTTGATCCCTGGATCTCTGAAAGTAATGGCCATGTTCTCCAGATCTCCAAAACCTCTCGGAGGTCCTCTGTAAACAAACCATGTACATGCATAAATAAAGCATCTAAACTCTACAAGTAAAACACAGCACATTAGCAACTTGCCTTAGGAACTTATTGCCAAACAATAAAAACCTATTCTCACCTTACAATTCTAGCAATCTTCTAATAATTATTAACAAATTGAAAAGACGTTGTCAGACGACTGCATGAAATCGAGATCATGTGGCTTAAAACAGCGGGAACTCTGAAACGCTTGATTAGTTACTCGTGCAAGAGTGGTCAAAGGGAGACTAATCTTACAAGACCAGAATAGTCGACCTTGTTACATTATGATTACCGTATCTTTATAGGTGTAACCCCACCATTGATTTTTGTTCTTTATTCTATAGTAAATAATAAAAGTTTGAAGGCTTGTCATTCATAGAGGGTCCCAAATGAAAGAAGTGAAACCTACATTTTACTGTTTGTCAACCTCTGCACTATCAAAATATGATGAGAAAAGTAGGGGTCATGTGTCATATAAGAGATTTTTTTTCTGCTCAGTGTGTACACTGGTGACAAAGTGAAAGTAGACTTCCTAAATCATGAATTCATACCCCAATTTCCAAGCATCATTTTTTTTTTTCTAAATTCACAATTCAAACATGACAATGCTATCAAAATGTTCAAAATACATCAATAATGCCATTCAAATAAAAAAATGAGCATTAAAAATAGGAAAATGCATTTTTAAAGAAGAAGAATTGAGGATTATTTACAACCGCCATTATGCGACTACCCCACGGAAGCACTTCCTTTTTGCAATGGTGGCACTATGCCTAAAGGTGTAACCCCACCATTGATTTTTGTTCTTTATTCTATAGTAAATAATAAAAGTTTGAAGGCTTGTCATTCATACAGAGTCCCGAATGAAAGAAGTGAAACCTACATTTTACTGTTTGTCAACCTCTGCACTATCAAAATATGATGAGAAAAGTAGGGGTCATGTGTCATATAAGAGATTTTTTTCTGCTCAGTGTGTACACTGGTGACAAAGTGAAAGTAGACTTCCGAAATCATGAATTCATACCCCAATTTCCAAGCATCATTTTTTTTCTAAATTCACAATTCAAACAAGACAATGCTATCAAAATGTTCAAAATACATCAATAATGCCATTCAAATAAAAAAATGAGCATTAAAATAAGGAAAATGCATTTTTAAAGAAGAAGAATTGAGGATTATTTATAACCGCCATTATGCGACTACCCCACGGAAGCACTTCCTTTTTGCAATGGTGGTACTATGCCTATATTAAATAATTTTATTACTTCATTTACAGTAAGTACACCACTAGTTTTAAAATTGATGATCATGCAATAAACATTGTGTTGATGTTTGTATACGCCTTTGTTCTGAATACAAACAGCTTGGGGTAAACATAAAAAAGTTTAAAACTTTAAAGCAGAAAACCTCCGCATGTTTTTTAAGCCGACATTAATTATGCAGAAAGCCTCTACATGTAATCTACTGTTTGCATTATTTGTTTACAATCAAAGATCTGTCAAAACACAACTGACCCAGTATGGTTTTGAAAATAGCAACAATTCCACAAGTATCTGACTTCAAAAATACAAAACTTATAAAGAATTGCATTACATGCTTCTTCAAAATATATCATATTTAATTCTTTATTGCATTAAAACCATTCCCATATGTAATTATTAAATAAATGAACTATGAGGAAACAGCTACAGATATAGCACAACTTTAACGGAGCAGGTTGACACGGTCAGGGGTGACACCGAGTGTGCGTACATATTTACATATTTCTTTTTGTTCAATTCTAGTTCATTTATGACTTTAAACTTTGTAATTTATATGTTGTTTATCTTGCCAATATTTATTTTTTATTCACAAAAAACTTGTTTAACTAAAATTAAGAAAATCATTAAATGTTATTGAAGACTTGCATCTGCGCTCGCCTGATATTAAAATAACTGAATGACCGGAATGACAGTTGAGGAAATCAGACCAGAACACACCACAGACCAAAAATAAAACCATCTATTGTACAGTAGTTATGTGTACTTGTTTGTATATGATATGTTTTAATCTTCATATATGGATGAAAGATACACATATAATTATGCACAAGGCGAAGATCCATGGTAAATTCAAACTATGCCGGAATCCGGAAAATATATTCGGAATATTTCCATATTGAAATTCTCATAAAGATTTTCCTTTGTTTTTATTATAAGAGAAAAATGGACATGTCTATTTTGCGGCTCTATCAGCTTAGACATCGGTTAAAGGTGTAAGACCACCATTGATTTTCGTTCTTTTGATCGATTGGTTTGATTGATTCATAAGTTTAAACTTATTTATTTTACTTTGATTGTAAAACAAGTTCTTACAACTTAGAAAATTCACACTCAAAGTCTTCCTGGGTAGAACCAGTACAAAGCATATGCGGAAAAAAAGTGTCTTGCTCTAGGACACCACACATAGCCGTAGCGGAGGATCGAACACATGACCCTCCGATCATGGGTTCAGTGCTCTACCACTGGAACACGCGCTCTACATTGTCATTCATAAAGAGACCCAAATTAAAGAAGCGAAACTTACATTTTACTGTTTGTCAACCTCTACACTACCAAAATATGGTGAGAAAAGTAGGAGTCATGTGTCATATAAGAGATTTCTTTCTGTTCAGTGTGTACACTGTTGACAAAGTGAAAGCAGACTTCCGAAATAAATGTATTCATACCCCAATTTCCAAGCATAATTTCTTTTCTAAATTCACAATTCAATCAAGACAATGATTTGAAAATGTTCAAAATACATCAATAATGTCATTTAAATAAAAAATGAGCATTAAATTTTTTTAAAGAAGTCCATAAATCGTCAGATTGTTCAAACTATTTAATGCGTGTTAAATACTCGAGGGTAGGACACTCCCTATATCTTGGTTAATACATATGTGCCGCCGTTTTGATCCCTCTTTTAGACATATGATGTACAGTTTTGACCACTATTTCTTTTGGACATAATATGTAGAGTTTTGATCCTTTTTTCTGTACACATAATTAAAAATGCCAACTGTTCTTAATAAGAATGTTGAAATGTGTAGTTGTGTCAATGTTTATCACTGCAATATATTTTCTTAAAATACAAAAAAAAAATATTTTGTTCATAAGACACATGCTTTTTATTCTTAATAAAATCAAAAAGAATTCTCTTGTCGCAGTTGAGTAATTTTGTTTTCACAACAAGGGACAATTATTCGCATCTATTTCTTGTTGGAAGACACAGCCTGGTTTAAATAAAAACCGTTACAGTAAAGAACGTTTGCGAATTTGTGATACGTATAATAACTAAGACGTATACGGAGGAAAGGTCAATGTGGGTGATGCTGTACATGTAGGAGATTAAAATGGCGATGTTTTATTAATCGTCTTGTTTAATGATGTGACGGCGGGAGAAGAGCGAGGTTGGACGCGCCCGTAATACATGTTTAAGTTCCTATTTCACCAACATGTACTTAAATACTTAAACACTTTAATGTAAGAAAAGCAGCCAGGTGATCATGATTTTAGACTGGTTTCAGTTAAATTGCATATTGTGTCAATGATATTGATTATATAATAGATAAATAACCAGTCAAAACTTAGTTAAGTTTTTAAGTATTTAATTAAAATGTTGATGAAACAAAAGCCTTATGGCAGTTTTACTAATGGCAGTTCAAACGCGTCTAGCTCCTGTTTATCTTCCTCTGTGTGTTGATCGCGTCTTGAATATTCTTATTCCATATATTGTTTTTGTTCATGCTAGGTCTGGTGGCTGTATCTTTTAAATGCCACTGGACTTATATGTTTGTGTCTATGTAGATACTAAGTGTCATCTGAAGATCAACCCTAAACTATCAAATGAGATGATATGGGATTTATAGAATAATTCCTGGTTTCTGGGAAATATCGTTTTCATTTCATTGAGCGAACATTGACGTGGTATGATGTCACGAGTTTCGTTTTCAAAGTAAGTATTCGCTAGTGCAATTTTATTGATATTTCGTTGAAATTAACAAATTTAATTACATATTATCGTAAATAACAAAAAAGGTACAATTTATAATATATATTTATAGTTTTTCGAATTAGAAATTAAACACCGAGAGATATATTTTATATTTCCAGACACGTGTGATATACAATTCGATGATACTTAAAATCACCGGCTAAAGGTTTCAAACTAAAACAGCATTTAAAAAAGGTTTTAGATATACTTTATTGATATTTTAAAATGTTTCATTACAAACTCATAACATTAAGGGATAAGGAAGATTGTTACAACATAAATATTACAAATGCATCAATGAATTTGCATCATATTAAGATATCAGATAGAGATAATTATACATATATTAAATATATTAAAAACAGTTATACTTACATACAATTAAGAATAATGAAAATAGAAGCTAAGTGCAATGTAGACACCAAGTGTATGAGCATTATCATGATTTATAAATTAATAGAAAACGCATTTAAGAAAGTAATGCTGAAAATCATTTTGAAACTACGTACAAAGACAATCTATAAATAAAGAGGTAAATACCATTCAGTAACAACTTTAATTAATTACAGTACTATCATATATATATATAACGTTAGATAGTTGTAAGTTTGCTATTTCCATTAACAATTAATGTCATTTTTTTCTTTCTTCTTTTTCTTTTCCCCCTTTATAAGGAGGGAGGGTAGTTTTGCATTACTTCACAGGAAATTAACTCGACACTATTCTTATTCGTTAAAGTACATATTTGTTGTAGATAGCTGATATTGAATGTTCATCTAATTGAGTGGTGAATCCTAATTGCGTATGTTCCACATAGCCATGCCCGAATCCAAAAGGTTTTAACAGTTGATGTGTTATTTAAGAAATATTGCATTCCCAAATGAAAAGATAGGATGGCATTGCATATTGACGTTAACATTTAAGAAATGATGTTTCCATCTGTTTATACAAATATGTCAGAGAAGTAAGATACAAAATCGCAAGGCTTATATACTACTAGTTATAGTGTCTATATTTAAAGAGGAAATACAGTCAGACAATATACTGGGATCGTATCCACCGAACATTCTAGGGCTTTTCAAAATATTCATTAGCATGTTTAAATAAATATCCGCATGGCAAGCATGTGATAGCCTTCCACTGGTCAAAATGGATCATGTAATGTCAAATAAATTCGATGAAATTCATCCTCGTCATTATCCTTCGGGGTATTTTTTTGGCCACTGAAGAATTAATTTTCTATGCAAATCCAAAGATGTATTTGAAAATGGGTTGGTACATGGAATGCAGACTGTTTATATACAACCGGGATTCCTCCGTAATGCCACACCCGGCAGGTAACTTGTCAACCTTAAAAAAACATACAGACATATTCAATGCACTTTCCTTAAACACGTTTAAATTTATGTGAATGTGTGTAGAATTTATAAAACACTTTGCATTATGTTTAAGGAAAAGAAAAAGTACAATGTATAAACTATCATTGTATAAAAGTGAAAATGTATCCCCTTTTTTTATCTGATTTTACCTGGTGCATCTTACATCTCACTAATTACTTCTACTTACAGATATCACAATAATACAAACTGAACATTTTAAAAAACATATATCATTTATGTTTTACAGTGGTCGCAATCATAAACACTTCTCAAAATACACTCGAATATGTAACATTTAAGTTAGTAAAACGCACAAATGATAACTGACAAACGTAAAAATATACTAGTATACAAAAAAAACCAACGCAGGACCATGAAAAATAGGAAAATAAGCCTATGACGTATACATACATTAAGGGACGTAATCGCATATTGAACATTTGAGTACCATAGATGAATTTGTCGCCCATTGATCACTATAAATTACCACGCGGTGATATTTAACAGAAAAAAGTGTTTTAAGCAATTTCATCAATACATAATACCGCGAGTCTAAATTTCTTTCAACCATGTAAAGAATGGCGTCAGTAATAAACAGTAATAAGGTTACTTAAATGCAAACAAATGCCGACGCTAACGGAAGTTGGAGCTTTGCGCATGTCTTCCCAGATTGTTATTATACGGGCATTCGCGGTTATAGGTATATCGCGGTATTAGGTACACAAGGGATATATTTACAATTAAAACTAGAGTCACAATCTGTACAATATAACCTAGCGTCACATACTGTACACTGTAACCCATTGTCACACACTGTACAATAAAACCTAGTGCCACACACTGTACAATGTAACCCAGTGTCACACACTGGACAATTGTACAATATAACCTAGTGCCACACACTGTACAATGTAACCCAGTGTCACACACTGTACAGTATAACCTAGTGTCACTCACTGTACACTGTAACCTGGTGTCACACACTGTACAATGTAACCTAGTGTCACACACTGTACAATATAACCTAGTGTCACACACTGTACAATGTATCCTATATACACACACTGTACAATATAATATAGTGTCACACACTGTACAATGTAACCCAGTGTCACACACTGTACACTATAACATAGTGTCACTCACTGTACAATGTAACCCAGTGTCACACACTGTACACTATAACCTAGTGTCACACACTGTACAGTATAACATAGTGTCACAACCTGTACAATACAGCCGAGTGCTACACACAACAATATAATCTAGTGTCACACAGTGTACAATTTAACACAGTTTCACAAACTGTACAATATAATATAGTGTCACAATCTGTACAATACAGCCGAGTGCTACACACTGAACAATTTAATTTTATTAAACTATTTCAACTTACCGAATCATATAGATAAATCCCTTCGTTGTTTTACATGGTCACGTAGTTGTTGCAAATCCTCCCAAGCCAAACCTGGCAAAAACATATATTATGAATCTGTTAATATGTTTTGATCTTATGGGTTCATTGAGGCAATTTATGAGATAAGCAAATAACATACTGCTTATTCGATGATAGGGATAAGGGATGTTGCATATGTACAGATTTAATTAAACCGAATTTGGTATTTTCTTTCTGTATTTTTAGTTTATTGTGTTCTTCCAATGGGTATTTTTAACCTGTTTTGTTAGACCAAATTGTTACTGATATGAATACACATGAATATACAAATTTTAGCTGTCGTTTTATCATATTTACCTAATGTTCGGCATATACACCTTAGAACAAAACAATAAAATGGAGTACATATATTTTATGGAGTTATGCAGTTGTTTACGCCCATGTGGGACGAAATATTCATTGTCACAAGACAAATCTTTAAAATATGAACCAAATAATAACTGGCATGAATACAATTACTACGTAATGTTAACTTAATTACTGTTAAACGCTGTTGTTGTTGTTGTTGTTGTTGATTATCTGTTGTTGTTGTTGTTGTTGTTGTTGTTGTGTTGTTGAGTATGTGGGTGTTTTGTGTTTGAATTCGGGTGGACAAAATCCATTGTTAGAAAATGGTTCTCAATAAGTATAACAATTCTACATATATAGGTTGCATTGAAACGTACTATATTAATACATTAACATATTTTATATCTACCTAGCATAGATCGCATACGAGTACAAAATTTCCCAAGAGTAGCGGCGTCTGTTTGCTTTCCAATGCTCACGTCGACGTAGTTTATACTTCGCACAGTGTTGGGTGACGTCAGTTCAAATTTCAAACCGTCCATAATTTTTATCCAATCATTCACATGCATACATTCTGGAGCGGAGTCGGTTTCGATATTCACAAATCCTCCATACCCAACATCAGAAAGCATGTCCATTCCATTGGTTGCCTGTAGAAACAAACATAGAAGATATAAAACCTTGCAACATGAGAATAAATACACAATATCAATAGTGACATTAATTTTACAGTTAGATCATTTAAAGTCTTATTTTAAATTTCTGATATTGGTGACAGTTGTTATGTCGTATATCAACATATTTTAAAAAAATAAAAAGCAAAGTCGCTGAAGATGTACATGAACATAATTGAACACGCCACTGATACATTTTGTCCAGAAGGAGGTAATACTGTTTATTCAACCATTCTTACATTTGACAACAGGAACAGCAAGGCCTTTCTCATGTCTTCTTCTGATTGACAATCTTTCAGTATGTCCATGAGTCCTTCTCTCCATTTTGATTCGCATTCACTTGTATCAAAGGGTTGCGAAATGAATTCTTGCTTCTCGACCTCTTTACCGGGTTTGATATCTAAAAACGTATATTAATATAATTTCTGTTACTTAATAAGTATTTTTGTGTTTTTCTTTGTTATCAATCATAAGCAATTAATACGTTGTGTTGAGACTGCTATTTCATGGATACGTACTTAATTCAACTTGAATGGTTATGTTACTGTATATGTTGTATAGGCAATACCAATGAAATCATATGCAGTTTAATTGGAACCAGTCTTTAATCATGATCATCTGACTGCTTGTCTTCAGTTAAAGATTTTAAGTATTTAAGTACATGTTGCTGAAATAGTGGCAAAGGTTATATATTTTATCTAATATATAATTTTTAATGACACTTAAAAGTTTTCTGAGATACTTTTAAATATTGATAATATTCTTTAATTGTAAAAAAATCTAAATTGTTAAAAATGTTATGTCATTGGAAATCGATTGGAAATTTAATTTGTGCCTTTATGATAAATGTGTACTGTTATCCAACTTTAGTAACGAAAACGTGCATTATATACCTACCTGCGCATGATTCACAGTCTCCATTCTCAGTGTATCTTGGCCTGTAGTAACTTTTTTTCTAAATGTAAAAAAATATCGAGTTCTATTAGTGAATATTTATTATATATTTATATTAATTATTTTTGTAGAAGGGAAAAATTAAACAAGTATAACGCATACAAATATGGTCAATACATTTATGAAAAACCACCTAATTATTCATTATGTACATTTTAATTTGTTAAAACTTTAATTTAACACGTAATGGAACACAGGAAGATAAATTTCAACAAAAGTAAATAAAAGATAAATAATCGGACAACGTTCTTACTCTACACAAACCGGCTTATCGGTATAATGAAAAGGTATGCGTGTCTCTTTGGGTTATTAGCTACAGTTGATAAAAAAATTTGCTTAAAATAGTATTTCAGTAATGTAATTTGTTAGGTAAAAATTGTACTATATATCTATGGCAGTGTGGAAAATATACACATTGTGTAGTAATTCGGATTAAATAACTAGTTATAAACATGTTATAAATTTATAGATATTGATAAAACATAGTGGTGATTTTACACAGAACAATGAGCAAATTATTTCAATTGTAAATCATTCAACTCGCGGATATATTGTCACCATTTAGGAGTGTGTTTATTGATTATATAAAATGTTGTATTCGAATTTCATTGGTATAAATGGTTAAAGTAGAGATAAGTTACAGATTGTGTGTAACTTAACTTAATATATTGAAAATAAAAACAAGAAGATATGCTAATGAATAGAAAAATATTTGAATGTTTTGTGATGGGTCGTCTGAACGTGACCCGCAATCGGTTGTCCTCAGATTCTATGCGTAGCGTAAATAGGAGATGAGTTTAATGAGATTGCTTATAAACCAAGATTACATTAAAATGTACTGAAAATGTTTTGGATTTTGTATTCTAAATCGTAAAGATTGCTAATCCTATACTAGTATTATGGTTGCGTTTTATATGCATAGGAGTAGTTTTACATTAGAGAATGTCGTCTAACGATAGTTTTACTGAGTGATTATTATCAAATTTAAAATAATTGTGCGAATGGAAATATATTTAAAGGACTATGTATCCTAAAATGGAGTAAGATAGTTTTAAAATTACTTACAAATGCATTTGGCTTCGTTAAAATAGTTTTACTGAAATGATTAACTATTGTGTTGTGTGTTGTTTTTTTTGTATGTAGTTTTGCTGTTGTTGTTTTGTTGTTGTTGTTGTTGTTTTTGTTTGTTTTATGCGTGCGTGCTTGCGTGTGTGCGTGCGTGCGTGTGTTGTACTGATTGCGCTTTAATTTAGTAAAAAAGTTATGCTATTTGAGATCAATGATGATAAGACCGAAATGGCATATTAAACCTTACGCTGTCAATAAATAAACATCTATTTTACACACCTTGTGTAACATCTTCTTAATTATTCTGATGGGTCCATCAACGTCGGTTTCATCTCCAATTTCTGGTTCATTGTTAAGTTCGTATTCTCTGTCTGATTCGTTAACCTGTTCTTCTCCACTTTCTGGCTTATCATGAAGTTCGTCTTCATTTTCTGACGCATTAGCAAGTTCGTATTCACTGTCTGATTCATCAACCGGTTCATATATGACACCTGCTGATCGTTGCTCCGTCAAAATGTCTTCGGATACTGTCTGATCTTCTGCATTCTTAATTTTGGCGTCGTCAACTCTCGCTGTTGTTTTTGGTGTTTCGTTCTGCTTGCCACATCTTAACTCACTATTCCCGTTATCATTTATTTCAGACATCTTCCTCGGTAAAATTATTTAAAAAAATACTTTCTAAATAACAAAACAACGTACAAAGGTGTGGAATATTTCTTAAAGTATACTAACGAGTAAAATTAATGTTAGTCAAAGCTTTAACTCTTCCGGAATATGCATGCACGATGTAGTACATTGGTTATCATATAGGAGCTTTTACAAAGGTTTTTAGCTTATATAGTCCAAATCTATGTCTATAAATAAAACTGTTTCATTTTTGGTAGATTGGATATCTATATGGGAAATTCAAATATTTTGGCTGTCAAGATACAAGTGAATTAAAATTAAACACTGACCTAAACAAAACAAATGTTGTGCAATTATTCACTTCTAAACACAGTTCTGACTTCATTCTCAAATCATTTAGAAACTCGTGAATAAAGCGATCCTAAAATTAGAAGAAAAAAAAAATATTAAACGGAGGTAAAGATTTGATATATTAACATATATTTGACTTCATGACATAACTCCTTCATCGAACCTTTTTGTGGTTCATTTTTCCACGAACGTTCATTTTAGCTTCGGGTAATTTTGGATAATATAAACCTTGTTCGAGATTTGCGAATGATTATGACGTCAAAAACGTAACGGTTGTGATACCATGAACATCTCACACCACTACATTTCCCACAGGACTCAATTGTAACATTTATGTCCAAAACATAGTGAAACAATCTGCAGCACGTATCTGTGGTTCAAGATGTACAATTATAAAGGAAAAAGCATGCATTGACCAGGTTATTTTTAATTCAATGGTTTTGTGACACCTATCAACTTCCAGAGTAATAATATGTCAGCTATTTGCCCGCGATGCGGTTCGAACCAACAATAGTCTGGAATGACACAGAATTGCCCATAAATCTGGTATCAGTATCAAATTTTTAGTGGTGATTTCTAAAATACTGACCATTTAACACATGGTAAGAAATGATAAATCACTGCAATACAAAGCCCTGGATAAGAAAAGAGAGAACTTAAGTTTTATTTCTACCTCTTTCAACTGCAGATCCGGAGTAATCAAGGGAGATAATAGTGGTGCCAGTCAAGAAGCAACGGGTTGTGAGCAAGAAGCGTGCATTTAGCGTTTCCATTAATCACAGGCTTTAACATAAGGATGACCACATAATTTACATCTTTGCACGTGCTACATGAAAGTTCATATATAATGAACTTTCATTCATTAATTATATTTCACTTTAATATATAGCTTTATTTAATCGACAAGTAATGATTGAATAACCTATACATTCCTTACTATATACAGAATATAAATCATTTATTTAATACTTTCCGCATGTTTGTTAGTCATAAAATGCATCGACCACATCTGTGAGAAACCTCACTTTAAATAGATACAAATTTAATGAGGCATATTTGTGCTTGACACCATACAAATGGACGTGTATCTTGCTGCAGCTGTAAGATTCTTGTTTGTTTGAGATTTCGAATTTTCTTTCACTCGATTGAAGAAAGAGTGAGGTTGGAATCGCACGTAAATCAGATTATGTAGTGTTTCTCTACTGGCCATTCCAAGGCGGTCAATTCTATTGTCATGTCTTAATGTTTATATTGTACTTATGATGTTCCTTCTTTGATGAAATCATTTAAATTATTTACCTCTTTTCCTCGTAATTGTTTGTTCCATTTTAAGCATGCTTGAGCCAATATCATACATTTATATCATTTAATTGTTATTGGTTTGTGAAGATTTTTTAAGGGGATTAAGGGGGGAGGATTTTGAATAATACAGTCTTGTTTTAGATCATGCCTACGAAATGTCAAAGTGTGCAAAATATATTAATAAAAGCGCAAATAATAAAATTTAATGTTGTACATTTGTTGTAATTTCAAAAGAAAAGTTTACACAGCGCCTGCGGTGCTTTTATAAAAATATTCTTTTATATTATATAATATGAGTGGGGAAGTGACCATCTATTACCCCCTCTCTCTCTCTCTCTCTCTCTCTCTCTCTCTCTCTCTCTCTATCTCTCTCTCTCTCTCTCTCTCTCTCACCCTCCCTGCTGAATATCCGCGTCTCACTATAGTTTCCCCTTTTTCTTTCAAACACAAAAACAAAGAGCGTACATAGAAATATTTTGATAGTTAATCATGTAAGTGAATGCAACAAAGGACAATAACATACAATATGGCACTTAAACACAATAAAATTTGCTTTGCCTGATGCAGGTATATCATATATCTGTATATCAAATTAAGACGACTTAAACAATAACAGGTACCGATCTTTAATAATTGGTTATTTCTACCTTACCTTACACGTAACCGGGTGATTAATGATTATTATTGGTATTGAAGAAAAAAAATATAGAATCAATGTCCAATAGACTAAGCAATGACACTGTCGTGTTGAAGCATTTAGTAGTTAATAATGGTGAATTTCATTATAAAACAGGAGCACATCAAGAATTGAAACTGTCTTCACAGTAATTGTAGATGCAATATTAAGCACAAGAAAAAGCAGCAGTTACGATTAATTGATTGATTGATTGATTGATTGGTTGGTTGATTGATTGATTGAGTGATTGAATGATTGATTGATTGATTGATTAATTGATTGATTGATTGATTGGTTGGTTGGTTGGTTGGTTGGTTGGTTGGTTGGTTGGTTGGTTGGTTGGTTGGTTGGTTGGTTGATTGAATATTAAGTGTCATTTTATGCCATCGAGTGCTAACTGACGATCAGTTAACCTAACCACTGTTTCTTGGGATCCTGAAAGGTTAACCAGTACTCAAGCATACCCAATTTCCGCACGTAACTGATAACATTCCTACTTAAATCAGCGGTGAGAGACAAATGACAATGAGACACAATGTTACGATGTAGAAATATCACAAAGACATATACGAATATGAATCTACGATAGTGTGGGGTTTAAGGTAGACTAATATTTCTACAAAAGCGGTAGTAGTTGTATTTTAAATGCCATTGTTGAACAAAGGGGTGATCTGATACGAAAGTTCTACAAGTGTGAACTTCCTTCTTAATTTCAAGTGGGATTTTTTTCGGGTTTCTTGCAGATACTGGTTTTTATTTGCTTATATTTTTAAAGCATTTCGCTTAATTATACGTAATACTTATATATGGTATAAAAATTGCTTTGTATTGCATGTGATTGAGCAGTTACAATACGTTTATTTGTCACCAAACAATAACAATAGTGATTATGTGACGTAATTGGAAATTCCATCTACGTCACTGAGAGTGGCAGAAGATGGATAATGATAATAAAACAGTTTAAATCTAAAATGAGTATTTTTTATTTCAAATTATTACTATATAATTATGTTAGATACGTATGGATTAGAAGTTATATGGATTTAAACGCCAGTAGAAAATATCATGTAAGTTTTAACCGACTTAGCATATTGATCTACTTTCTCTTTCCTCGAGCGATTTCATTGGCTGAGCAAATAGGTCACTTCTTCTGATGTCATGACTGCAATGGAATGTTCTATTTTGATACATCTGAATGAGTTAATTGACGGAGAAGTAGGAAAAATATCTAATGTATTATTAAAACCATTTCTATAGACCTCTTATTGGCGGCTTTAACATGTAAATTTCTTAAACTATCGGTCTGCTAATAGCTCTTTCAGATAGAGACGACCATTCGTCTTCCCGAGTTTTGTGAACAAATCCCTGTTCTAACCAATAGAAATGAATGTTTACATTCTCGTTTATATTCTTATCAGAGGTCAAATAATCTATTTTATCTATAAACGCGCTTAAACGCAAAGTGAAAATCGATCACTTCGGAAGGGTAATGAGAATTTATCGAATTATGACAAATTAAGTATCATACCCATTTAAATTACTGTTGGAGACATAATTAAAGTAAAATATGGCTGTCACGTCCTGTATGTGGAAGAAGTGTCCTAAGGCATCTTTGTTAAACTGGATATACTAGTATATGTATGGCTAGGTAACTAATAGGCATACGTTGGTTTTCTTAATGGTTTGGGGTGTGGGTTCGATCCTCTGCAAAGAATACATGTAGTGTCCTTGAGCATCGCTTAAACAATAGTGTTCAGTGTCCAAGGGTATGGTTTGTACGGTATGTAGCGTCCCTTTAACAAGAGTGGTCAGTGTCCGACGGTTATGGTTTGTACGGTATGTAACGTCCCTTTAACAAGAGTGGTCAGAGTCAAAGGGTTATGGTTTGTACGGTATGCAGAGTCCCTTTAAAAAATGTTCAGTGTCCGAGGGTTATGGTTTGTACGGTATGTAGCGTCGCTTTAACAAAAGTGGTCAGTGAACGAGGGTTATGGTTTGTACGGTATGTAACGTCCCTTTAACAAGAGTGGTCAGTGTCAAAGGATTATGGTTTGTACGGTATGCAGAGTCCCTTTAAAAAAATGTTCAGTGTCCAAGGGTTATGGTTTGTATGATATGTAGCGTCCATTTAACAAGAGTGGTCAGTGTCCGAGGGTTATGGTTTGTACGGTATGTAACGTCCCTTTAACAAGAGTGGTCAGTGTCAAAAGGTTATGGTTTGTACGGTATGCAGAGTCCCTTTATAAAAATGTTCAGTGTCCAAGGGTTATGGTTTGTATGGTATGTAGCGTCCCTTAAACAAGAGTGGTCAGTGTCCGAGGGTTATGATTTGTACGGTATGTAGCGTCCATTTAACAATAGTGTTCAGTGTCCAAGGGTTATGGTTTGTATGATATGAAGCGTCCCTTTAACAAGAGTGTTCAGTGTCTGAGGGTTATGGTTTGTATGATTTGTAGCGTCCCTTTAACAAGACTGGTCAGTGTCAAAGAGTACGGTATGTAACTTCACTTTAACAAGAGTGGTCAGTGTCAAAGGATTATGGTTTGTACGGTATGCAGAGTCCCTTTAAAAAAATGTTCGGTGTCCAAGGGTTATGGTTTGTATGATATGTAACGTCCTTTTAACAAGAGTGGTCAGTGTCCGAGGGTTATGGTTTGTACGGTATGTAACGTCCCTTTAACAAGAGTGGTCAGTGTCAAAGGGTTATGGCTTGTACGGTATGCAGAGTCCCTTTAAAAAAATGTTCAATGTCCAAGGGTTATGGTTTGTATGGTATGTAGCGTCCCTTAAACAAGAGTGATCAGTGTTCGAGGGTTATGATTTGTACGGTATGTAGCGTCCCTTTAACAAGAGTGTTCAGTGTCAAAGGGTTATGGTTTGTACGGTATGTAGCGTCGCTTTAACAAGAGTTCAATGCTCAAGGGTTATGATTTGTACGGTATGTAGCGTCCCTTTAACAAGAGTGGTCAGTGTCCGAGGGTTATGATTTGTACGGTATGTAGCGTCCCTTTAACAAGAGTGGTCAGTGTCAAAGGGTTATGATTTGTACGGTATGTAGCGTCGCTTTAACAAGAGTTCAGTGCTCAAGGGTTATGATTTGTACGGTATGTAGCGTCGCTTTAACAATAGTGTTCAGTGTCCAAGGGTTATGGTTTGTATGGTATGTAGCGTCCCTTAAACAAGAGTGGTCAGTGTCCGATGGTTATGGTTTGTATGGTATGTAGCGTCCCTTTAACAAGAGTGGTCAGTGTCAAAGGGTTACGATTTGTATGGTATGTAGCGTCGCTTTAACAAGAGTTCAGTGCTCAAGGGTTATGATTTGTACGGTATGTAGCGTCGCTTTAACAAAAGTGTTCAGTGTCCAAGGGTTATGGTTTGTATGGTATGTAGCGTCCCTTAAACAAGAGTGGTCAGTGTCCGAGGGTTATGGTTTGTATGATTTGTAGCGTCCCTTTAACAAGACTGGTCAGTGTCAAAGAGTACGGTATGTAACTTCACTTTAACAAGAGTGGTCAGTGTCAAAGGATTATGGTTTGTACGGTATGCAGAGTCCCTTTAAAAAAAATATCAGTGTCCAAGGGTTATGGTTTGTATGATATGTAACATCCTTTTAACAAGAGTGGTCAGTGTCCGAGGGTTATGGTTTGTACGGTATGTAACGTCCCTTTAACAAGAGTGGTCAGTGTCAAAGGGTTATGGCTTGTACGGTATGCAGAGTCCCTTTAAAAAAATGTTCAATGTCCAAGGGTTATGGTTTGTATGGTATGTAGCGTCCCTTAAACAAGAGTGGTCAGTGTCCGAGGGTTATGATTTGTACGGTATGTAGCGTCCCTTTAACAAGAATGTTCAGTGTCAAAGGGTTATGGTTTGTACGGTATGTAGCGTCGCTTTAACAAGAGTTCAGTGCTCAAGGGTTATGATTTGTACGGTATGTAGCGTTGCTTTAACAATAGTGTTAAGTGTCCAAGGGTTATGGTTTGTATGGTATGTAGCGTCCCTTTAACAAGAGTGGTCAGTGTCCGAGGGTTATGATTTGAACGGTATGTAGCGTCCCTTTAACAAGAGTGGTCAGTGTCCGAGGGTTATGATTTGTACGGTATGTAGCGTCCATTTAACAAGAGTGGTCAGTGTCAAAGGGTTATGGTTTGTACGGTATGTAGCGTCGCTTTAACAAAAGTTCAGTGCTCAAGGGTTATGATTTGTACGGTATGTAGCGTCGCTTTAACAATAGTGTTCAGTGTCCAATGGTTATGGTTTGTATGGTATGTAGCGTCCCTAAACCAAGAGTGGTCAGTGTCCGAGGGTTATGGTTTGTATGGTATGTAGCGTCCCTTTAACAAGAGTGGTCAGTGTCAAAGGGTTACGATTTGTATGGTATGTAGCGTCGCTTTAACAAGAGTTCAGTGCTCAAGGGTTATGATTTGTACGGTATGTAGCGTCGCTTTAACAATAGTGTTCAGTGTCCAAGGGTTATGGTTTGTATGGTATGTAGCGTCCCTTAAACAAGAGTGGTCAGTGTCCGAGGGTTATGGTCTGTATGATATGTAGCGTCCCTTTAACAAGACTGGTCAGTGTCAAAGAGTACGATTTGTATGGTATGTAGCGTCGCTTTAACAAGAGTTCAGTGCTCAAGGGTTATGATTTGTACGGTATGTAGCGTCGCTTTAACAATAGTGTTCAGTGTCCAAGGGTTATGGTTTGTATGATATGTAGCGTCCCTTTAACAAGAGTGTTCAGTGTCTGAGGGTTATGGTTTGTACGGTATGTAGTAGCGTCCATTTATCAAGAGTGGTCAGTGTCAAAGGGTTACGATTTGTATGGTATGTAGCGTCGCTTTAACAAGAGTTCAGTGCTCAAGGGTTATGATTTGTACGGTATGTAGCGTCGCTTTAACAATAGTGTTCAGTGTCCAAGGGTTATGGTTTGTATGGTATGTAGCGTCCCTTTAAAAAGAGTGTTCAGTGTTCAAGGGTTATGATTTGTACGGTATGTAGCGTTGCTTTAACAAGAGTGTTCAGTATCCAAGTGTTATGATGTGTATGGTATGTAACGTCGCTTTAACAAGAGTGTTCAGTATCCAAGTGTTATGGTTTGTACGGTATGTAGCGTACCTTTAACAACAATTATTCAATGTTCCAAGAGTTATGATTTGTACGGTAAGTTGCGTCGCTTTAACAAGAGTGGACAGTGTCCAAGGGTTATGGTGTGTACGGTATTTGGTGTCGCTTTAACAAGAGTGGTCAGTGTTCAAGGGTTATGGTTTGTACGGTATTTAACGTCCCTTTAACAAGAGTGTTCTGTGTCCAAGGGTTATGATGGGTACGGTATGTAGCGTCCCTTTAACAAGAGTGTTCAATGTCCAAGGGTTATGATTTGTACGATATGTAGCGTCCCTTTAACAAGAGTGTTCAGTGTTCAAGGGTTATGATTTGTACGATATGTAGCGTCCCTTTAACAACAGTGTTCAGTGTTCAAGAGTTATGATTTGTACGGTATGTAGCGTCCCTTTAACAAGAGTGTTCAGTGTCCAAGGGTCGTGCTTTGTAAGGTGGTAGCGTCGCATTAACAAGAGTGTTCAGTGTTCCAAAGGTTATGATTTGTACGGTATGTAGTGTCGCTTGAACAAGAGTGTTCAATGTTTCAAGGGTTATGATTTGTACGGTATGTAGCGTCCCTTTTATAAGAGTGGTCAGTATCCAACGGTTATGGTTTGTACGGTATTTGAAGTCGCTTTAACAAGAGTGGTCAGTGTTCAAAAGTTATGGTTTGTACGGTATGTAGCGTCGCTTTAACAAGTGTGGTCAGTGTCCAAGGTTAATGATATGTACGGTATGTAGCGTCGCTTTAATAATAGTGTTCAATGTTCCAAGAGTTATGATTTGTACGGTAAGTTGCGTTGCTTTAACAAGAGTGGACAGTGTCCAAGGGTTATGGTGTGTACGGTATTTGGTGTCGCTTTAACAAGAGTGGTCAGTGTTCAAGGGTTATGGTTTGTATGGTATGTAACGTCACTTTAACAAGAGTGTTCAGTGTTCCAAGGTTATGGTTTGAACGGTATGGAGCGTCCCTTTAGCAATAGTGTTCAGTGTTCAAAGGGTTATGGTTTGTACGGTATGGTGCGTCGCTTTAATAAGAGTGTTCAGTGTTCCAAAGGTTATGATTTGTACGGTAGGTAGCGTCGCTTTAACAAGAAGGATCAGTGTTCCAAGGTTATGGTTTGTACGGTATGTAGCGTCGCTTTAACAAGAGTGTTCAGTGTCCAAGAGTTATGGTTTGTACGGTATGTAGCGTCAATTTAACAAACGTTGACAGTGTTCAAGGGTTATGGTTTGTACGGTTTGTAGCGTCGCTTTAACAAATGTGGTCAGTGTTCAAGGGTTATGGTCTGTACGGTATTTGGCGTCGCTTTAACAAGAGTGGACAGTGTTCAAGGGTTATGGTTTGTACGGTTTTTGGCGTCGCTTTAACAAGAGTAGTCAGTGTTCAAGGGTTATGATTTGTACGGTATGCAGAGTCGCTTTAACAAGAGTGGTCAGTGTCCAAGGGTTATGGTTTGTTTGGTGTGTAGCGTTGCTTTAACAAGAGTGTTCAGTCTTCAAGGGTTATACTTTGTACGATATGTATCGTCGCTATAACAAAAAGGGTCGGTGTTCAAGGGTTATGATTTGTACGGTATGTAGTAGCGTCGCTTTAACAAGATTGGTCAGTGTCCAAGGGTTATGGTTTGTTTGGTGTGTAGTGTTGCTTTAACAAGAGTGTTCAGGCTTCAAGGGTTATACTTTGTACGGTATGTAGCGTCGCATTAACAAGAGTGTTCAGTCTTCAAGGGTTATGGTGTTTACGGTATGTAGCATCGCATTAACAAGAGTGTTAAGTGTCCAAGAGTTATGATTTGTACGGTATGTAGCGTCGCATTAACAATAGTGTTCAGTGTCCAAGAGTTATGATTTGTACGGTATGTAGCGTCGCATTAACAAGAGTGTTCAGTGTCCAAGAGTTATGATTTGTACGGTATGTAGCGTCGCATTAACAAGAGTGTTCAGTGTCCAAGAGTTATGGTGTGTACGATATGTAGCGTCGCATTAACAAGAGTGTTCAGTGTCCAAGAGTTATGCTTTGTACGGTATGTAGCGTCGCATTAAGAAGAGTGTTCAGTGTCCAAGAGTTATGGTGTGTACGGTATGTAGCGTCGCATTAACAAGAGTGTTCAGTGTTCAAGGGTTATGGTGTGTACGGTATGTAGCGTCGCATTAACAAGAGTGTTCAGTGTCCAAGAGTTATGATTTGTACGGTATGTAGCGTCGCATTAACAAGAGTGTTCAGTGTCCAAGAGTTATGATTTGTACGGTGTGTAGCGTCCCATTAACAAGAGTGTTCAGTGTCCTAGAGTTATGGTGTTTACGGTTTGTAGCGTCGCATTAACAAGAGTGTTCAGTGTCCAAGAGTTATGATTTATACGGTATGTAGCGTCGCATTAACAAGAGTGTTCAGTGTCCAAGAGTTATGATTTGTACGGTATGTAGCGTCGCTTTAACAAGAGTGTTCAGTGTCAAAGAATTATGATTTGTACGGTATGTAGCGTCCCTTTAACAAGAATGTTCAGTGTCCAAGGGTTATGATTTGTACGGTATGTAGCGTCCCTTTAACAAGAGTGTTCAGTGTCCAAGGGTTATGATGGGTACGGTTTGTAGCTTCCTTTTAACAAGAATGTTCAGTGTCCAAGAGTTATGATTTGTACTATATGTAGCGTCCCTTTAACAAGAGTGGTTATTGTTCAAGGGTTATGATTTGTACGATATGTAGCGTCCCTTTAACAAGAGTGTTCAGTGTTCAAGGGTTATGATTTGTACGATATGTAGCGTCCCTTTAACAAGAGTGTTCAGTGTTCAAGAGTTATGGTTTGTACGGTATGTAGCGTCCCTTTAACACGAGTGTTCAGTGTCCAAGGGTCGTGCTTTGTAAGGTGGTAGCGTCGCATTAACAAGAGTGTTCAGTGTTCCAAAGGTTATGATTTTTACGGTATGTAGCGTCCCTTTAACAAGAGTGGTCAGTATCCAACGGTTATGGTTTGTACGGTATTTGACTTCGCTTTAGCAAGAGTGGTCAGTGTTCAAAGGTTATAGTTTGTACGGTATGTAGCGTCGCTTGAACAAGAGTGTTCAATGTTCCAAGGGTTATGATTTGTACGGTATGTAGCGTCCCTTTAACAAGAGTGGTCAGTATCCAACGGTTATGGTTTGTACGGTATTTGACGTCGCTTTAGCAAGAGTGGTCAGTGTACAAAGGTTATGGTTTGTACGGTATGTAGCGTCGCTTTAACAATAATGGACAGTGTCCAAGGGTTATGGTGTGTACGGTATTTGGTGTCGCTTTAACAAGAGTGGTTGGTGTTCAAGGGTTATGGTTTGTACGGTATGTAACGTTACTTTAACAAGATTGTTCAGTGTTCCAAGGTTATGGTTTGTACGGTATGGAGCGTCCCTTTAACATGAGTGTTCAGTGTCCAAAAGTTATGATTTGTACGGTATGTAGCGTCCCTTTAACAAGAGTGTTCAGTGTCCAAGAGTTATGCTTTGTACGGTATGTAGCGTTGCTTTAACAAGAGTGTTCAGTGTCTAAGAGTTATGATTTGTACGGTATGTAGCGTCCCTTTAACAAGAGTGTTCAGTGTCAAAGAGTTATGATTTGTACGGTATGTAGCGTCCCTTTAACAAGAGTGTTCAGTGTCCAAGAGTTTTGATTTGTACAGTATGTAGCGTCGCTTTAACAAGTGTGTTCAGTGTCAAAGAGTTATGATTTGTACGGTATGTAGCGTCCCTTTAACAAGAGTGTTCAGTGTCCAAGACTTTTGATTTGTACGATATGTAGCATCGCTTTAAAAAGAGTGGTTATTGTTCAAGAGTTTTGTTGAAGCCGTTGAGGAGATATGTACAAAAATCATATTCTTAGGGATCTAACCACCAAATAAATAAGATTGTGTATTATTAAATATTTATTTAGTTTTATGCACATAACACTAAACGTTAACATCGATATCACACAATGTTTGTACATGGTCATTCAAATGTATGAGTTACAAGAGACTATCACAGAACACACAATATATTTAACTACTTACTATTCATAATGTTATAAATCGATTTATTAAACGTATGTTAAGAAAACACTTAAACTCTAACAAGAAGAAAAGAGCACAGTTGTGCAATTTAAAAAAACTCATAAAATATCGAATATCTTCTCTGAATAGATTAGAAAATTACTGATTTGCAGCTACACATAGAAGTTTATAAAAACAAATACATATTAAACAAAAGTATGGATTATTTACATGTTACTGTAATATATGGTGCATGCTTTGTAAATTACAAAGGTCAATAATATTTAGCGTCCATCCATAAACTGTTTCAAAAAGTATTAATCTGTATATCTAGTCACTTTACCATCTGTATTTTAGCAGGAGAACAGGCAGTGATGTGGATGTCATTATTTATCTTTATTTAACACAGAGAAATAAAATATTGGCAAACAAACGTCGTTTACTGTATAATGACTTTATTACTATTGCAGATTAAAATCTATCTTCTGTATTGCCGCTAAAAGATGATGATAGTAATGATAATATTAATAACCTATGATGAGGATAATGATGATGATAATGATAATAATGATTAACGTAATAATGGTGATGATGATAATCTCGATGATGAGGCTGCTTATGTATAAATTAGAATGATCACGATGATAGTGCTGCTGATGGTCATTATAATGATCACAATGATAAGGATGCTTATGTATAAATTATAATGATCACAATGATAATGATGCTTATGTATAAATTATGATGCTCACGATGATAATGATGCTTATGTATAAATTATAATGATCACGATGATGATGCTGCTTATGTATAAATTATTATGCTCACGATGATAATGATGCTTATGTATAAATTATAATGATCACGATGATGATGATGCTTATGTATAAATTATAATGCTCACGATGATAATGATGCTTATGGTCATTATAATGATCACGATGATAATGATGCTTATGTTTATTAAAATGATCACGATAATGCTGCTGCTTATGGTCATTATAATGATCATGATTATAACGTTGATGATGGTCATTATAATGATCACGATGATAATGTGCTGATGGGTCATTATAATAATCACGATGATAATGTGCTGAAGGTCATTATAATGATCATAATGAGAATGCTGCTTATGGTTCTAATAATGATCATAATGAAAATACTGATGCTGAAAATGATAATAAATCATGCAATAACAAGCTGTAATGCTAAAGTTGATGTTTTCCTTGAAAACTGAGATCAATTGTACGCAGTGAAGAAGTATTTCACAGAAACTAACTCCCAGTCATTAAAAGTATATTAATTCTTTGTCACATCGTTGTTACGAGATGTTCCATTGATCGAAACAGACCATGTAAAGTCAAACAAATCCGATGAAACTCCCCATTTCTCTCAGGTTTTTGCCACTGTATATTAACCTTTTCATCACGTCTACGGAAGCCCAAAGTGGTCAGTAGAGACGGATACTTTGAATATATATTGTTCAGCTGACACCGTAATTCCTCCTCAATTCCGCATCCGGCACCCAATATGTCAACCTAAAATTATGATAACTATATAATACCACTGACATGTGGAGATGTGTCAAAGATGACTATTAAAGTAATGGCTTGATAACTTTTGATAACGTCATATCAAATTTGGTAATTGGTTAAATACACTTACAGAAAATACAGGCAATAATTACATAGTTTAATGCATGGAACCAATTAGGCAAAATTATTTCTCAAATAGTTCGATCAACAAGACAATTTCATGTCTCATTACACATTTGCGTCCCTTTGAAATATTTTAAAAATGGTTCATAGGAGCTGTGATTTCTTGCTGCAGAGCGAAAGACGACATAGGCATATACTGCAGTAAGACATCACTGGTGTTAAAATAGACATCACTGATGTTAAAATAGACATTACTGATGTTGAAATAGACATCACTGATGTTAAAATATAGACATCACTGGTGTTAAAATAGACATCACTGATGTTAAAATAGACATCACTGGTGTTAAAATAGACATCACTGATGTTAAAATAGACATTACTGATGTTAAATAAAAGTGACGTGTATAGGATTTTAACTGATACATGACATTGTATTTATGAGTAGTTAAGGACTTCTTATTTTAAAAAAAAAACAAACATAAGGGTGTCACTTTACGGTCATTATAAAAACAAGCTGGTCAACCAATTATTGTGAATTTTTATGTGTGGATACATTCCTGCTGTGAAAAATAAATTCTATGTGGATATTTTTCACGTGGAAAATCTAGACCTTATATTTAGAACAAAAAACAAAATTCAGCTGTGTAGTGAGACCTGAATTTGATATTCAAACTTACGGAGTTGTAAAGATGCGTTCCTTCCCAGTCTTCAATGGTCAACTAGCAGCTGCAAGTTTGTCCAAGTCAACCCTGACGTAAAGAAATATACATTAAATCATTTGAACATAAGTTGTAGTGACATATAAATGTTTACAGCAAGACGGCATTTAATTGTCTCGTTTATGGTGACAGTAATAAACCCATACACGTATATCGGTTTGAAATATATATATATATCGAATTACTTAACTGTGAGGTAAAATCTATGATCGGAGGGTCGTTGGCTCGATCCTCTGCCACGGCTATGTATGTGTAGGCGTCCTTAAGCAAGACATTTTTCCACATATGTGTAATACTTGTTCTATACAGGAAGATTTCAAGCGTGAATTGTAAAAGTTGTACCTTGTTTCACTAAAGTAAAATAAATAAGTTTAAATTAACTGTGAAATTAATTTGTTAACGCGACAAAAAACAAGTATTACTCTTTTAAAGTGACATGTAAGGTATTTGGGCGAGTTAGTTTTCTTACCCAGCATGGCCTTGCATTAGAACTGCAAAATCCTTCCAAGGTTTCAACTGCCGTCTGCTTCCCTATGCTTACGTCGACGTAGTTGATATCCCGAACACTGCCAGGCGAAGTAAGGTCAAAGTTTAGTCCCGTCATGACGTTCATCCAATCAGAGCAGTTCAAACAATCAGGGGCGGAGTTTGTTTCAATACATACAGATCCTCCAAATCCAACCTTCTGACAAAGTTTTCAGTCCAGCGTTCTGCCTTAAATACCAACAGAATAATATTAGTAGTTACAAGTGGATACAAGACCTAGTGGATACAAAATGTAGTAAATATCATACACAGACTAAACATGATTTCGTCAATGTAAAGATACCAAACATATGAAATATCAATCATAATTGATACTTAAATATATTTGATACAAAATTATAATAATAATAATAATAATAAAAAGGAAATTACCTAACAAAACGGATAACAACATGTTTGGATACAAAATAATGTCTTAGTAATACCAAACATGAATGGATAACAATAACTACTTTATTTTCAGACGGTAGCTCATTAAGACAAAACGTTCATATTAATACCTTCATTCTTATTTTCAATGAGGCCTTCAGTGCTAGGCTTTTAAGTCAACGACGACTAGTATGAGAGAAAAGATCTTACATTTGACTGCAGAAACACTCAATGTTTTTCTCACGAATACTTCCTGACTTGTCACTCCGTAACATAAACAGAAGAGTGTCTCGCCATCTTGGTGTGGTGTCGGCTGTGGTATTTAGTAATTTAAATATCGCTTCATGACCACTTTCTTCTTCTTGTTCATTTTGTTCTGTGATATGGCCTTAAAATGAAAATAAAAATACTGACGACACGGACAGAAATATGGCTGTATGGACTTAGATGCAAACATGCGTGCATGTTCAGAACATAGGCGGGTTTAGAAAGAGAGAGTGGGACCCTCCCCCGTTTACCTGAGAGATTTCCGGAATATCAAAAGTGTACCGATTTCAATGAAAATGATGAAAAACATAAGATACATTGGATGCCACCCGTCTGGACATTTTGGAAGCCTCTCTACGATTTACACAATCCGTATTGTACCCCCACAATCCGTATTGTACCACACAATCCGTATTGTACCCACACAATCCGTATTGTACCCCCACTGCTACCACGACTGACAGGGCTGATTCTACCCACGCAGAATATTTCTTTTAATGAAATGCGATACAGTTTTTGAGTGTATGTATGATAAGACAACAATAACCGTGGCACGAAAAATGCTATTTTCTTTATATACATGCTTTTTTCCATTACTAATGTTCCTGAAACATAAAGGCGATACCATGTGACACCCATGTCCTTCATGTAAATAAAATATCTGTGATATTAATTGAAAACATTTCATTTGCATTTTTAAAACCACATTGTGCAGAAAACATATTTTTAATTCATTTGCCTACCATATTGACGGACATCTTGAATATTTTTTATCAAAATGCTCAATGGTGACAATGTCATCAAATTTATTTTTCAAAAGCAAATGTCTTTACTAACTTAATCACTAAAAAATTACTATAACTTTCATGTACGGTTCAGAGAGGTACCTGCCAACCAAAATCAATAAATACTGGTCATATTACATAAGGGAAGTAACCGTAGCATTACTAAATACCGAAAACCTTGCACGTGTTGTCTCCCTTAGATTTGAATGCGCCCTTTTCTTATACGGAAACGTTCTTGCAAAATTATACACGTTTAAAATAATTTAATTGCAACTGTGTTGGGCTACAAGTTAACAACATTAGCATCATTAGTTAAAGTTCTCACGGAAATCGCCAAGCAATATTCCCATTAATTGTAATTTATATGAATAACAAGAGGTTATTTAAGAAGATACATTTTACAATTTTTAACATTTCTTCTTTTTTCATCGGCTTTTTATCATTTTAGAGAAAATGGAATGTCATGTTTCACATTTTTTTAATGGTACATGTAAATGAAGCGCGCGCATCTCCCAAATACAACATTTTGAAGCACATGTGCCTTTGGTTAATTTTATGGTAAATTATATAAATCTCTTTGCTGCAGGGTTCTTATTTGTTTTGATGTGTTAATTCTTATTCGATTAATGGAAAATAACGCAATCATTCATTTAAGCGTTTTTGCACAGAAAGGGCAGGGATTGAATTCCGAGGCTTTCGTGTTTTACCAGTAAGAAAATAATAGTATGTTTACGCAGTTTCAGGAGAAATAGCTATAAATTTACCAGATTAGGAATTTTAAGTAATGAAAATTAAAGTTATCTTTCTTGCCGATTAAATTCTATTTCAAGCTATGGCGTCCGTTATTTACACGACTAGTTAGGCACCCATCGAACTTTGAATGAGCCCTATGTATTTTACATGTAATTTCCTTGCTAAACTATTTCCCCCAGTATATCAAATTATTTAGAAAGATGTAAAACATTTGCATACAGTTTCATCATGTCAGGTCCTTATAGCTCAGCCGGTAACACTTTCGTATTCCCTCCCGGCAACAGTCACAGTAAGATGATTGGACATGTATACTAAACGAAAAAGCTCACCCACCACTTTTGTTGTTCCAATATTTTTGTCAAAATATTAAGTAAAATCTGTTTTCGACAATTACTGTGAAGTTTGAATATACAGAAATGGTCATTGTTATCCTAAATATTCTTATTCAAGTCCAGATTTCAAGGATACAGGTTTGCTACTTTTTGAGAAAATACATAAAATGTCAGGTGGCGGGTTAGATATATAAATCGTCAGGTGGCGGGTTAGATACATAAGTCGTCAGGTGGCGGGTTAGATACATAAATCGTCAGGTGGCGGGTTAGATACATAAATCGTCAGGTGGTGGGTTAGATACATAAATCGTCAGGTGGCGGGTAAGATACATAAATCGTCAGGTGGTTGGTTAGATACATAAATCGTCAGGTGGCGGGTTAGATACATAAATCGTCAGGTGGCGGGTTAGATACATAAGTCGTCAGGTGGCGGGTTAGCTGTTCTGTTCAGTATATATCCCGTCAGTAACTTGCAGCGATAGTATGCGTCAAGTACTTGCTGGCGGATCCCATGAACGATTCGGAGCGCTGGCCGAAATACTGTTGAAAAAAAAAAACACGACGCAAAATCCCATACAAACAAACAATACTGTTTCAATGGGATCGTTGGATTATAAACCGTGCGGGTATACGGATTCAAGAGCAACTATTCGTTTATATCACTTGTGTATACATGACATATATCGTATTCGGATTCAGTAGTCAGTTTAGATGTTTAGATAACATTGTTTGAATAGCAGTATTTACTTATATGAGGATAACATTAAAGAGGAGAAAATGTACATAGTGTTTGACCTACCTACAAGTGGTCCCCAATCTTGCTTCTCGAGTTCTCTTGGCTTGTAGTGGCCTTGTTTCTGAATAATGAGAATAAACGAAATTAATCAAACAAAATAACATTGAATATAGGGAAAATGTTACAGAAAGGAGTGGGATGATAGGACACTATATATATATATATACATTGTTAGTTTATACTTATATATTTTAGTTCGATTGCGAAGAAAGACCAAAGCGTATATGAACCGTTTCCGAGTTCGCTTCCTGGTAGAACCAGTACTGAGTGTGTGTTTGTTTAGAGTCGTCGGGTCGGGCTTTGTTCTGAACCAGCAACCTCTGTCGTGAGCAACCAACACTCTTTCCACTACACAACCACCCCACTTCAAGTGTTAAATAGAAAGAGACTTTTGCTTAAGGAGGCCATAGTTTCACTCTACAATAACACTGATAAACGACATTGTTTCTCATTATCATTCTTCTCTCACCGTTGACTCAAGTGGGAAAGTTATAAGTTACTTGCAGGGATGGGGTGTGCTAGAGTACTGGTTAACCTTTCATGATCCCTTTCATGATTTCAGGAAACAGTAGTTAGGAAATCGTCTGTTAGCCCTCGATGGCATAAAAATGACGCTAAATATTCAACCAATAATTTACAATAACATCTTAAGTGGGGCGGTATGGAGCCAGAATGAAAATACATAAGTTGAGATATAAAACACTTAAACTCAACCATGGTAATAATTATGTTGATAGCATGCAGCTGAAAGTATGTCGTATACATAATAAACAAGTGTTACAAACAAGTGTACAGTGTTCATGAACAGCCACATGCCAATAAGAACTATATTATTACAGTAAATAATGTAAATGAAAGGCAGACATAAAGGAAATGCTAATGACCGATACTACACACACACACACACACACATATATATATATGGAGATAATTATTTGTGAATAACCAAGACATAAATGTACAGACCAGACAACGGCGAGTGCGCCTAGCTACAATGTAAACCATAGATAGAAAACCATACAATATCAAGGCCTCTTCCAAACCAATAAATTTGGTGTCGACCATGCCTTGTATACTATGGAATTACATGCAACACATCTGGACAGGGTGGACATACATGAACTGATAGCTTTATATGAGCAGGATCCAGTTAAGGATTCATGACTACTCATATGCTATATAAAGGACATATTTATAAACCCGTTGGATCATATAGATACAGTGAACTCATATATATTTAATTTCATAAAGGGAGATAATTAAATTCACAACAAATGAATTATGGTACGGCCGATGTGCGGAGGACCAGATATGGAAGTTAGATACGCGGAGGGGCTAAATGTGAGAAGTTATATATGCAGAGACTAGACATTAGAAGGCAGGTATACGGAAGGCAAGATATGGTATGCGGAAGACAAATGTGCGGAAGATTAGAAATAGAAATGCAGAGCTAGATTTTGGGGAGGCTAGATAATAGCAGACCTAAATATGGAATGACAGATATGGAAGGGCAAATATTGTCGGGCTGGAACGGCAGAACAAGATATAAATCTATCTAAACCAGCCATATATTAATATATGAAAAAAGACTGAGAAGTTATGTCAGTAAATGTCACGAATTACTACATTACAGCAGAGACATAGACACATGATTACAGATATAATTTTGAGTGTATGGATAATGTAACGTGATAAGCTGAATTGAATACCTCTACTCTCAAAATCGTTAGAAAGATAAAATCATATTTTATCTAACACATCGTTGGATATAAATCGGTATATTGTATATATAAATATTACCCACAAAACCTGGTGAAACTATTCTGTTTACATTGTTGTATGCTATTATTGCGACAATTGTTAAGTATTGTTAGTGTATTTACTTATATCAAACATATGTTTGGCTATTTCTGCAGTATGTAGAAGAGAGAAACGTTAAACAGCAGTCCGACTTTCTCAGTCGATAAATCATTCGCCCTTATACTGAAAGGTCTGGTTTCGGACTGGATGCATATTTCTTCCTGTTACACTTGGCACCCAGTGTGGGCCTGTCAGTCTGCGACTTATTGTTTGGAGCGCATTTTTCGGCCGAATGTTGTTGTGTTTTGTTTGTGTATTTTTGCTTTTATAAATGCAATGTCAGCAGTATATTTTAACAAGGTTTCAGAAGATCACATATCTTTAGTGGTAAATACAATGTTTCACTATAAAAAGCTGTCAAGTAAAACAAATCTTACAGTAAAACAGAATTGGAATGAAAAATAAATCATAAATTTATTGTTGCTAAAACAACAAACATGTAGATATTAACAACAACGTTTGGTTAATTTAAAATATCATGATAAAACCATCAACATTTTTAATATATGCACTTTACACTTATTAAATCGAAGTTTTGATAAGATGTCGGGATCTTTATTTTTTCAAAATGTTCATCCATCAAATTTGGCATTCAGTTGAGAGTGTTGAAGATATAAGGCGTATTGCTGTTAACGAGAGTGTATAGCAATAAAACAGAAGTTTCATGTAACAATATACGAGTATAATTACCCTTAAAAACACGTTCTTCAATATTCCGTCCACATCATCCAGACCCTCTTTGTCAGTTGATGTTGCTGATTCAACACCAGGTATAATTCCGTCTGTTTTTTCTTCTGTAACACCATTTTCCGCCTCATTTGATTCCTCTTTGTCTTTTATTTCCTTCTCAACATCAAGAAAATCCACGCCGATTCCTTCAACCCTGTTTTCATTCTTTGCTTGATCACGTTTAGTGAACTTTGAGCCATATTTCTCTATTTCTTTCTCTCTGTCGCAGATAACCACACCTGTACCATTTTTAAGTAATTCTGACATGATATCTTTCTTTCCACACTAAACTTACTGAATACCAAATTTCAACTATCCAATATGGGCACACACGTTTAGACAATCGTCAGATAATTGTTAAGGTAAACTGTAATTTGATCTGCAGAACGTCTATATGTTTAACCTTTTTTTTTTTCAAATGGTCTAATATATATATCAACGAAACCACTCTATTTATAAAGCCAGGTCAGTATTACAGCCAGGTCACCACCTATCGGTCACTTTTCGGAATTCCATATTACAGATATATTTTGCTGGGAAAAAATGACTAAAGCAGTACACTAATTGTGCAATTATTCCATTTCGTGTATGTGCTACGACTCCATTTTATAACTACAAAAGGCTAACAAAAATATTATAAATTATGAATAGAAACACAATATTTGTATTGTGCTATTTAACATGACCCATTAAACCGACTGTTGTGACTTATAAACTACCCGTATGTGCTAAATATAGGTATGGCTTAAATACCCGGACTATTCACGAGGACAACCACGCCATATGAGTTTGATATGTAAATATAAGTAAAATACATATTCATTTTAAAGGTGCACTGTCACCAATACTAAGTCGAGCTTTCATGTTTACAACATCGCAGTTTAAATTAATATAGATACTGTGTATAACTGCTGTAACTGTTTGATCTTTTTTTTGTAAACTATAACCAGGCTCCTATTTTACCAAGATTATACTTAAATACTTAGAAAAGCAGCCAGGTGATCATGATTTTGACGTTTCAGTAAAACTGATTTCGTTGATATTGATTATATAGTAGATATATAAATAAACCGATTGGGTGCTCCGTGGTCAAGTGGTCTCGGGCGCTGTCTCAAGGGCATTTACATCTCACACTGTAGCGATTCGGACTATCATTCCATGGGTCGTGAGTTTAAATCCCCGCCCGACCAGTCGCTGTGATGATTGATATACGACATTGCATTTTATAATCATTCGTCTCTCACTGCTGTTTCAAGAAGTAAAGTTATCAATTACTTGCAGAGATGGAATGTGCTCGAGTACAGGTTAACCTTCCAGGATCCCAGGCAACAGTGGTTAGGTTAACTGATCGTCTGTTAGCCCTCGATTGTATAAAATGACGCTAAAGATTCAATCTTACTTCTCACCGCTGAGGTTGAAGGTTCGAGGTGCTTCTACAAAGACTGATTCTGAGGTCGTCCTCAACCAATTAAATTGGATATGCCATAAAAATTATATAATCTGAAATGTGTTGAAAACGGCTTTAAACCCTATTCAAAAATATGGATAATAGAAAATATCTGGATAGTACACCAGATAAAAAACATAGTTGTTGCAAAGAAATCAATGTCATATTATAGTGGCGTTTAAATCCTATCCGCTCTCAACATTGATGATACGATTACGCCAGCTGTTGCAGGTTCAATCTCCAGTTCCGCCCGATGCCTCTCAAATAACAGCACTCCGTACTACTGGTGCAGAAAGCAGACTCGGGGACGGTTTGTATAGACCTTGAGTATTTTTTTCGCAATCGTGGTAAAATAAATAAGTTAATATTAAACATTAAGAAATGAGTTTAGTTTCATCTATAAAACGGTTTTACTTTATTTACAAACGGGAATGTAAAATTGATTCATATTTAAAATCAAAATAACCTTCTTCTTTTTTCGTGTGAAACTTTATTGACCTAAAGGTTGTCATCGACGTAGCCTGATATGATAAGGCGTGGGTGGACAGCTTTTTTAATATTTGGATATTTGGACTGCGTTTCACAAAAAAACTTACGACAAAAATCGACGTAAACGTAAACCAACGCTTATTCATAATATTTTTAATATTCATCCAAATGAACCCAAAGTTGGCTCAAATACAATCACTTAAAATGTAAATGAAAATTTAAACATTCCACGAAAAAAATGTCAAATTGACTTACTGTCATTTTTATCGTAAGTCATTTTGTGAAACACAGCCATGATCTGTCTCGAGAGACGCAAAAAAAAATGTCAAAAGGCTCCTTAGAGACGTGCAATATGTCGCACTATCATCGACCATGCTTTCATATCTAGCCTCGCGTAGTACTTAATACCCTATATCTACATATCATAATGTACTTTGATAATTGTATACATTATATATAATGACATAGCAGGAAAGTTTAAAGTCCACATAACTCAGCTGGAATGCGTTGAATCATGAACATGTGAAGTATTGTAATAGAAAATACCTGTAAAAAAAGGAATCATATGATTGACGTGTGATGTCGGATATAGACAAAAAATTATTTGAAATGTGTGAAAACTGGAAAACTTTTATCAGTCTGGGTCATATTAAATACTGAAAATACGAAAGTAGTTGAGTAGGCGGAATAAATGGTCGTAGTCATTGTCGTGGTTAATGGGGCATAGATTGTTGCAGCAGAAGGAGCGGAACTAGGTGTAGTAGTATTTGTGGGGCGGTCGTTTTTAGTAGTAGTATCTTAGAAGTGGTAGGTAGGTAGGTAGTTGCAGCAGTAGTAGTATTATCAGTAGCAGCAGCAGTAGCAGTAGTAGTAGATGTATAACACTAATAGTAGTAATTATGTTACCGCCATGTGTATGTCCCAGGAAACAGTGGTAAGGTTAACTGATCGTCTGTTAGCCCTCGATGGCATAAAAATGACGCTAAATATTCAATCAATCAAAAAAACCATATACACTGAAATACTATTTTTGCCAAAATATAACTAATAAATGTGTTTGTAAAGGCGTACATGTATATTTGGGTTTCCCTATGACTCCTTCTCACAGCAACGCCAGAGCAGATGGAATTTCCATTAGTACGTTGGTCACGAGAGATGACTTGTCGTTATAGATTTAAATAAAAACTTGGCTATACACGGGAGTCACGAGAAAAACTAATTTATATTATTGATTAAAGGGGCTCATGGCAATGTACGTACATTTTTAATTGTTTGTATATCTGAAAATATTTATCAATATAATGTAGCCATGATTTAATAAGCATAATGCATATACTATTGTTTTATTTTGGCAAAAACGGGCCCGGTTAGCTCAGTCGGTAACAATCACTCAATGGTCGTGAGTTTGAGTCCCCGCCCGGCCATAATATCGCTGATGAATGATACAAGACATTGCGTCTCATTGCCGTTCGTCTCTCACCTCTGATTCAAGTGGGAAAGTTACTTGCGGTTGTTGGTATACTATTCAATATTCCAGGATCCCAGGAAAAAGAAGTGTAACAACACTGCTAGTTTTAAATAATGAACGAACCTGTTTATATTTTATTTTATATTAAGTTTCAGATAATAATACCTAAAGATTGACATCGTCATATTTAAATACATTCTTTACCACCATTTTTATCTAAATAATAGCTAAGTAATAGTGGTCGTTGCGGCCGTTTGGCAAACAGCTTTTAATTTAAATATTTTGAAATTTCAGTAAAATAGTAGAAATATGATTAATTACTTCCTTCAAATTCGCCACATACTATTCACACACTATAATTATTGTCATTTAGTCATGACGTTTTTGCGTTTTTATTAATTGGGAAAGCTGGGTCCGATTACCACAGTTGGTAGCGCTTCTAACCTTCAATGAAGGCCCGACCACAGTCTACATATAATGATTATTATATGACATTGCGTTTCCATGTCATTTATCTCTCACCGCTGATTCATGTGGGAAAGTATTCCGTTACTTGTGGAGATTAATGTGCTCGAGTACTGGTTAACCTTCCAGGATCTCAGGAACGAGTGGTTAGTTTTTCTGATCGTCTGTTAGCCTTCGATGGCATAAAAACTAAGCTAATTATTCAAACACAACATCAAACAAACATTTACAGTGCAACACGTTCCCTGCAACCTAGACCAACACCACAGTACATCTATAGCACAATCAATAAACACACATTCAAAACAAGCTTTTAAAAATGGACTAAATACATATATTTATCTTATGTTGTATTTTGGCATTGTTTTGTGTTTTAATACTATTAAAACTTGCTTTGGCTGTTCATGTATTTATAATATCACGGATTTGTGCTGACACAAAATACCACTCAGTAGTGATAGTGAGCTATGTAAATAAAATAAAAGTGTATTTCAAATTTAAATATTAGGGATCCCAGTTTACTATTTCCCAATAAATAATCCAATATGCCAACATTCAACTTTCACACACTGAAGACTTCAATCCAATTTAAGGCTTATAATATTTATCCAAAAGTTTCAATTTGCAATTTTCATGTGTGAAAAAATAGTTTCTATTTTGTTTTTAGCATCGCTTTCAACTGACATGTTGCCTTATCACAACCGCGATTGTCGATAAAAAGTTGTTTTGAGATGGGGCGTCGGGTAGTGCGTATATTAGCCTGATTAAATAAGGCGTGAATGGACAGCTTTTTTTTATTATTTTGAGATTTGATCTTCTGTCGGGAGACGCAAAATAAAACTCGTTAAAAAGCTCCATAAAGGCGTGCAATGTGTCGCACTATGCGTGTACATGCATATCACAACCGTGACTGTCGATAAAAAGTTGTTTTGAGATGGGTCGCGGGGTAGTGCGTATCCATGCATATCACAACCGCGACTGTCGATAAAAAGTTGTTTTGAGAATGGGCGTTAGGTTGTTATGGGTCGTGGGTTGTGATATCCGTGACTGTTGATAAAAAGTTGTTTTGAGATGGGGCGTTAGGTTGTTATTGGTCGTGAGTTGGAATATCCGTGACTGTTGATAAAAAGTTGTTTTGAGATGTGTCGCAAGGTAGTACGTATGCATGCATATCACAACTGTGACTGTCGATAAAAAGTTGTTTTGATATGGGGCGCTAGGTTGTGATGGGTCGTGGGGTGGGATATCCGTGACTGTTGATAAAAAGTTGTTTTGAGATGGGTCGTGGGGTAGTGCGTATGCATGCATATCACAACCGTGACTGTCAATAAAAAGTTGTTTTGAGATGGGGCGCTAGGTTGTGATGGGTCGTGGGGTGGATTATCCGTGACTATTGATAAAAAATTGTTTTTAGATGGGTCCCGTGGTAGTGCGTATGCATGCATATCACAACCTTGACTGTCGATAAAAAGTTGTTTTCAAATGGGGGGCGCTAGGTTGTGATGGGTCGTGGGGTGGGATATCCGTGATTGTCGATAAAAAGTTATTTTGAGATGGGGCGCTAGGTTGTGATGGGTCGTGGGGTGGGCTATCCGTGACTGTCGATAAAAAGTTGTTTTGAGATGGGACGCGGGGTAGTGCGTATCCATGCATATCACAACCGTGACAGTCGATAAAAAATGTTTTGAGATATAAAATATACTGAGCCAAAAAAGAAAATCCCCACTCTATATATCTATCATTATAAAAAAAGGAGTATACATTCGGATTTAATTTTTTAATAGAAGTAAAGAACAATTTATTCTTGAAGTCATGTACCAATTTGAAGCAGCTGCTATATGTCTTTCATCGATAAAAATGGACCGAAATGACGTAGGGGTCGATTTCGGAAGTAACAACGGTTTTGATAAATCTGCACTTTTAATCGGGAAAGTTTAAAACTCAATTTTATGGGATTTTTCTGCAGTGAAAATGTGATGTGGGTTGCATTAAAAGATTTAATATCTCATGTGTCCGCCGTGTTGCCCATGCTGCCGACGTAAAGCTGTACGTGCGGCGTCGGTAAATTGTCCCATTCAGCCTGTAAGGCTGCTGAAAGGTCCTGCACCGTGTTGATTGCATAATTTCGTCTAACGCGGCGTCCTAACTCATCCCATATGTGTTCGATGGGATTTCAAGGGATTATATTGGCATATTACTGTCAATTCCCTGTCCTAAATACACACGCCCAGCATGAAGATACACTTATAACTTAGAGATATAAGCATCTTAAGTGTCTAATTGCATTACCTCTTTATTACAAACATCGGGTTTCTGAAGCCACGTTTTTGTTTTTGTTTACATTCGCCATTTTCAACGAACCGCTTTCAGGTTTCCGATCAATCATCCGATAACATCGTGAAGACTCGTCCCCGATCTCGTTTTCGAGGCTTCGTTCGGAAAGTTTACGGAGTTCAATGTAAACATTGCGCAATACTTTATTGCGGGACGTAATAAAGTTTTGGCCAATATTCAATTACTGTTAATTTGACAACTTTCAAGTAAATAAAGGTCATACGTCAATACATAAGCATTATTTTGTGCACACTGCATACAGGAAAAGTCTGGATTAATAGTGTGTCTGTGTTACTTGCCAACATAATCCCTTTAAGTCAGGACTATTCGCCGGCCAGTCTAAAACATTGTTATTATCCGCCAAAAAACGTCGAGTAAGTGCAGCTGTATGGGGAGGAGCGTTATCATGCGTGTGACGTTCGGTCCGTGGCGCTGAATAAAAGGAACAACTTCTGGTTCAAGAACATTATTGACGTAGGGCTGGGCATTGATGTTGCCTTCAATAACGATTAGGCGGGTCTTACGTACATCCATAATTCCAACCCAGACTAATACTGAACCTCCCCCAAAGCGGTCTCTCTCAATGACGCACGCCTCAGCGTAACGCTCCCCCGACGACGGTAAATTCTCTCACGTCCGTCGGCATGACATATATTGAATCGAGACTCTTCCGAAAACAATACTGATCTCTGATCAGCATGTCGGAAACGCCGGCGACGTCGGCACAAGTCGAGGCTCGCAGCCCGATGACGCCTGCTTAAAATTTGGCCAAAGTACGGTCTGTACGGACAAATCGGATCATCATTTTGTCGCAATCGGTTCTGAACTGTCTGTGCACTGATTCCATGCCGTCGCCCTGTTGCTAATGCCGACAGACGTCGGTTACGTAAGTGTTGAACCGTGATGTACAGATCATCGGCCGCAGTCGTCACACGTGGCCGACCGCTTCGGGGACGGTCCCAAACGTTTCCCCTGATCTTGAAACGTCTTCGCAAACGCTCAATTGTCTTATTCGTGCAGCCGAACAGCCGGGATACTTCGGCTACTGTAGAACCAGCATTCAGCATCCCGATCGCCTGATTTCTTTAGTCGTTATTTAGTCTTTGCATTGCAATTTGACTTTATTGTATGTGATCTTTTTGTATTATGCCTAATTTCTGGTCAATAAGTGCAGTCATATACCACCGGATATCGACCGTCGCTGCACGGAGCGCACGTGCAAAACAAGTAAATCGGGCCTCTCGGCTAAGCGCTTGGCTGATTATTGATTAAACCAACTTTGACAGGTACTCCAACGAATACATGTACATTATTTATAGCTTATATTGACAAATTTATAAATATTGAGGAAATAATTCAAAAAATAAAAGCGGGTACTTTCTTTTTTGGCTCGGTATATATAAATCATTGCTTTTTTTTCTTCTGTGCTTTTCTGAAGGTTAAGCGGGGCTGTAGTCTAATTGATCACATACAAGTTCTAAAATCTACAACAACTATACACACTCATTATACAAGTATTAAGTGGCAATACATAAAAAAAACACCTTCATTTTATGTTCAATTTTTACACAAATAGGTATAGCAGTATCAAAATATAATGTATATATTTCATGGTGGTCACTACACATTTTATCAAGTTTTTTTTTGTTTCCAACTTTTAGCCCATATTTCAAAACAAGCAAATATGCGTCATCTATCATATCTCAATGACTCAGCCATTTGTACAACCTGTTTTAAAGCTTTTGTCTCTATTGGGGACAAGATAGGAAGATTTGGCGATCAGATAACGAAGTATTATATCATCATTATTAGCCAACATAAATATGTGGGACAAACACCGTGTAAATCAATCATATCATAAATCTCCACGTGATTGTGATAGCGTTTGTTTGAGCATAAACTTGATACATGGAAACATTTTTTATTGATTGTTTAGTTATTTATTTCCTTGTCAAGTTACAATGGTCATGCTAGCAAAAAATATTTTTAACATGTTTACGCATCAAATCATATATTTACACCTATGAATTTGGTAATCATTAGTACTGCTACCATGGTTGTGTTTCACTATAAGTAGATACTTATACACTTATAAAAAAGTCTTGATGTTCATAAAACCAATTATAGGCATTTAAATTCGTTTTTAGCTAGGTTCGTGTTGGTGAAACTTGATCCCGGATATTCCATGGCTGAGCGGTCTAAGACGCTGTCGTTTAATGACATCTTACTTCTCATTGCCGAGGTTTTGGGTTCTAGCCCAGTTTTGAAAAAAAACCAACAACATAATGTGAGAAAGTCTGCAATTTACTTACAAGAGATGGTGGTTCTTCCCAGATACATTTCGACATCTTCCTCCATCAATAAAATTAGATATGCCATCTATACCCAGACATGTGATGAAGAGGCGTTGGACCCCATCAAACAGTTGAGTTGGTTTGACTCGGGCAGATACCAAAACAGAATGGGACAATAGTTATCCCACTTGTCCCCTTAAATCTCTTTGACTGTAATAAAAACGCCAGTGAAATTTCATGATAAGGTGGTTGGTTAATGAGACATGCGTTTGCAAAGAAATAACAATTATAACAAAATTTCCTTATTTGGGCAGATTAAAAAACTTTCAGTCATATCACTGCCACACTGGCGTATCATGCCACAGACACATGGTATGATACCCCACCAAGTCATACACTGACAACAGGCTGATCCAACCTGTAACTATCCTCTAAATGCTGAGCATCAGGAAAGGAAGCCTCTAGTATTATTTTCCAATGATCATTTTTGGTATGCCCCAGTCGTGGATCAAACCCTCAACCTTACTCCTGCAATGCAGATGCTCTACCACTAGTCCACTACTGTGATCTTTCCTATGCATGAAATGGCCATAAAATTTCTGCCTAAAATCAAAAACAGAATTGTTTCACTTGTTCCCGTGAATTCCTTTAATGGCAATGAAGTCGTATGTAAAGTTTCATTTATACACAAGAAGTGGTTACTTGGATATAAGCATAATTGAAAAATTTTAACCAACATAATTGGGACCGCATTTATGCCTAAAATCAAAATAGACTCCTTGAGTCACATGTAAGTTTCATTGCTGTATGGCTAGTGGTTACTATACTGACGTGAGTACAATAACTCTTTTCAAAACCTGAGCTAAAAACTGATAAAAATATGTTCTTAAATTGATAAGAAATCATTTGGTGTTGGTCAGTTTTTTTACTTGCAAACTGACCATAACATCTATAAATATTTGGAAATAGGAGCTATTTGAGATTGTCAAACAAGCCTATATAATTAGTGTCTGTAATAATTAAAACGATATTAGAAATACTGGTATGTCTGATGTAAGTTTTGATACAAGATTTAAGACACTAGTATAAACGTCATAACCTCGATAAAAATTGACAAGAAACTCACAACCATGTGCACAGCTAGTCCTCATAATTATACTCTGCAATAAGTTATAGAAGAAGTAGTCCGACAAAAACTATAACTACAGATGAAAGAACCAGGACAAGGAGGTACACAGCTGACACATGTTTAAAACATAAAATATTCAAACCCATGACCAGTCAATCTTCACCAAGATAATGTGCAGTCACCTTGATCAAGGTGATAAATCAATCTTTATTATGTACAGACCCACGATAGTGAAAACACACGGGTCTTTGTATAATTTTATAATTTCCATGATTTTGTTTCTCTCCATAATTTACAAACAAGAAATGTCACTGGTAAGTGTCGCATGCCCCCCTCCCCCAATTGGTCGTTGAAAAATAACAGTATGATTATGTAATAATAGGTAGCGAGTGATGAATATCAAGAGTAATGGACTGATGTTTCAGACTAAACATGCAATTTCATGTTAATTATATTAAAGCATGACCTTTACCTTTGTGTAACATTGACCTTGACATCTGATGTAATAGTCTGGGTATATCAACAGTTATAGTCCACTCATTCTATGAGAATAAAAGCTAAACCTCCAACTAATTGCAACAGAAATGAAATTTGTTGTTCATAAAAGTATAATATCTACCTGATATCATATCAAAAGTCTAACAAAATATCATTGGTGGAACCACTTTAAAAATTAATTATTTCAACGATGCCATAAATCTGAAAATATTTTCTATTTTTCACAATATCTTCTATAAAAAATTGCCAAAGACGGTATTCATGTGGTTTTTTTCCACGTACTCCTAAAAGTAGTCATTTTGTTGGTTACAAGTATTATATTTAATGCCACAAACAATTGTTTAAAGATGGGGTTGGGGTGTGGGTGAGATTTTTTAACCAAACCTTTTATATATTACCCCACCCACTTAAATATTCTATAGATTTACAACATAATTATAGTCTTTACATTTAGGTTAAGACTTAGAATTTTAACTTAGTATATAGAGGAAAACAAGTTAAATTATGTTCTGCCAATGAATCTTTTTTGTCGGATATGAATATTACAGTACAGCAATTCATATTTCAATGAAGGAACTTAACAGTGGTTAACTTATCAAAACACCGAAAAAAGGTTGTCAGAATTAATGGTCTTCTCCATCAACTTTAAACGTGACCAGACATGTCTCTGCTATTAAACACAAGTACTACTTACTTCAAATAAACTTATTTGAAGTCTATACGTCTTCCAAATTATCAATTTCTACCACAGCCTGTGTATTAGAGCAACTGATCCCCTGGCATTCTCCACATCCAGATGAACACTCTAAACCATGTTTCCTGCAAGTGCAACGCTTGGTGTCACAATTCACTTTACAGTTACATCTGATAATCTTTAACAGATCATCAGGTGCTGGCTGCAGATGTGTCTTTATTGGTAGTAACAAATCATCAACAGTTTTCCAACCCCATTCTAGTGCATCCAAAGTGTTACAATTTCCACCATTCCACTCTTGAATTTGCAAATATACACGCAAACTATGATAACTAGCAGATGCACTCGTTGGTGGCAAGGTATGGACCTGGACAAATGTTGCACTTGTCATTACCTTATTTGCAAATTTTCGAAATCTGAGATTATCTAGTCCTTCATGTGGTATACCATTATACAGACATATAATTGCCTCTTCGCTTGCTTTAATAATATCCTCCTTTGTTGCATTGTCATTCATGAACACATCTGCTTGCTCCTTTAGGTAATTGTTACATCTGAGCTTTTTGAAAGCTGCACCTTTCCCTACACCAAACAGACGTGATGTGGTGTCGCAACCAGTAAGTGCATGAACAAATAGGAGTTGTTTACACAAATCGGGACCAATTGCTTGCACTGTTCGTGTTATATCCCACTTTTTTACACTCTTTGCATTCACTCTGTTTATATCTGATGTAAAGTATAACTTGTTAGTACCAATGTTACAATGATAGCAAAGAAGAATTAACAGATCTGTATCTTCTCCTACAACAACAGTATCACAAACTCTAGCACAATCTACAGCAGTTTTGACTATTAATACATCAGCATCACTTGTTGCATGAAATGTTTTGCAACCCTTTATATCAAGGTGCTGACTAAGCATATCGATGAAAGCTTGTTTATTTTCCACATTCGTAAGAAAATGTTCCTTTTTAGATCTGAATGGTGTAGTTTCATTGAACTGTGCTTTAGGACAAGTTACGCCTCTTGTACGCCGTATGTGGGTACAATCTTTGGTAGAAGAACCGGTTGAGTAGCCATCAAAAACGATAACTGGAGTTTCATACTTTCCTGTTACATAATCAACGTATGTTTCACAAATACATCCGAATGCATCTCCTTTATTCCATGGCAAGCGTTGTAACAGTGAGCCACCATCTAAAACGTATTGTACATGTTCGCCTGAGGTGTCCTGTTTGTTGCATTCACCTAATGACCAGATTGCGTTAGCAAGGGATGGCTTATCTGCCTCTCTCATAAGACCCGATGCTTCAAAAAGTGAAGAGGGCAAACTACACAACTCATAGGAAAATATTTCTGCCTGATTATCAAACAGTCTGTCAGCCGCTGCGATAAGACGTTGAAACAATAGTTGTGGATCTACGACGATGGCTTCTCCGTCAACTTTCACAGAAGATTTGGAACCAAGAGTAACTGCTTGATTAGACTTCTTAAAGCTATATTCAAGTACATTTTTATCAACCATAGCATCCAGAATCTTGTTACCAACTTCATTCGCAGCATTAACGTTAACACGAGAATCAGCTGACATGCCAGTTTCAATGTTACGCAATGTTGAATCTTCCGCAAATGGATTTCTCTCTTGAAGAAAAGAATAGAACTTTAATTTATCTTTTGATCTCTTTCTTTCCTAGCTGGTCTGCTTTCTACATGCTGGTCACTTGTTTGATAATCAATGTTTGTAACTGTCTGCATGGCTCTGTTAATTTCGGCACATGCTGGCATTGAAAGCAACCATTGAGTCCTCTGTGATTCTGACAAACCTCGTCCACGTGTCATACCACCAGTTGCTTTAACACTACGCATCAACACTTGCTCTATCACTAAATCTGATGACAAACCAGCCCAAAAGCGATCACTTCTCCGTATAACATGATATCCATCACTGAAAAAATCAAAAATATTTGGATGTTCCTCTTGAAGCCTTCCCATTGTTTGAAGGTATAGATATGTTGATTTGACATACAGGTTGTGACCTGCAGCAGCAAAATAGGGCAACATGTCTTTCAGCGTTTGAAGATGAAGTTGCCAACAACCTGTTCGTTCTGCTTTAATAAATTTGCGTAACAAGTCTATCATTGTCATATACATTAACCATAGTTTCGATGTGGGGAAATTGGAAAGAGATTGTTTTTTGTTGTTCAATTTTTCCTTTACCTTTTCAAATACAGCTTCACAAGAAATGGATTCAACAGTGATATCTGATGCCATAAGTTTATCATACATATTTCCAACCTCAATTAATATTTCATCACAAATATGAGTTGCCATTGTATTAGACTGCAGTTTTGTTTCAGATTCTATGTCGATTTTATTATTTAAATGTTCAGTTTCGTCACTATAAATGTCAGGATCAGTTTCTTTATGACTAAGTTCTTCTTTGTCCTGCTCAGAAAATAGATTAATGTCAAAAGCCTTTTCAACAAGCATGGCATTTAAAACATCATCAACAAGAAAGTGACCTCTAATTGCTCGGGCAGCTGCTTTCCCAGACAACATATGTGCAACAGTATTTGAGGCATATACCATTTCTAGCAATTCACTTATTCCTGAACATTCCATAAGCTTTCCTATACAACCAAGGTAGCTCATTTCAATGTGAAATCCACCTAACCTGAGAACGATTTTTTTTAAATCACTTGTCGATGCTTCGTTACAGATAATGGTTAATGCTTTCCAGTATAGAGGCTGGTCAAAGGTTATCACTGGTTCAGTTCCTTGTCGTTTGGCTTGTTCGCAAACATAAACTAGTGTTGAGTAGACGCATGATACATCACTAGGATTCATGTCAATCATTGGAAGAAAGTAGACAGACGACTGTCCTGGGTAAGGTCCCTTCCGTATCATTTGCATCATTCCAGACCATCCTGGCTTTGGCGACTTTAATGGCCAAGTAATCTTTGCTAATAAGTCTACATTATCTGTGGGATCATCAGCCTCAAATGTTGGTAGCTTTTCAAATGTTTTTGATGACATGTTATTGTTTTCTTGTCTGTAAAAGTGGATTTTAATTTTTCCGATTGCGATAAGATCGTCAGTTGTTGCTGAAATCCGTGGCACTGCCTTGGTTTCTTTAGTTCCAGGTGTGACACAAGCAATAATGCCCATGCCGTGAAAAGTGTTGTGTCCATCTAAAGTTCTGACATTATGATCTACATTATCTGCAATGTATTGTGTGAACTGGCCATGTTTAAGATCAGGGATATCCGTTCCTTGTGAAGCTGCTGCACTGACTTCAAACTTTTTAATCTCGGTATATGATGAGCAGAATCCCAACCTATTAAGGGTATCAACCAAAAATTTCGAGGAGAAATGATGGTGCATTTGAACTCCTAGTCCAATCTGTAGTGGTGCAATAAGTACCCTTGGCCTCGAAGCCTGTATAACCGATTGACCAATAGAGGCAATCTTCATATCAGCATTTGTTCCAATAAACAAAATTCTCAAAAGTAATTTCAAACTATCAGGAATGTAATTTAAATTTGCTTCCATTGACATCAAGTCGGATGGATCTGGGTAATTCAGTTTAGTTGCATCTATAGCTTTTATGTCATTTAACAACAACTTTGCTGCTGTTTTTATAATTTCTTTCTTTTCAGATAAAGAATCCTGCGTTTTCGGACGTTCGTAAAAACTCCGTAAAATTGATGATGCATTGTTTCTGAATGTTACAACATTCCTTTTGCCATTTATATCTGTAATTATGATAGAGGAGTCAAAGTGTTCTTTAAGTTTTGTCCTCATGTGTGTTACCGTGTAAGCAAGTTCCCCACATATATCTTTCATTCGCTCTACTAGATCTACAATTGTTATTTGTTCATCATCATTATCTCTTAGGTATTGTGTAACTTCTAAAAATGCTGACGCTTGATCATAGTTTATTGGCCTTCCACAATGTTTCTTGCTTTTTTTGTCATCAAGTTGAAATATTTGTGGTATCTCCCTGCCGGTTCTAAAATTAACACTGCACGACTGATGGTAAGTTGCATCTGCAGCTGGTAGGTCATGTACACTCTTTAATCTATACTTTACTTGCTCAGCCCAATGGTCATCTCTTTCTCTGCAAACGTTTTCAATTTTTTCTTGAAATTCAAGTGTTCGAACAGGAAATACATCACAACCTCTTTTTTTTCCGCTATATTTTGTCAGCTGACCACAAAACAAACAATGTGTATTGCAATGGAAGGGTTCATTACTTGAACGTAATGAAAAAGGACTAGGGGACGTTGTGTTTGTTTTTTTAAGTGTCTTTTTTATTTCATTTGGATTGCAATATAATCGACGGCATTCTGTATGTATCACTTGTCCTGGATGAGTACATAGGTCATCACCACGTAATTTACTTGCTTCATTGATGCCATTGCTTCCCTTTTCTCGTAGCTTCACTGTTAGCGTATTGCCGTCAAGAGCGAGTTTGCAGATAATGCAGTTGACAGCTACATCACTGAAAAAAAAATCTGATTTATAAACAATATATCTATTACAATATATCTTCATTATTTAATGATAAATGCAATAGATTAGGAATTAACATATTAAACAACAAATAAACAAAAAAAAAAAAAATCTGATTTATAAACAATATATCTATTACAATATATCTTCATTATTTAATGATAAATGCAATAGATTAGGAATTAACATATTAAACAACAAATATTTCACTCAATTGGCAAAGAAAAATAAGAAGCAATAACTAAACACCACGTTTTGAAGCATTATCAAAAAGTATAGATAAAAATAAAAAAAGAGACCCGAATGGGCTTCCGTACTTTGAAAAAATTGGCAGAAGTTCCCGGAAATTATTTTTTATATTTTTTTTTTTTAATTCAATTTTTATTTTATATATTTGTAAATATCGTTTACTTCTCAATCTGAAAGAATATTCTTGCAATATTCAAGAAAAATAACTAACATTTTTTACCTTCTTGAAGTCACGAAAACACATGACATTAACGATTATTCCTCAATATTACCTTTTAGAGACAAATATTAATATTACTAATAGTCATGTTAGCTTATATAATGTTACCTTATCGATTACTGATATCGGAACAAAACAATAAAGCTCAACTCACCTCATAATGTGAAGATTAAATGTTGTCTGCAAACACGTGAATTATTTGTTTTGATCTGTCTCACTGGATGCTTTTTACCGGATGACTGAAGCGTTCCAGGAGTATACATGTATGGTGGTCTAAAGCGAACATGCTTTTTAAAACACTTTTTATTATATTTCAAGGTTAAAATTCACCATGTTCCACTAAATATATTTTGTTAGACTTTTGATATGTTTTTAACCCTATGTTAAGCTACTGATTACATTGAAAACATTTTCTGTTGCAATTATTTGGAGGTTAACTTTAGAATAACTGGACTATTAAATGCTGCTGAAACATCATCATGACATGCTGATCACTTGTGTCAAGCTATTTTAAAATCCATAAATGTAAGACAAAGTTACAGATCAATTGTTTATAAATTTGAAATCCATCCATGTATGATAAAGTTAAAGGACGGACTTGAAATCGCAAACAGATTCAAAGTGTTGTCATACATACTAAAAGTGTGACTTTGACCTTTGAGGTATGTGTCTAGGTCTTACTTATGACATGTCGTCATGTCATCTTGATAAACTGAGCCAAGTTAAAGGCAAAGTCACAGACCAGACACAGAATATCAAACAAATTGGAAGTGTCACCTTGATCTTTGAGGAAAGGTTCTGGGTCTTACATGCGACCCTTAAATATGTCATGTTGATCAACTGAGCCAAGCGTTTTTAAAATTTATCCATAGATGACAGACCGGACAAGAAATGTCAAAATGACTGAAAGTGTTGTCAAACAAAGTTAAATTGTGACCTTGACCTTTGAAGTGGGAGTTTGGGTATTAAGTGTAACACGTCGTCATGTTATGTTGATCATTTATAACAAGTATTTATCAAAAATCCATCTATGCATGATAAAGTTGCAGGCCAGAAACGAAATCTCACACAGACTCCAAAGTGTTGTCAAACTCAAATTGTGACCTTGACCTTTGAGGTACGGGTGTGGGTCTTACTCGCGACATGTCGTCATGTTATGTTGATCAATTGTAGCAAGTATCATTAAAATACATCTATGCATGACAAAGCTACAGGCCGGACACAAAATATCACAGACTCAAAGTGTTGTTAAACAAACTGAAATTGTGACCTTGGCCTTTGAGGTACAGGTGTGGGTCTTACTCGCAACACGTCATCATATTATGTTGTTCATTTGTAGCAAGGATTTATAAAATCCATCTATGCACAAAGTTACAGGCCGGACACGAAATATCACACAAACGCGAAGTGCTGTCAATGAATGAATGAATGGGGTTTTACGGCGTATCATCACATCATAGGTAATTCTACGCTAACAGGAAGGAAGATTCAAGGTTCACTCTACATGTACAAAAACAACAAATTAACATACAGATTTAAAAAAAATACACCAACAAATGAATATGCAGAATGAACCTGGAACCTTGATACCTGCAGAACTGCAGAGTTTCAGCAAATTCTATCGTATTACTCAAATTGTCACTTCTTACGACATGCATGAGCCTCATTGGTCCTTTTCTTGCCATCACTCATATGGCTCCCTGAAACCACACAGGGATTGATAATTTAACCGCGATAATGAACATGACAAAAAATGATAAAATGAACATGACACCCATTCGGAGGATTCCTACCCCTCTGCAGAGATCGGCAGTGATTCTATTCTTAGCCGGAATCACACGGGCTTGAAGTGTTGTCAAACAAACTCAAATAGTGACCTTAACGGACAAACGGACGGACGCTGCGATTACTATATGCCACCCCGAAAAAAAATTTTTTTTTTGGGGGGGAGGGGGGGGCATAAAAATAAAAAAGTTAACCTAATACAAGTCAAGTACATTTAAATCATTTAATTTCATTTATTCATATAGATATATCGATAAAGACTATAACAATCTCAACAACAAATGCATCTCATAATCTGTATTTAGCACAAAATACACAATTTCAAATAATACTCGTAACAAGCTGTCACTTTGTTTGAATAGAAGAAAACGGAACAGAAGTGGCATATCTATTCAATACAACAAAAAATTGTACCGTATAATCTCCGACAACACAAGTCTGTCGCACATGTACCATATATACTCCAGCAACACAAGTCTGTCGCACATGTACCGTATATACTCCAGCAACACAGGTCTGTCGCACATGTACCGTACGTATATATTCCAGCAACACAAGTATGTCGCACATGTACCGTACGTATATACTCCAGCAACACAAGTCTGTCACATATGTACGGTACGTATATACTCCAGCAACACAGGTCTGTCGCACATGTAACGTATATGTTCCAGCAACACAGGTCTGCCGCACATGTACCGTATATACTCCAGCAACACAAGTCTGTTGCACATGTACCGTATATACTCCAGCAACACAAGTCTGTCGCACATGTACCTCATATACTCCAAAAACACAAGTCTGTCGCACATGTACTGTATATACTCCAGCAACACAAGTCTGTAGCACATGTACCGTATATACTCCAGCAACACAAGTCTGTCGAACATGTACCGTATATACTCCAGCAACACAAGTCTGTAGCACATGTACCGTATATACTCCAGCAACACAAGTCTGTCGAACATGTATCGTATATACTCCATCAACACAAGTCTGTCGCACATGTACCTAGTTACTACCTAATACATTTACATTCAAGAGATATCAAAACGCAACAGAGGAGGAGATATGACAGCACATCACAGACTTATTTTGAAATGAAAAAAGTGACCCCAATGCAGGAGGTTGCAAATTATTCAATAACAATCCCAAGGTCTCAATTACCTCCCTTACATGACGTTAGCAAGATTATTACGCCAAAGAAATTAGAGCTGTGTAAAGCGGTTGGGCAATTTTTTTGTTAAAAATGCATAAAATGTCATATTTCTTTGTGCATATGAGAACATTGGAACATTTTTATGATTTCTGCAAAGTTTGGGTGACATTGGGAACTGTTTGATGATGCTATAACAGTTTAAAGATGCGTAGTGATACACTGCAACAAATGGGCAGAATTGTCAAAAATGAAGGGGTGTCATCAAACCATCGAAATTGTGAAAAAGCAACCTGGTCAACACCATGTTTTTTTTTTTCATATTTGGACCAACAGAGGACTATCTATGGGAATAAGGCACTTTTAGAACCATTGGTAATGTATCCAGTGTTCCAGAAGTGCATGACTCTATATGTAGAACAGTACAAAATTAATTGGTATGTGAGACAGGAAGTCAACACCCAATACCATCAACAGACAATAATTTCTGTAGGATATGGATAGACAGTCATGGTAAAAATGTGGCGTTTCATATCTCTTCCTGTGTTGCGTTTTCATATCTCTTGAGGGTATATATATACAATGTAGGTACCTGGTACATATACACAGATCTTACACACTACATAGTGCATATACACAGCATATTCTTATGTGGGGCGATAGTGTAGTGGATAGTGTTGACCGCTCGCACTACAGGTCGCAGGTTCGAAACCTATGCCTCTAAAAAAACTACCCATGAAGCAGACTTGAGAGCAGTTCATATAAGCACTGAGCTTTCTTCTTAATCAAGTTAAAATAAATTAGTATAAACTAACCATTATTTTATGAATACCTCTTAAATAATGTATTTAATAAAGGCGATACTGCAAAATTCCCAAATTAAGAATAACAGTACAAAAACTGTTCATAGATTAACATTACTGACATTAACCAATTTGTGACAGAATTTAAAAGAACTTTAAAATTAATTTGTTGAGGGAAGACAGATATTAACAAACATGTCTGAGATATTTTCTTATTTTTTGTGTGATTTCAAAAAATTATGTTCCCTTGGTGAAAATAATGATTTGATGAACAGTTTAAACTATCAGAGCAAAACAGTATGTTTCAAATATTTTGCTACTGTTACCTTCACCAAATAAATTTTTTCACAAAACTGGAACAGTTACATGTTACAGAGAATAGAAATATGTGTAAATTATATTTATACCTGTTGTTAAAAATGGGAATCTTCTGCAGTATTGTAGCCAGTATGACTTCAAACATTATACTGCCAACTAGCTAGAGCCAATAGAACTATAGATTACAGCAATTCCTGCATGTCTGCCATGCCAAAAATACCCTTAATGCAGTTTATACTACCGGCAATTTGTTTATACTCAATTGTAAAGAAAGTTTTTAGCTAATATGAACTGCTCGCGGGTCTGCTTCCTGGGTAGAATCAGAACCAGAACCAAGTGCATCAGGGTGAGTTTGGTATCAAACCTACAACCTCTGGCCTGAGTGGCCACTCAACTACCGCCCCAAGTATTACACTTTAAAACAACTGAACAATGATAACATACTTTGCAACGCCCCAATAGCACTAAAATCTGAACACTTGTATTTACAAAAAGAGATTCATACCCAAGTCAATATAATCTGGTTTCCAACACGAACCCTGTACACATCATATTGCTATATACATATTAATATAATTTAATTTTATTCCCCTTCACTGAATCTACTCGAAGAAATATAGTTTTCCATAACATCAAATAGGAAAATCCTATAAGATGAGCACAGATGCAGAACTAATAATAAATTTATGTGATCACAATTGTATAAAATCGCTCAATTCCTTCTTTAATAGTAAATTTCATATTATTAATTAACATGTCTTAAAAACAATTTGCTTAGAAAAAATCAACATTTGGAAAAAAGTCTTCTATTTTATAAATCACAAAATAGTACTGTTTTTCAAATGAACATGATAGCAATTTCAGAAACAGACTATCTAAAGCAGTAGTATAAAGTCCTAAAATATCACATGACTTCTAATCTTACTTTTTTTAAATTTGGAAAATGTTCAACATATTCTTGGAGAAACAACCTATTGCAAAGATACAGTCAAAGCCTGTTGTAAGATTTAAAAATATAAATATTTTTGAGACTTGACCAAATTATTTAACACTAATGTTTGATTGATAGCAGGACACAATCATGGAATGTTGTTTATATGAAAATGTATGTCGAAAGATCTCTTCAATATTTCATAATTTTCAGTATGGCACTTGACTAATGGATAATAATATCAGTATGTCACATGACCAGTAGATGATTTGATCAGTATGTCACATGACAGGATTGTCATATGATCAGTGTGCAATATTATCAGTATGTCACATGATAGGATTGTCATATGATCAGTGTGCAATATTATCAGAATGTCACATGATAGGATTGCCATAGGATCAGTGTGCAATATTATCAAAATGTCACATGATCAGTACATGATTTGATCAGAATGTCACATGATAGGATTGCCATATGATCAGTGTGCAATATTATCAGTATGTCACATGATAGGATTGGCATATGATCAGTGTGCAATATTATCAGAATGTCACATGATAGGATTGCCATAGGATCAGTGTGCAATATTATCAGAATGTCACATGATCAGTAGATGATTTGATCAGAATGTCACATAATAGGATTGTCATATGATCAGTGTGCAATATTATCAGTATGTCACATGATATGATTGTCATATGATCAGTGTGCAATATAATCAGAATGTCACATGATAGTATTGTCATATGACCAGTATGCAATATTATCAGAATGTCACATGATAGGATTACCATATGATCAGTATGCAATATTATCAGAATGTCACATGATAGGATTGCCATATGATCAGTGTGCAATATTATCAGTATGTCACATGATAGGATTGTCATATGATCAGTATGCAATATTATCAGAATGTCACATGATAGGATTGCCATAGGATCAGTGTGCAATATTATCAAAATGTCACATGATCACTAGATGATTTGATCAGAATGTCACATGATAGGATTGTCATATGATCAGTGTGCAATATTATCAGTATGTCACAAGATAGGATTTTCATGTGATCAGTATGCAATATTATAAGAATGTCACATGATAGGATTGCCATAGGATCAGTGTAAAAAATTATCAGAATGTCACATGATAGGATTGGCATATGATTAGTATGCAATATTATCAGAATGTCACATGATATGATTGTCATATGATTGGTATGCAATATTATCAGAATGTCATATGATAGGATTATCACATGATCAGTATGTAATACTATCAGAATGTCACATGATAGGATTGTCATATGATTAGTTAGCAATATTATCAGAATGTCACATGATAGGATTGTCATATGATCAGTATGCAATATTATCAGAATGTCACATGATAGGATTGTCATATGATTAGTATGCAATATTATCAAAATGTCACATGATAGGATTATCACATGATCAGTTTGTAATATTAATGTATGTCACATGATAGGATTGTCAAATGATCAGTATGCAATATTATCAGAATGTCACATAATACGATTGTCTCATGATTAGTATACAGTATATTAAGAATGTTACATGATATGATTGTCACATGATCAGTATGCAATATTACCAGAATGTCACAAGACAGGATTGTCACATGATCAGTTTATAGTATTATCAGAATGTCACATGATAGGATTGTCATATGATCAGTATGCAATATTATCAGAATGCCACATGATAAAATTGTCATATGATCAGTAAGCAATATTATCAGAATGCCACATGATAGGATTGTTGTATGATCAGTATGCAATGTTATCAGAATGCCACATGATAAAATTGTCACATGATCAGTATGCAATATTATCAGAATGTCACATGATAGGATTTTTGTATGATTAGTAAGCAATATTATCAGAATGTCACATGATAGGATTGTCATATGATCAGTATGCAATATTATCAGAATGTCACATGATAGGATTGTCATATGATTAGTATGCAATATTATCAAAATGTCACATGATAGGATTATCACATGATCAGTTTGTAATATTAATGTATGTCACATGATAGGATTGTCAAATGATCAATATGCAATATTATCAGAATGTCACATAATACGATTGTCTCATGATTAGTATACACTATATTAAGAATGTTACATGATGTGATTGTCACATGATCAGTATGCAATATTACCAGAATGTCACAAGACAGGATTGTCACATGATCAGTTTATAGTATTATCAGAATGTCACATGATAGGATTGTCATATGATCAGTATGCAATATTATCAGAATGCCACATGATAAAATTGTCACATGATCAGTATGCAATATAATCAGAATGCCACATGATAAAATTGGCACATGATCAGTATGCAATATTATCAGAATGTCACATGATAGGATTGTTGTATGGTCAGTATGCAATGTTATCAGAATGCCACATGATAAAATTGTCACATGATCAGTATGCAATATTATCAGTATGTAACATGATCAGTGTCTAATACTGAGAAGGTCACATAATCAATAGACGACATGGTCAGTATGTAAAAAAAAGCATTTGGGTTGTACTAAACTCTAACTCACAAACTCAAGGGTCGCGAGACAACAATTTAAGGTAACGAGGTGACAAAGAACCCTCTAGTAAAGACTGTAAATATATAACATATTTATCAATTTTGTTAAATTCAACTTCAACATGACTAATCACATTGTGTTACATGATAATTGGTGGAAATATTAACAAAACAATCGATTCTGAACTGTCAATCATAACTCAGAACAGTTAAATATCTATCAACAAATATCTTTGTCAAAACAAACAAATTTCACTTTAGAACACTTATGATGACGATGATGATAGATGCTGATGATGATTATTAACAAATGATGATGTTTATTGATGATGATGATTGTTGATGATGGTGATCTTTATCATTAGGGATGATGATGAAGATGACTTTATGAGTGATAATAATGAATATCGACAATGACGACAATTTTGTTTATTGATACATAATGGTCATGTTTGGTGATAATGACTTGATAATTTGATCAATGATGATGATGATAATGATGAATATTTTATTAATATTGATGACCAGGTTAATGATTGATAATGAGATTGATATTAACTGATGCTGGCAATGACTACATCATCCACGACCTGTCGCGTAAAACTCAAGTTGATATTCTATGTAACTCGAAAAGCAGATACAATTTAATGTGTATGTCACATAAAACAACATGCATGTATGTGTTTCTGACAGATTAATACAGATCATTATAACGTGTATGTCAACCATGTCACGTGAAACAACATGCATGTATGTATTTCTGACAGATTAATACAGATCATTATAACGTGTACGTCAACCATGTCACATAAAACAACATGCATGTATGTATTTCTGACAGATACACCAAACACATTATATGGTTTGGTAAATATGTAAAATGATTATGTGTATAAAGTGGTCATATTATTTAATTTGTTAATTCTAAATCATTTTAGCTGAATTACGAAAAAAGCCAAAAGATTATATGAACGACTCTCAAATCTGATTCCTGGGTAGAAGAACCAGTACTGATTGTTATTCTTTGAAAGACACCAGGTAGCACTGGTCATCGAACCCACAACCCTTGATGTGAGCGGCCAACACTTTATCTACTACACCACAATCCCGCTTTGTATAATTGGACAGAACCATTGTTAAAGATTTTGTATACACACATTTCATACCTGGACAAAGTTTTCATAGCAGGCTTCTTAGTCAAGTAAATATTTAAAAATTTGAAGAATACAGAAATGTATGCTGATTCAAATATAAGAAACTTAAGTGCCAACATCAAATATTAACACTTTACATTTTTATTTACCTTCCGTGTTGTGTGAATGAATGAGTATATTATATCTAATAATAGGTAAATGCTGGTAAAACCCAACACAGGTGGAGTTTTTTCAGTCATATATTAATCAGCAAATATTGCCTTAACTTACAAGATAATGAAAACATATTAATTTAAACTTGTTCCCTTTTTAATAATGTCATTTAAATAGCATGTTTCCCATTTTTAAAATGAAAATTAAATTCCTATTTATCCTAATATTATTTTATTATATCAAATACTTGTGAAACAAAGAATACATTTTTCCTTGCGGCATTAGCAGCTGTATGCATTTTCATGCTAATCTGATATATTGCGTTTGTGGCAAGGCGATATGTTGCCCTATTACCAAACCACCAAAACCCTAACAAACTACCCAAAAATATCACAAAATCAACTCGTAGATGATAATCTATGGCGGCTGTGTCAGGTTCCTGCAAGTACTCTGTAGGACCATACAGGACAGCCATGTGCATGCTATGTCCAAAAGTAAGAAATAATTAATTTGCTATTTCCCTATCTACCCATGCAAATTTCAGAACATTTTCAACAAAAGTTTTTTTCGCCTATTTCTTTTTAAAAAATGCTGTCACTACTCTTATATTAATTTTCATAATAAATGTTCACATACTTCTGCAAACTAAGTTTAACCTACTAACCTTCCACTTCAGAAATTTTATGTCTGGAAATGGTAAACAATAAAATTTTATTGGTAGCCTTACCAATGTAAACCAGACAGCGGTATAGAACACATTCTTAATATAATTGTCCAGTAACGTAGAGAAAGGTTTAAAAATTTTAGAGGCTAAGTCACTGACTTGATTTGAACAGGAATTGAGACTATTTTCAACACAAAGTGGACCATGCATGGTATATTTTGTTTTCTGTAGGAAGAAGACCTCAGAATGAATCTGAGTAGAACAAGTTTCCTTCCGCAAAATAACTGGCAACATTTCTCACATAAAGTATTTGGAATGAACAGGACTTGAAATGTGACCACAATTGTGAGAGGTGGAGTGAACTTCTGAGACAACCCTTGGACCACTCCACCATAGAGAACTAGTTCTAGAAACCTGATGAGCCAAAAGTACACACCTGCTAGAATCCACATGTCATGCACAATTCAAGGACAACCCATATCCAGTTTCAATAAACATGAATGATACAACAATGCAATTGAATGCATAAGAGACTCATTCAAACATTGGATAAAATTGTAGAACTCGAGCTAAACTCCTCTAGCTCCAGTAATAAATACTCCTTCAATGTTGTTGGAAGGGGTAAAGTGTCAATTTTTCTCAATCTCTGAACACCCATTGTGTCCCTTATTACACATCTACAGTAATGCTGTAATGTTCTTGGCCCCTTCAGCACGTCTTTATACCATGCAATCTTAAATTGCTGAACGTCCGAGCAAAGACTTGCAAACAACTGTTGCCGCTGATGGAATGCTGCTGGATTTGGCACAGGGTTAGAGCTGGATAGAGTTACTCCAAATCCCAGAGATTCGAGACTCGGTAAGTGGGCGGTACACTTTGCTATTGCACATAAAATTGTTGTGTCCTTATGGCGACCCCTCAGCTCACTTCGAAGCAGAGATTCACCATGCTTGTTTCTGATGTTGAAGTTAGCACCGTAAGCTATGAGTAAGGCTGCAGCTTCTTGTCTCCTCTCCTGATGAATGGTGTCATTGAAGCAGACATAATGTAGGGGAGTGGACAGACCTGTGGGTTAGAATACAATATCAACTTTAACAGAAACAGAGATTTCTGAATTTATTATTGCGCTTAACTGATCCATCACATAATACAGAAAATAATTTTGGTACCAGCGAAATTTCTTTTTTTTTTTTTCAATGAGTGAACACTGAGTACAGGGGCTAGTTACAATATATTAACATGTATATTCTATATCCCTATTGGTAAAACCCCTCTAATAAGACCACCTTTGGGACCAGGCAAAAGTGGTCTTAATAGCGGGGTGGTCTTATTATCAAATTTCAGAGTCAATGGCAAAAGTTGCTGGCCTATGTAACTGTAATCATAAATTGATGTATACTATATTGTGCATATGTGTTCATTTACTGTTATACCAGTGATAATAATTATAAAAAAAATAAATCCTTTTTTTCCAATTATGGATTTGTTGCTGTAATTACTTATTATTATCATTAGTTTAAATGTATGCACATGTAATAGTATTGCGAAGGGATAATTAAAATAAATATGTTGTATTGTTTATCTTTTATTTACATACATAAAATCATTACAAGTAAAGACAACACATTAAATATTCAACATTATGCATGAGAAGATATAGTTCTTCTCGCAGGGTCCTTCGTTGGGTCATTTCCTTTCACTTCTGGCATTATATCCTTATCAATGAACGTATTTGGACTTTTATTTCATCATTATCAGGACCCTAAAAACAAAAAAGAAAACAGTAAGATGTTATGAAAATATAAAAATTATAACCACAGTTTCATTCTTTATCATCATTTAAAATTGCTATTATTAATCAGAATATCATTTTCTTTAAGAGTAAGTTCATTGTATTTTTGTTTTTCCATTTTTACAGACGTGTTTTATTTTTACAGTAAAATCTAGAAATGCGATTCACCACATTATGAAAGACCATCGATGTCACTCAAATAACAATAAAGCAATTAAAAGATGCCAACTTACTGGTTTTCATTTTCCATAGCCACCTGTTTTTTGACAGGTTGCATATTCCAACGACCACAAAGTTTGTTTTTACAACACTCTCTCTGGTGTCCTTTATGACTTTGTTTACCTGAAAACATCACACCTTTAACAACAACCACAAATCGGCTCGTTGATTATGTCGTAAATTTTTACCTCGAGGCATCTTTGATCATACAAGTGGTCGTAATTAAGGGTACAAAAATAGAACAAAGACCATGATCAAGGCAGATTTGGTGGTCGTAATACCGGAATAGCGAGGTGCCCGTATTATCAGAGATAACAACCATTGAATAAAGAAGGAAAAAATCTGTCCCTAAAATAAATGCCCGTAATAGCAGGGTGGTCTTAATATTTGGGTGGTCGTAAGGTGGAGTTTTACTGTTTATAGCGTAATTAAGATTTATTATACTATATATAGGGATATAGAATATAAATATATTGTAACTAGCCCCTGTGATAATGAAAGGTAAGTCACAAGTTCATCATTCGTAAATGAAATATAATTTATATTTCAATGAAATCAATCATTTTTATTTTGTGATGGAAAACTATGAAATTACCTTTTATGCTTTCACTATTTTCAAAAGTGAAATTATCGCATATAATTCACTGAGAAATCTATAGATATATTAATCATCAAAAAGCATAAAACACACAAAGTGATACAATACTATCCCTTTCCATTTTAGCTAATATACAAATTTTCCTTTTTAGCATATTAAACATTTTAATTAGTATGAAATTTATGTATATGTTAGTTACCATATGTTTGGTTGCCCATCCATTATAACTGATTCAATCCAAATACTGTACACCAGTTAAGTTTTTAAAGCTGTACTGACAACCACTATTTCTGGGCAGCTGTACAAACATCAGAAATCACTGCTTATTTTTGCCTTTTATTCACAATGTATTTCAAAAGATGTTTGTTTGTTTTTAAAGCCAATCATGTATATTCAACCCCGTTTTACTGGTCACCTGTAATAAGCAACCAATTGTCGTTAGTTTAATCAACCTGTATTAAGTAGCTACCTGCCTTAAAGTGTCATTTTTGCCCTTTCCTTGAATGGCTGTTTATGACAGGTTTTAACTGTAATTAACGTTTTATGACAAAAATTACACCAGTCCGGTTTCTCTACTATTCACTTACTTTTTGGCTCAGCTTGATTGACATCTGTATTATATCCTTTCTTGATCAACTCCTTCAGAATGTTTATACTAAAGCTATCCCTGGCCCTGACAGCTAGAAGTAGTGGAGACAGCCCCGCAGTATTCAGATGATTCACGTCCGAGCCCCGAGACAGAAGTTTTGTTACACAGTCCAACATGTTGTTCACCACACATTCATGTAGGGGTGTGTCACCTGAAAAGTGATATATATATATAGTAAACGTCAATGATTTAACATCCCCATTAAATGACACTAGAGGTCTCACTACACAGTTGAATTTTGCTTTTTATTCGATATATAAAATAAGGTCTAAGATTTAAATTTAAATAAAGACAGTGCCATGATACCCCTAAGTTCTAAAATGCTCTATAATACATCCATCTGTTAATACTCATTAAAAGTCACTTCTTTAGTTAAGTTCTGTTTATACTAATTTATTTTAGATTGATTACAAGCTCAGAGCTTACATGGAACGCTCTTCAGTCAGCCTCCTGGGTAGAACCAGTACTGAGTGTTGTTTCCTGGGTAGAACCAGTACTGACTGTTGTTTCCTGGGTAGAACCAGTACTGAGTGTTGTTTCCTGGGCAGAACCAGTACTGAGTGTTGTTTCCTGGGCAGAACCAGTACAGAACCAGTTCTGAGTGTTGTTTCCTGGGTAGAACCATTACCGAGTGTTGTTTTTTTGAGAGGCATCAGTGTGAGCTGGGGATTGAACTGCAATCTCTGGCACATGGAAAAACGTAAAAGAGTGCTAATAGAGTAACTATTAAAATAGTGTTACAAAAAGAGTAAATAGATTAATTGTCATTTGAAATGGACTACACAAATTCCAACTGGATACAACATACTATAGGACATATGTTTCTGACAAAAAACTTTCAGCTGAACATCTACAATATATTTTGGACATTATTATCTGACAAAAATTTCAAATATCTATAATTAACTATGGACATGGTTATCTCCCAAAAAAAATTCTACTAAATACTTAGACGTGGTTATCTGACAAACAAATTTTCAGCTGAGACTTATGATAGATCAACTGACAGAATAATTTAGAAAATACACACTGTCATGACTCGCAACACATGAATACAAGAATACAGACTATTTTATGAAAAGTGAAACAAAGTATGAAATAACACAATGTTACCATTACATATAACAGCAACATGACAGATTAACAGTTTAATCTATTTGTAATAACCAACCTAGACATTTTTCAGGCAAGGACAAGATATCCTTCCATATGGCGTTGTCAAGATGAGCATGAACACAGGACCCAAAACCTTTTTGTGCTGCCAAAAATAAACTAGTACGACATTTTTCATCTACAGCGTTATAATCTGCCCCGTTCCAGATGAGTAGTCTCACACAGCCCACATGGTTGTTGACTGCGGCAAGGTGAAGAGGTGTGGTTCCTCCAGGGTGGGGAACAGCTTTAATGAAAAAGAACATGTTTGATAAAATGAAGGTATTGTTTAAAGTTCTCTTTATCAAAACACACACAATTATATGCTAGAAAGAGCATGTTTTGAAAATCTACAAACAGCAGGAGAATAGGAAACAAATATCATTATTTTTTAATAATAATTTTATAAATGAGCCAAAGTGTTTTTTAGGCCATTTTGGAGCTGACTTTTTGGGGGAAATTCCCCTCCCCCCAAAAAAAATGTTTCTTTTCCCCTAATTTTATGAAAAATTTCCCTAAAAAAAAATGATTATGTATATATATTTTAATTCTTATTGATTTTTATGAGGTTTAGTGCCAGGTCAACAGTTTAAAAGAACAAGGATGTTGACCTGTAAACTGTTTTAAACATACATACCAGTATCTATGATTTTTATTGTTTTACATTTCCTCCATTTTCATTGTTACAATGCTATTTTCCCCTACAGAAGGGACTCACTCCCACAAAACCAAAATGAAAAACACTAAACCATTTTGAGCTTTGAATGGAATAGTCTCCTCTGTCTCACAGAAAAAATTGTCATCAGACAACAGATGAACAATGCTGCTTACACTTAATATGTTTGTTTTATTGCACTTAAATGCAGTACCTGTATATGAGCCATGCTTGGAGTACTTTGTACTGATGTTACAGTCAGCACCACCTTCCAACAACAGCTGCAGACATTCCTCACGTCCCAAATCTGCTGCAGTGTGTAAGGCTGTCACATCAAATCTGTCGCGTGCATCTACATCAGCTATCAAAAGTTACACAAAAAATATTCATATATCATGATGTTAATTTTTTGTTCAAATTATCAAGAGCAAGTCAAATTGCATTTGTTTATTTGTTGGGCAATAAATTAAATAATTTTGTGTTTATGTCAGAAACTAAATCATGCAAGTTAAATATGTAACACAGACAACTTCGAAATAGTCGGTCAAGTGACTTTAATAACACATGGGAACTACCCCAAAAGCTCTTCTGCACACAGCTCAGTTAATTCATGGGATAAAAACACAAGTAAAAAAATGTATTTTTAAGTCAGTATGGATAACTAAGCATAGCCTAGTCTAGTGAATGGTCCAGTGGTAGAGCTTCAAACCCATTAGTAGAGGGTCCACAACCATCCTCTGCCACGACAATGCATGGTGTCCTTTAACAAGACACTTTTTTGCGCATGTGCTTAGTGCCAGGAAGATTTTAGCATGATTAGTCTAAGTTGTAATAGTTTGTTTCACATTCAAAGTAAAATAAATAACTTAAAAAAAACTTAGTAACCATAAAAAATTTCTGTTTATTTATATTTAATTATTTTATATGTATTCCATTTATTTCATAGAGTGGAGTGTATGTATGGACTAGTGGTAGAGAATCAAACCCAGGATTGGAGTTTCGATCCCACGTTATATGGGGTAAATACTCAATATGATTCATTACTTCACTTCATCATCACCATCTCTAGTATCCCTCAATATTATTAACGTTGTATAAACAATAAAAAGACGAATGAATAAGAAAGTGAAAGTGAAGGCTCGTTTTATTATGGTATCTGACAACCAACAAAAGTAACAAAGTCTACTCTACTTTGCCGTTTGTGACTGATAAAAGTAAAAACGTATCCATGATAGCAAATAAAAAACGGATAAAAACACATGTTTTACCGCCATATTCTATAAATATTCTGACAAGATTTGGAAACCCCATCGAAGTGCTAAAGTGTAGTGGAGTCATGTAATTTTCCGACTGGTAAAACAGCTGCTTGTTGTACTCTGAGGAATCTACGGATACCCCACATTGAAGCAGACGTTTTGCCTCTTCGAAATTCCCATTTTTAGCAGCATCAACAAGAAGCTTCTCATCTTCAATCTCTTTCAAAACGGTTTCACATTTCCGCTTTGCGATGTTAGAAGACATCTTTGGCCTAATTTTGGGAGAAACCTGTATATACGAATCAAAGTTAATTATCGTTTAATGATATACTGTTTAAACATAAGAAGACAATAATTACGAAAAGTGGTTCATAAAAACAAAAGAAACTTTTGCGCTAATTAGAATGACACAATCGTCAGCTTCAATTAGATTTAAATACATTTCCCCAAATAATAATATATTAACTGGTCCCGTAATTGAGCTCTCCTAAAAAGAGGTCATTAATAAATAAAATCGCAATATCTTGGAACAGAGCGCAAAATAAAGCGCAAAATCAAAGATATTCGAATACTGTTTACAAACTTAATGGCGGGGCGTAGGAAATATCCTGATCTAGTAATTTTTCCTTTTAAATAACCTCACTTGTGTTCCATTTGTCATAACTGTTGTCATAACCATTCGATTTCCACACTGACTTCTTCTGTAATTGTCATTGTTTTTGACTTGAAATCAGAATATAAATACTGAAACGCGTTCAGTTCGCAATAACGTTTAAATTGTTTGCAAACGTTTGATAACAGCAGTTTTAAAACAGATGTCTTCACTTATCAACAACATCTGGTATGGTTCTTGAAACCACTTTTATCATAATCAATTATTCATTCATAATGCAATGTTCATGTCTACTTTGAAGAGGCAGTATTAAGAAGGCTGTCACTCTTTACCATTATTCAAGTACATGGTTTGACAACCTGGCCAAGAAATGAACCAGTGACCGTTCACATGTGAGGACACACGTGTATGCTCTACCAAAAGGCAACCACTGTGGTATATACAGACCTAAACCCACTTTGAAGAACCTGATCGGCAAACTCTTGTGGAAAAATTAAGATAAAAGTTAACTAAACTAACATTGGATAACACAAGTCAACTGAACTTTGTTGTATACATTTGCTAATATAAGCAATGAGAGCTATTTGCTTATGCTTAACCCATTTTCACATAAAACAGTAGCAGTATCACTCAGTTCATGCATATAGTGTTATCACTTTACTGATATTCATCAATAACCAATAGGTAAACCATCTGTGTCTATACTGTTACATTATACTGTACTAAAGTATTGACAATTGCTGCATATTTATACATGCAGGGCTAGAATTTAACTTTTTTGTGCACTGGCAATTTTGGCCAGTGCCTAAAATTTCAACTGGCCAAATTTGAAACCAACTAGCCAAACCAATTTTCGCAGAAACTTGTAGTCCTAAATGTCTAAATAAACCCAAAATTAATTGTTTCAAAGCCTGCATGTTATTTAATATGCATTATTAGCTTTTTTTTATTTATAGACAATGGTATCAAGGTTATTATATATGTTAAGGTACAATTCAAAGCAGTAATTTACAAAACAAATTATTTAAAAAAATAAAATTGTCTTTGTTATTTATTATACTACCATAAATAAATGCATACAATGATAAATCATTAATAAACACTTTTAACTAAACCAAAATATGAATCATGGATTCAACAATAACAAGAGTTTAATTAATATGGATGATCTGTCGATCAGCGGTGGTTTCTACAATTGACACACCATTTTGTCATTGTCAAGTTTATAGCCCTGTGTGATATTGAGCTGTCGCTCCCATTTCATTACAGTATTAACGGAAGGATTATTTCTCTTTTTTCTTGTTGGGACTCACTTTCATTCGTCGGTTCAATGGAGAAAAATATGTTATTTTATCAGCCACTTTAACAGCTGACAAAATATGTAAACAATAAATTTGACGGGTTTCAACTTTACTTTTATTTTATAGAGTGAGTGCGCGATCGATCAAACTAGACGCAGTCTACTCATTATGTTGTTGACGGGTGTTAACTTTACTTCCTTTTTGCAGAATGAACTTGAGATCAAAAACAATTGGACGCAGTCTACACATACAAATATTTAATACATGTCATTTACAATCTTGCTGCTAGTGGGTAATTTGGTGCGAGAAGCAAAAGAAATTTGGTAAAATTGACAAGAACTCGTTATTTTTACCAGGATAATACTTGTTTATTTTCAAAAATCAATAAAATGAATGCAATAAGTAATTTTCTCAACTTGAAATCCACTCGCAAAAAAATGCCAGCTTAAGTAATTTCAACTCGCATTTTCAAAATACAGCTCGTATTTTGCGAGTGGCGAGTGCTTAAATTCGAGCCCTGACATGCTCTGTTTAAACCAGAATTTGTATGTAAAACAAACATTCGGTCATTTCATGATCAATGTAAAGTTTGTAGACGATTAAGTTTCCTTTCTAAATGTTTAGATCCCCACACCAGGTCCAATAATGACAAACTTAAGGACCATGAATGATTATTCCCATTACTCCAGTGTTACTAACATGTTAGAAAGACTGGGTTGGAGAATCTTAGAGCAGTGCCGGGCAGATTCGCGTTTATGCCTCCTTTACAAAATTGTTCATGAATTGGTCGCTGTCTCTATACCTCATTACTTTGAAGCTAACCACCGGGTATCAAGATATTGTCACTATGTATTTCAAACAGAATCACACTAGGATTGACTACAACAAGTTTTCATTCTTTCTCCTTACTATAGTACAGTGGAACTTGTTACCTGCAGATGTACTCCTGCAAGACTTTGATTCATTCAAGCTTGCAGTTAGCCAGCTACAGCACACTTAACCATGAACATTTTGAAGTTTGTTTTTAATCTTCTTTTATCTTGTCGAACTGTTTTAACACCTTTTACACTATTTTACCCTTTTTTTCTTTATTATGCTTTACTTTTTTCTGTTAATGTAAGACACGACACGCAGCTGCCCGATTATGCCTATGAAGGCGTGTGGCAAAATATAAAGATAAATAGATAATGGTTCCAAAATATACTTGAATGGTCATTTTTACTTCTATAATATTTCTCAGCCGGGCCCGATTAGCTCAGTCGGTTACGCGTCTGACTATCGATCCAGGGGTCGTGAGTTCGAATCCCCCGCCCAGCAACAGTCTCTGTGATGATTGATATACGACATTGCGTCTCATTATCATTTGTCTCTCACCACTGATTCAAGTGGGAAAGTTATCAGTTACTTGCGAAGACGAGGTGTGCTCGAGTACTGGTTAATCCTAGGAAACAGTGGTTAGGTTAACTGATCGTCTGTTAGCCCTCGATGGCATAAAAATGACGCTTAATATTCAATCAATCAATCAATCAATATATAATATTTCTATAAAAGAGAGAGAACACATTTTTAGAATGAAAATTCTATAATTACCTAGTAATACATTTTAAAGAGATAATATTTAAATATAATATATTATTATCTTACATATAGACAACACTAAATAAATATAGGCCCAGTTTTTGAGATAATTGTTAAGTTTATTTGTAACTAAAAATAGTAATGATCCAGGGGAACAAACAGGCATAAAATGCCTAATATGTGTGTGAGTTCATATTTAACACTGAAATTCCAAGACAAAAGTGTTTCCAAGATGAAAATACATCTGGTTAGAAAATAAAATCCAAATGATTTCATTTCCACAAAATTAATCAGGTGACTTAAAGAGAAAAGGAGAAACAGTGCTGATGGGGTCAGATTTCAATTCTGCGTGTTCAGTTGAGAAGCATAAGGGCTTATGAACACATTAAACATATTTAAATGAACTGAGTGCAGCCCTGTCTAAATTTCATTGATTTGTGCACTGTAAAATAATTTGAAATAATTATGAGCATTTTTTGAAATTGATTTTTAAGAACAATCATTGATTAAATACATATAGTTATTCATAAGAACCTCTCCTGATATCACTCTAAAAATAGCTCTCTGAGGAGGCGGTAGTAGAGGGCATGATATAATATACCTATATACCAGTTTTTATTCACGTTTCTGAGTCCTACTCAATTAATATCTATATTTGACAGCGTTTTCTATTTATGCGGGGATTGATAGAGCATGAAAGAAGGCAGCGCTCACATCACTACCTTAAGTCAGCAGCAGAATGTACATCTAGAGCCATTGTGTCCCTTGAGCTAAATGAAGAGCCTGTCAAATCAGTAAAACAAGCCAGAAGATTGGAAGGGGTAAGTCAAAATGTTCAGTATGCAGATGTACATTTACAATGAATCTCTGAGAGAAATATGTCAAAATAACAGTGTCGATATTTTATGCAATGAAGTTCTTGGAGGCAATATGCTGTACACATGGCCAATAATTCGAACACAGCTCTATATAGATCAAGGTCATATATATGTACATGTAGTTGTGCTTACTTGCCCATCTGTGATCTGCCCATCATACTAAAGATGTGTAAAGTGTTAATTCCTTAAATTTTTAAAGAGCAGTTAAAGGGCCCTTTCATACAAATACATTATTTTACCATAAAATAAAAAAATACATCTTCCTATTATATAGAAATCAGGTGAATTTTATATAAAGTGGTTGATAAATGGAGATATGAGTGGGGAAAAAAGGTATGTCTCAGATACGTCCTTTTTAAATATTTCTAATAAAATATACATAACACTACTCGTATTTCATCACAGATTGGAGGTGAGACATGTTCCAGATTGACAAAGTTGGAATCAGAGCGGAATTTCAGTAGCTTGCGACCCCTGGCTGGTAGATTTGTCAGCAGTTCTGGAGGTATTCTGGTTGCATTACTGGATGCCACAGATGAGGCGTTATACAGTGGACATAGGTAGGGGTGTACATTAATATATATAAGTTATAGTGCACATTTAAAGAGACATTTGGCAAGGTTGAAAGCAGTTTTACCCTCGTATTCTCGCATCAAATTAGTCTTTACACCTATGGACTAAAAACAACATGTAGGTTTGAGTCTCAAAGTATAACTGACTGAAACATAACCGTTTTTATAAAATTAGTGTCATAATTCTAGTTCTTAGGCCTAAATTAAAATTTTGTTTGTCGCTTTGGGCTGATCCAAAATATCCAAATTTTATTGTATTTTTTATTTTTTTGATGTTCTTTCAAAATATTCACGGTTATTAAATAGTTAAAAAATAAAATGAAAAAAAAAAAGAACATACCTACCAACCGCTAAATCGTATAAGTGGCAAACAGCAATTTTAAGAATTGAGAATGAAAATCTTTAAAATAATAATTGATATTTTTCTTCACTTGACATTTTTTCTATCCTACTGAATCCTAAATCCCACAGATTGGAGATGTCAGTACACTTTATTTTATTTTTAATAACTATGTTTCAGTCAGGACAGGGCAGTTTTGATACCAGAAGACAGTGTAAAGTGGAGAGCAAGAAATCTTACTGAGGAGCAGTTTCTTGATGATTCTCAAGAAGGTATATATGTTTGTGATAAATAAATGGTAGACTTCAGTGATGTCGCGTTCAGCATGTTCTGCAAGCTTGTAAAATCAGTTCTTTATCTTGGAGGGTCCTCCGTGGCCCTAGGTGTCATCTTAAGATCACTTATCTCTCATAGCTAAGGTCATAGGTTCGAGTCCTGCTCACTCCAAAAAATTTATAAGGGAAAGTTTGCCAGTTACATGGGAAAGGACGGTGGTTCTACACAAATTCATTTGAAGACCCCCCCCCCCCCCCCCCCCCCCACCTCCTCCCCTAATAAAAACTGGATATGCCATATATAGCCTGAATGTGTTGAAAATGGTGTTAAACCCCATTAACAATTTTTTTATTTTAAGTCAGAAGCAGCTAGGCCTTTTTCTATTAATGTTTTTTGCAGAGTATTTACAGCATCTTTTTTGCTTTCTGGCACTTTTTACTGTCTAGGTTGTAATTGATATGAACTTTTTCAATTTATTGTTCATTAAGTTTCTCTGTTAAAGTTGTACAAATTATTCTGAAATGATGGAACCTACAATTATTTTGGGAGTTTGTATAATGATGAGTATATAATGAATTGGACAGAGAGTTGTGGTCTAAGGTGCTGTTGTCGTATTGATGGCCACTTACTACTCACTGCTGAGGTCAATGGTTCGAGTCCAACTCAGTCCAAAAACTTTATGTGAAAAAGTTTGCCAGTTACTTATGGAAGGATGATGTTCCTCCACCAACAACCCAGGATATGTCATATATAACCTGCTATGTCTTGAAATGGCTTTTAACCCCATTGAAGAAAACAGACGAAACAGTTGGCAAATAGGGTATTATCAGCCATATTGTATGTGTAAAGTGTAGAATAGCACTACAGTAGTACCATAGAAGATACCATAGAGGAGTCAATACAGTTCTGATAGCCATTTAAAACAGATAGTTATGAAACAAGTTAATCATTATGACAATGTTGATCTTTCCAAGGTTTTTGTTCTGCCTGGTGGCGACTGGAAGTATTGATCAAGCGAGGACATATTCGACGTCGTAGCTTAAAGAAATCTACTGTACTACAACTGTTACCAACAGGGAAGGAAGCCGCACTGAGATTGCGAGGTATTGTTTAATAGTGAAATAATTTTAGTTTGTGATATGGAAAGAAGCCCTGAAAGGTATATAGTTGTAAAATAGTTGTGTGATAGGGAAGGAAGTTGCCTTGAGACTGGGAGGTATTGTTTAATATTTGCATAATTTTGGTTTATGATAAGATAGGAAGCTGCCCTGAGACTGCGGGATATTGTTTAATATATGTAGAATTTTGGTTTGTGATAGAGAAGGAAGCTGCCCTGAGACTGATAGGTATTGTTTAGTACAATGTAGTTGTATAATTGTTGGTTTGTGTTAGGGAGGAAAGCTGCTCTGAGACTGCGGAATATTGATTAATATATGTAGAATTTTGGTTTGTGATAGGGAAGGAAGCTGCCCTGAGACTGATAGGTATTGTTTAGTACAATGTAGTTATATAATTGTTGGTTTGTGATAGGGAGGAAAGCCACACTGTCAGGACTTGAAATTTCTGATAAAAGTTACTTGTCCTCCCTTTCCAACATTTTTAATTGAGTGCTTAAAATCAAAGAAATATTAAGTTTAGTTTCTTAAATCTTACTTATCCTGTCCAAATGTTCACTCGTCATGTTCACAGCCCTGCCTGTGACAGTGAGGTATTGTTAAATATTTGTAGAGTTTTGGTTTGTGATAGCAATGGAAGCACCTTGCAACTGCGATGGGATCAAAGCTCATTTGGCTATAATTCCCTTCTTTGCTGTAAATTTGCAGTGGAAGGTCAAATTCTAATTGATTTAAGACAAACAACTTGGTTTACATATTATAGAAAATGTTTCATCTAAGAAAGTATCAGAATGAAGATGTAAATGTTGTCAAGCAGTATTTAAGTGCTGTCTATTTTTAGAATGGGGATTTACCACTCCGATTAAAATATTGTTTTTGTCACATTTTGATTTGCCAAACCATTCAGATTTTATTTATGTCTGATAATAAGATAATTTGTATCCCTTTTAAAAATAGTTTTATTTTCTAAGACAGTTTAAGCATTTTTTCGGATACTGGGAAATCATTAAGTTTTGTTGGGATTAAATTTTATTGTTTTCGGTCCAAGTACATATGTATGGGGACTTAATTTGGTAAAAACCAAATCTTTACTTTAATATTACAAATCTGAGTGGTAACATTTTATTCAATTCCAGAAATCTGAATCCTATTTCTTTGTACTGATAAATAACTGCTTGAAAGAGGGCTGAATAAAAATAATATCATGCTGATGTTAAATGTGACATCAGCTGCTATTGAAATTGATATATGAATCAATGCACTTAATTAAGTATTTTAATTTTTGTTCATCAATAGAACCACAAAGAACACATGAGACAATTTTAGCTCAGAAAATGTGGGACTACAATTTGAGTAAAGATAAATTCTATACAGTATGCCAGATGCCACATTTCTGTCTACAAAAATTCATGGTGTTATGCATGTCCGCCATGAAAATTATTGATTTCACAGTATATTACCTTGGTGAAGGTCTATTAAGAAATGCCTTATATGTTTTATCACAATATTTTACACCTATCCAGTATCAGAAAAATAACCAAAGCTGTTTTCGTAATGTTCATTTAATTGTTTGGTCAATGTTAAGATTTTTGCATATAGGTCAATCTCTGAAGCTTAATAACCCCACAGGTCATACTTTGTTCATGTTGTGTAATGGTGACTACTGATATTCTACTTTAGTCCAGGTTGTCACTGGTACTACTTTACTTTGTAAAAATCATTTTGAAGTTTTGGGTGGCATTTTACAAAAAAAAAAAAGCGATAAAAATAGGTTGTAAATGTAAAGTAAGTATGGTCCATAACATTCTAAATATTAATCCAGATTAACTCATTCTCAGATTGAATATTTCATAAAACAGTATGTATTCTGTTAATACAATCTTAAATTCATGTGCAAGAAAAATATTATAAAAGTTTCTAACTTTACGTTTACGACTGATTTTTATCGTAATTTTTTGTGAAATACATACCAGGAATGCATGTATTTGATGGGAGTATGTCTTTCAGAGAGTGTTGGTCTGTCTGCCCTAGTCCCAAGTGTACCCGCGCAGACGTTGAGCACAGTTTCTCAGGGAACAAGTTCACCAGCAGGAAGTAGAAAGTCGTATGTAACTGTGTCTACGCCATCAAGTAGCTCAAGGGTGGTAACTGGCATTGATGAGCTACAAGAAGATGCTCTGTACACAAACGATACTGGTAAAGATGGGTAAGTATTAGTAGATCATAATGTAAGATGCTATTTGCCATAATCATAATGCTAGGCATTGGTGCCATAATGCTGGGTCTTGGTGCCATATTGCTAGGTCATGGTGCCATATTGCTAGGTCTTGGTGCCAAAATGCTAGGTCTTGGTGCCATATTGCTAGGTATTGGTGCCATATTACTAGGTCTTGGTGCCATACTGCTAGGTCTTGGTGCCATATTGCTATGTCTTTGAGCCATATTGCTAGGTCTTGGTACCATAATGCTAAGTTATGGTGCCATATTGCTAGGTCTTGCTGCCATATTGCTTGGTCTTGGTGTCATTATGCTAGGTCATGGTGCCATATTGCTAGGTCTTGCTGCCATATTGCTTGGTCTTGGTGTCATTATGCTAGGTCTTGGTGCCATATTGCTAGGTCTTTGTGCCATATTGCTAGGTCTTGGTGCCATACTGTTAGGTCTTGGTGCCATATTGCTACGTCTTGGTGCCATTATGCTAGGTCTTGGTGTAATATTGCTAGGTCTTGGTGCCATACTGCTAGGTCTTGGTGTCATTGCTATGTTTTGGTGCCATGTTGCTAGATCTTGGTGCTGAATTGCTAGGTCTTGGTGATGTATTGCTTGGTCTTGGTACCATTATGCTAGATCTTGGTGCCATTATGCTAGGTCTTGGTGTCATATTGCTAGGTCTTGGTGCCATATTGCTAGGTCTTGGTGCCATTTTGCTAGGTCTTTGTGCCATATTGCTAGGTCTTGGTGCCATATTGCAAGGTCTTGGTGCCATTATGATAGGTCTTGGTGTCGTATTGCTAGGTCTTGGTGTCATATTGCTAGGTCTTGGTGTCATATTGCTAGGTATATGTGCCATATTGCTAGGTCTTGGTGTCATATTGTTAGATATTGTCATAATGCTAGGTCTTGATGTCATAATAGTCGGTCTTGATGCTATTTTGCTAGGATTTGCTACCAATTTACTATTGTATGTCACAAAGACAGCACTTTGTGTCGGAATACATATGATGACGATGTAAGTAAATTGTACATTTTAATTGATATTGCAGAGTTGTATTGCTGGTGGATATACACGAGATGGGAGGAGATCGGGTAGGGCTTGGACAGGTATGTGTTTTCAACTTTGAAACAATTTACCAGTCTGTTTTAAGGATTATATATGTAGTGTACAGACCACAAGGCCTAGCAGGATAACCATGAGTGCCTGTAAGACATACCTAAATGCTACACATTTAAGTTATATCACAGCTGTGGTTTTGTGGTAGAGACTGTAGAGTCAGTGTTGAGACTGTGGTGTCAGTGTCCTTCCCACATGTGAACCTCATCTGGGTCAAACCAAACCCTTATAACTTGATGCTCTAACAGCATTTAGGCTGCAGTTGACTGATTCATTTCTCATAGGACTATGTACAAAAGTAACAGCCACAAGAAAAAAGTTATAGACATCGACTTGCCATTATTCCACATTAATGTAAAAAGCCAGTCAAATGTAATCCTTAAAAATACACAAAGTGTTGAGGCAGCCCTACTAAATCTCACTGTATATGTTATTCTGTACACAAACATGCCAGATATGCAGTGATAAATGACCAAACTGACATAAGTGTTATATCATGCAAAATTAGAAAAAAAAATCTTTCGTATAAAACTGATGTCTCTAATATTAAAATTAAATCATTTTATTTAACCTCCTACTTAATCAATATTTTAATAAACCAACTTCCTACCACCTTTGGAGTAAAGGTTTAAGACTGATCAGCTTGGTGTCTTTATAAATAACGTTTTTTATATTTTATATGTATACTATTGTTAAAAGGTCAATCTTTATTTAGATCTTTGTTGATAATAAATTATGTAATAGATGTTTTACTTGATTTCAATCACATACAGCTGTGTCAGTTAATAGAACAACAAGGGATATGTTATAAGACTCGACGGCTACAGACTGGAGACTACAGCTGGTTCTGGCGAAGTGATGGACGTGAAGTGATCCTACCATGTCTCGTTGAACGTAAGAGAGCGGGTAGGTAATACCACAATAACTATCTCATGCTTGTTACAGTGTTTAAATAATTAAAGAACATCTGCAACTTTACCCGTTTGAGATATTACCATGAATAAACATTTGGTCAGGACGAATAAGATTGATGAAACTTACTTTAATATTTCTTTGATTTTAAGCGTACAATAAAAAATCTTGGCAAGGGAGGATGAGTAGCTTTTATAAGAAATTTCAACCCCTGATATTAGTGCCTTACTGATTTAGTGTGTTAATATGACATCATGCTATTTTCAGAAAGTCGTAAGGCAACATTTTTGTAAAGAAACAGTTCTAAAATTTTGGTTGTATGCAAGAAAAAGAATCGGTTAAAAGTACACTTTCAGATAATGAAATTTCAGACCTGGGTATCATTTTTTTGATAGGAGTCTTAACAGAAGTATTGGATTGTTATATCCTTATCTTAACCTGATAGACAGTGTAGAGATTTATACTTAAAATACTGTGTGTAGTGCAAGAATTTGTTTGATTTTTTTTTTATATTTAGTATCATTTTTATGCCATCATGGGTTTACAGATGATCAGTTAACATTACCAGTATTTCCTGGGATCCAGGAAGGTTAAGCAGTTCTCAAGCACACCCATCTCCTTAAGTAACTGAATACTATCCCACTTGAATAAATTTGATTTTTTTCATAGATGACATCTCTCGGACACTTAAGGAGGGAAGGTTCTGGTCACAGGTGAACAAAATGTCTGCTTGGAAGAAAAGGTTCTCTGACCGAGGTATAGAGTGTAGTTTACAGTATATCCTGGAGAGAAAACCAGAGGAGTATGTTGTACAGTGTCCTGACGCTTGTCAGGGTGTCGGCAGATGTGGAAATCCAACACTGACACAAGTAAAGGTATGCATGTTGTAGAAATTTTATTGAAATATTTTTACAAAACAAATTAATAAAAAATCCACATGTCTAAATATTATATTTACATGTAGCTGTACAGATTTTGATATTTTTGAGAGCCTGTAATATTTTGAATTTTTTTTACTTTTACTGGCTTTTTGTTAATGAAAAAAGTCAGTTTACTGAAAGGGGACACATAGACAATTGTAGTTTACAATTACATACAAATTGTCTATTAAAATTATGTACAAATTGTCTTTTACAATTACATACAAAATTCGCATTTAGAGTGATTTATTGATGGTATAAAGTCATAAAACTGATAATATTTTACTTCAAAATGTGTACAAATCTGCGTATAATGATTGCATTATTGGTAAAAAAAATTGGGTGAGCAATGTTATTAGCAAATACTGTGTGATTATGTTTGGGAAGATCCTGAAATATTCATATATTTAAATGAGTTATTGATTGTTTCCTCCAAGAATGCCATACTAATATAGAAATAGTGCTGGTTTGGAATTACATGTATATGGTACTATAAAAGTGAATTTTATGTATAAGCAATATATAGATATGCTAGCTGGAGACATAAAAACCTTTAATTTGTAAAATTTATTGATAAGCTCACTATTTAAGTATTCAAACAGGTCATTATGCCAGAAATAGGATTTCTAGAAATGTACAATATTGCTTATATTGTAATACTAATAACTTTGACTACGAATTTAATTTTATTTTAATATGTCCTTGTTATTCTGATATTTGAAAAAAATACACATATGTAAATCTTCTCAGGGCTTTTCCAGAATTAAATGTATGGGGGGGTCGGACGGCAGTATAATTAAAATTTTATGCCTGGTGGGTGTTTTCATAAAAAAAAATGATGCCTTGCGGGGTAAAAGCTTATTATAATTTTATGCCTTGCCGGTATTTCCGTCTATGAACCGAATTTTTTCTTCAACACCGTTTTTCTTCTCGAAATATTATACATTTTCTGCCCAAATATTTCCACCCGTCGTATACAAAAACGTAAAATTGTCCTTCCCCTGTCCTTCCCCATGTACCACACCGAGTCAACATCCCGCAGCGTCTAGAATTCGGCCAGCGTCTTATCTTTATTGCAGCAGAAACTGCAGGTCTTTTAAATTTACCTTGATTTGACCTTTATGTTTGCCACTGACACGCGTGTTGTAACGAATGTAATACACAACCTCCAGACATCATGACCAAGTGAACGTTTTACGCGACTACACAGTTGGACACTCGATACACTGGTGATGTTAATATTAGAAATTGTCTTCAATTAACTTTTTCATCTCAAACTGATTGATCTTTTTTGTTAAGACTGCCATAATATAATTACATCACCTGACAACAACATATGATTTAATTTGTTTGTTTGAAATAAAGTATAATTATCTACCTTCGGACTTCCCGAAAAGGGACAAGAAACATACTCTTAGTCGTGAATAAATTATTAACACGGAAATATACCAGCTAATCAGATGGGGGAATACACTCGTAGCGGGCCGTAACCACGTCTACTTTATTAAATTGATGCCGAGATGCCGTGTCACAAAATTATCTCCTCAAGTAAATTTTACGAATTATATATCAATATTTGACATATCGGATATGTTTACAAATACTCCAATACGGATATGAATATACAGGCGTGTATATTATTAAATTCCGCAAAAACTACGATTCAACTCTACGGCGGCATTGCTATAATTATATGCATATCCGCGCTGTTTGTCAGATAGTGTAAAACACTAATTTATTCGGCACAAAAAGAAACCCCAAGAAATGCAAAGTCTATTGTGACAACAAATCTAAATTAAGACATTGCGTTAGCAGTGAAAATAAAATCAACATTCTCAGATATGTCATCCCACACCCTATATGCCTCATTCTTACCCCAGTGTCTGAAAAAAAAATGGCGAAAAGCAGATGTTTCTTAACGGTCGTACAAAAACATAAATTGGACTGCGAAATTATCTTTGAGCATCCATAACCGGATTGTTTGCAATCGGGTGTGCGAAATGAGGTCAAATTAGATTAAACCTTTATCGATAGTAGGGAGTAAATAACATGTGTCATAATAATGTTTGTTTCACTGTCAGAGTGACGTCATTGGACATTGGCACAAGGCGTTAATGAAAGGGACAGCGTGTTCATTCTGTGCATAAATTTAGGCATGTGTAGCATAACTCTCTTTATGGATCTTATCAATTTAATAGTAATTCTTTTTTAAGAAATTAGTTTACTGAAAATAAACATTTTAGAAGACAACTAGTTACAAACAAACACTAACCTTTAATTATAATTATGTTGTGTTTTTTTTCTCGTTTGTTATCTATAGTGCCCCTTTATTTAATTCTCGACCTGAGTTAATTTGTGACGTAATCACTTGCATATCAGCATTAGATCAAAGTGTAACGTCGGCGTACTTCAAAGAAAGTAGGCAACCGTCCAGACTGGTAATTTTGGAAGCGTTACAGTAAGAAAATATTAGAAAGGGGATTTTAGCCTCTTTTTTATTTTTATTTTGTGCATGGTGGTATTTTATCTAATTAAAATTTTATGCATGGTGGTATATATCACAATTAAATTTTATGCTCTGTGGGTAAAAAAAATAAGTGCCGTCCGACCCCCCCATACATTTAATTCTGGAAAAGCCCTCATCAAAATCCAAGCATGTTTAAGTTTATAGACTTACTAAAATGTGATAATAGAAACAATATTGTTAATTTAGCCTTTTTTATTAAAAATGCTTTCTCTGTAAGAACTCGTCTTACACACAACTGATGTTTATATCCTCCTCTTTAATAGCCTGGTTTTTACTTTAAAATTACAATATCTGTATCTCATGATTAAATTGTATTTTCTATATTATGTTTGTTATATGATGATATACTATATATAAGTCAAATAAAATTTATGTTCTGCTCTGTTGTGTGTTTCATCTTATAATTGTATAATAGTTTCACTGACACTTTATTTGTGACATTTCATTTGTTTACAGATATTACAGATATTATTTTGTATATCCCAAGTCCATGTTGATGATAATTTTATTTATATATGAACTTGACATGAAGTTTATATTTGACTTTCAAGTTGTTTTACCCAGGCTAGATAGTTCCGTGTTTATCAAGGATAAATTTTAGACTTTACATGATCTTATAATACAACCACAAATTTTTTCTGTATCAGGTTTAAGTCAAGAACATGTCTAAGACAGGAAATCTTCATTGAAACCAAGTACAAATATTTGTTCCATATTTGTTCCATATTTGTTTCATGTTGAAACAATGAAATACTCATTTGTAAGTTATTCCTACAAGTTTCCTTCCATGTTTAGATGGCAATGGCAGACCTGAAGACACACCCAGAACTTCTCGTGAAGGAGACGGAGAGTCTGGAAATCACAGTATTATTACTGGCCTCCTTCACAGCAGAGCTCGTGGAAAGGTCCTGTGGTATTTTAATTAGCTTTTATTGAAATTAACTCCTGCAAAGTTAGTGTGTATACATACATAAAACAGACGTGTTCAAATTTTATTCAGCAAAAACAATTCAGTCATACATGTATGTGCAACAGATCCTCTCTATATTGTTTACTGTAAAGCAATGCAATAACTAAACATCCACAAGGATTTTTTTTAATATTTAGGTTTAGTACACATAAATAAATCTTGAATAAATGCTATTAAATACACAAGTTACAACTGTGATCAAATGTATTGCTTTTCTGGAAACAGCATGAATAATTTATGACTATTATGTTTCAAGGGTGAAAACCTAAATACGGTGTCAGAAAGTTGTTCCAAAAGCTGCTTTAAGTGATTTTTTGTATCAATTTTGGGTACATGTGTAGATTTTGTAGTTTTCACTGATATACAATTCAGTGTGACCAAAAAATTCCAGATTACCTCAAAATAGTTGAGTGTCATATCATGTAACGTTTACAATTAGAAGGAAGTGCAACTGTTTATTGGAAATGTGTAGATTCCTCTAATATCCAGATGGTCAGTAGGAACTATAAAATCCGTAAATGTACAAAAAACAGAAACGAAAAATCACTTAACCAGCTTTTGAAAGAATGTTCTTGTACCGTATTTAGCATGCATATGACGTAAGTTCCCCCTTGTCTTTTATAGACAAAATATATGATAATTGTTTTAAAAACTTGTTTCAATATTTACTAAAAGTTTAACATGATACATGTTTCTGCTCTACGTTGTTATGTGTATTGTGTAAACAACACACCTGGCGTCATATTCACCAACCGTTTATGAGAATATTCTTAGACTTAAGCTTGAAAATCCAAATTTCAGATATCTAGTTTCCTATGACAAATATAATTAAGTGTGAGAGTTTATTTGACTATATATTGAGTGTCTCTACATGCTTGCACATTTTAATCTCAAACAACGGTCTCTAAGTGTGTTTTTCAAAATTCATTCTTGAGTAGACCATGGCGTGGTCTAGTGGTAGAGTGTTCGCCTCGCATGCGGAAGGTCGTGGGTTCGATCCCCAGCCGGGTCATACCAAAGACTTTAAAAATGGTACTAGAAGCTTCCTCGCTTGACAATCAGCATTTAGAGGACAGTTCTAGGTCTGGTCGGCCCGGTGTCAGTATACTGTGACTGGGTGTGGTATCATACCATGTGTCTGCGCCATGATACTCCAGTGTGACAGCGCTCAGAATACTGTCTCAAGTAGACACCGTCGCGATATGACTGAAAAATTGTTGAAAGCGACGCTAAACACCATACAACAACATCATTCTTGAGTTCAGGTCTAAGAATATTCTTAAGAATGTTTGGTGAATACCACCCCAGGTCTACAAGTAATGCATTTAAAATAAAGTTATTAGATAATCTGTTGTAGACATTGAACGAATAACAAATGTAATTTACATGTGTAACAAGACAATTAAATATTTAACCTCATATGTTAAAAAAAGTACAATCACATGTATTTTTGGTATCATGAATCATTATTTTAAGGCCAAAGATGTAGTATGAATAATTTCAGTCTTTGATTAAACAAATAATATTTTGGGCTACAATACAAAAAGGAATTTCAATCTGTAAGCTTTTCATCTTTTAACAATTGATAGTTTGGACTATGATGAAAGGATGAAGCCCACTTCTTTTACCATTTATTTTCTATCAAGTAATATTATTTAATGCTACAGTTAAAGAAGGAAGTGGGTCCTCCATGGCCAAGTGGTCTAAGGCGCCACCGCAAGATCACTTACCCATCACCACTAAATTTGTTGGTTCGAGTCGCTGTATGAGAAAGTTTACAAGTAACTTGCTAAAAGACAGTGGTTCTACCCAGATTCATTTTATGGTCTTCCTCCACCAATAAAACTGGATGTGCCATTTTAAACCTTAAATGGTTGAAAATTCAAAAAAAAAAAAAAAGAAAGAAAGTCCATTTATAGAGGTAAAATACAAAGATCATTGTGAAACACTAATATTTATTGTCGTCTCTCTCTCTCTCTCTCTCAATAAAGCTTTATATATTGAAATAATTATTTAATATGTATTTCAAGATATGAAGTGAATTTATTTTCAGATTAAAGAAAGGCGACTTCGACAATCTACTACAACAGGAGCTTTCAGACTTCAAAGAAACTCTTGCAGGTCAAACAATAAGTAATCGTCCACATGACCAAGAAATAAAGAACAAAAATGACCTCGATGATCAGAGTCTTTTAGCAGCTGTGATTGAAAAACCAACACCAGAAACTGGAATAAAGACAGAACATTCCATGTCTGATGTTGATAATCATCAAATTCAAACAAAGCCAGATCCAGTTGCAGGTTTGCACCTTTCAAAACAAAAACATGTATCAGAAATGAGTTTTGAGGAAGAGCTGCAATTTGCAATAGACCAATCTAAGAAAGATGTAACGTTTACATTAAATAGTGGGTTAAGCAATACAAAAAACTGTGATAGTGACTCAAGCAAAGTAAAAGTTGATTTCAGCAATGTCGGTAAACAATCAGATAGGGACAGATTTGCAAACAGTGATGAAGATTTTGATGCAGATATATCCAAAGCTATAGAGATCTCTAAACATGAAGCCTGTAAAGATGCCAAAATGTCTGATAATCGCAGACACAAGATGACTGCAATTCCCGACACTTTAGGTCATCCATTGATGCAGTATCATTGTTCAGCCAGCAGTTCTGTGACTTACCCATCTGGGAGGTCACCAGACAAGAACACCAAAGTTGGAAATGTGTACCGTCCAAAGATTAACAGAAAGAGAAGTTTTGCTTCTACATCATTATCCAACAGTGCCGTAACTTCTCATTCAGAAACATTTACTTGTAGAACTCATGTAGAAGACACTAAACCAAAGGCCAATGCTTCTATTAATTTCTATAATGATTGTAAATTAGATAAAGGTGCTGTATTTTCAAATGAACCTGATCCATCCATAGCTTATTCTGAACGAATTTTACCTAAGCATCAGCATATTGGTAGTAATAACATATATAGACCTGTTCCAGAAGAAAGTTTCAAAATAAATGAACGTGATAAGGCAAATACAAATATATCGTCAGAAGATGGCTGTACACAAAATCTAGTAAATACAGATCATTTGACCACTGGCAAGTCTTGTAATAACACTCCACAGACTGTGAATAAAACCACAAACAAAATAAAACTGAATTTTACACCATCACAACTGTATACAGAGACTAATATTGTGAGTATGCCACAAAGTAGAACCAACAGTGGTAAGGTGTACAGAATGAGACTTGATAAGGGATATAACAGGGTCGTCAGAGAAATAAATGACAGAAAATGTAGGTCGGAATCTGTGAACTATGATGCCATCCGAAGACAAAGCAGTAAAGGACAAGTAGACAAGGTTAAAGAGGTTGCTAGTATTGATGAATCTGGTAAATATTCAACTGAACATTTAAAAGAAAGCTATGAAGATGGTTGTAGATCAGATGAGGATTTGTTTGAAGATACAGTTTCAACAAATCATAACATTTCTGTATTTGATGAAACTAGCAGTGTAACATGTAAAACCAACAAAGTTAAAATTTCTACTGATGTGTTTTCAACTCCGAGAAGTGCATTACAGATAAGATCTCCGTCGTCAGATAGAAGTACTCCAGAAAGTTTGCCGGAACTATCCAGGGACGATCTTGCATTTCCAGTAAATGACATTGAAGAACAGGATACAGTTAAAAGAAGTAATTTTGAAGTGCTTGACAAACCAGGCCCTAGCAGGGTGCTGAATATGGAGGAACATATGTGTACTGAAAATAAGGAATATTGTTATGATGAAGTTATTTCCAGACATGAAAGTAATAAATCTCCTGTCAAAGACAGAACAAAGATGGCACTAAGTAAAGGAAAAAGGTATGATTCTGGATATGATTCTGAGACTAGACAGGAGAGTAAGAATGAAGAAAAAATAAAGATGATATTATCAATTCTACCACAAGTTTCTCGGCAACAAGTGGAAGCTGCCTTGAAGAGAAATAATGATAATGCAGAGGCATGTGTAAGCACTTTGTTAGAGGAGGAAGTGCAGACAGCTGAAATTGTCGACTTGACTGACTCGCAGAATATATGATTGATAAAAATGCTAGTTATTAGCTATATGACCCAAAGTGTTTAAAGAGATTGACATATCTCATTGATAAACTCAGCTATATTAAGTCTGTATTGAAATCTAACTTAAAAAATGTTAAAGGGCAAAACTGAGATTTTGAAGTAAAGAATACAAATTTTTGACATAAACTATCAAGATTCGTAACCCTAATCCCTAGCCCTTATGAACACTTAACATCATATGTTGTCCCAGACAGACAAACGAACAGACAGATGGTAAATTTATGACAAACCATCGTGTAATGATAAAGTTTCAAAGGAGGTAATAAAATAAAAAGTAAAAGTGTTGGGCTAAACAATGGAAAAGGACAATTTCATCATTTTACTATATAACGCATTGCAAAAATGTTGACTGTTCAAAATATGTGCTTTTATCGTCTTATTTATCTCGCTTTCTTCATATGCAATTGGACAACCTCGGCGAAGTTTGTATATCAATGTATACCAGAAATTGAAGACCATGTGCGATTAAGATAAACATAACTTCTCAAATTAGGTTAATGATTATAATTAATAATGTACTGTTTTCATAAATTATTGTCATAAGATTTATTTTCTTAACATAAACTATCAAGATTATCAACCCATTGTATTTTCTTTTGTTTTAAAAAAAAACATACTTTCTTAAATTCAAGTTCTGTTAAAAACACGATTTATTCCTAAGAGGAAACTGTTTATTTTCAGTTGAAGTCATTTCTCAATAACACAGCAATGTTTCATTTAAATATTTCTTTAAACTCTGTTTCAATTTATAAATGCCAACTCGTGCTGGATTTAAGCTGCAGTAAGAGATGAGTGAATTGAATTGTTAACAGAAAGTCCTATTTTCACACCTTTAAATGGAAAAAAAAATAAATTTCTAGCCCAAAGGTTTGAGAGGTTTGTTAACTAGAATAATCTCATTAATTGGAATTGCTCATCTGTAGAGTGATGTTACATTAACATATATATATATATTTCTTTAAAAAGATTTTAGTTAAAAGTAGTAAGTCATAATTTTTTGTTTTTCAAATGGGAATAACACAATATTAAAGATAATGAGTAAAGAATGTATGAAATCTATGTTATTAATATGATAATATTTTTCTTTGTTTTAAAAAGAATGTTTTTCTTATTTTACATTATTGTAATTGTTCATTTAAAATGTGTTTTGCAATCTTTTCATGTCAATAGCACAATAACTTTATTCTGATTTCAATTTATCTTTTAAAAATCAAGGTGACACTATGACTATATGATGTATTAGAAACTTGACTGTGTACAAATATATTTTCCAACTTGATTTATTAATATTTGTTTTAGGATTCATAGTTTACAAAGCAGAATTTGTCCCCATAGACTGCCATCTTGTGATACAAACTACATCTAGTCATTATTAAAAGTGTTTTAAACTTCATACAGTCTTTGTGTTTTTATGTTTTGATATTTCCATTTATTAATGTAGAACTGATTGAGAAGGGAAGTTTGTTCTGATAACATTCTTTCTGAGGTCCTCATCTGCCAATAAAATTGAACGCCATATAATTATAACCTTTGGTGTGTCTAAAATGGCATCAGACCTCATTATAAAAAAGGGTTTTAGTTTGATATTTTCTAGCCCAGCTAGTTCAGTTGGTGGCTGTCAATCAAGGGTTTGTGAGTTTGAATTTTGGCCCAGTCATAATCTTTGTTATGAATGGCCATGACATTTGCCACCTGAATTTTAGGGGAGCAGTCGCTGACTAACGGCGATGAAGTCTGTCTGTCCAAGAAACAGTCATTATGTGTGCTGACTCCTGTTTTATAAAGGAAAGAGTGTTGAAAAAAGTAGTAGAAACAAATCTGTCCTGTGGAGCACGTGGTCCAGTGGTAGAGCACCAAATCCATGATCAGAGGTTTAGGGTTCGATCCTTTTTTCCCCCATGACTGTGTGGTGTCCTTGAGAAAGACACTTTTTATGCATAAGCTTAATATTGGAACTCGTCCAAATTGTGAGAGGACTTCATTATAGCCTTTATCAAGTTTCTCATTTCATTTTTCATGTTCTTGGCGATTCTTTTTTGATGGTTCAATAAAACCAAGTTTATTAATACAAATCATTTGAGGGAGATAAATAATGTAAGATTCTTATGAAGACCCAACTTGAGTTATTTCCCTTGAACTACATTGGTTACACATCATTTAAGGGAGAAAAAAAATATTACAATATTATTAGAGTTATTTCCCTTAAACTACTGACTGTTGTGTATGTAATAATAATTATGATATGTTAATGTTTCATGTAAAGCCTTTTAAACATATAATAAGAAAATATCGAATATTTGATAATAAATACCCTAATTTTCTTGTTGAAATTAACCTTTTTTCAATAATTTTTCGCTTTTTGACAATTTGACTATTAGTGTATACAAGTTTCATATAACCATGGCTATAATATATTTCACAAAGATCAGTATATATCCCCCACCTGCAAAAAAATGGTGTATTTTCATCACTTTGCAATAACCAGACATACCGCTGAACAAAAAGGGTAAGTTTCAAGACCAAAATAAAAGCATTTTTTCCGTTTCCTTCCCCCGATAGTTTCCTATCAAATAAACAAATGGCAATGCATACTGATTGGGATAAGTGCATTTAATCACCATAACCATGATCACACACGCTACTTATTGAACACATAATAAATGCAGAACGGAAGTGTCGTCGAAATGTCCAGTATGCGGAAATTGTAAAGCAACATAATTATGTATATTTTATAATTGCACAGAAATGTTCATACGGTGTCCAGTTTGGGCCATCGCGGCATAGTTACTAAATTAATTGATTGATTGATTGAATATTTAGCGTCATTTTTATGCCATCGAGGGCTAACAGACGATCAGTTAACCTAACCACTGTTTCCTGGGATTAACCAGTACTCGAGCACACCCCATCTCCGCAAGCAACTACTAAATTAAATAAAGTCGAAACAACCAAACTGCGGTGATGAAAAGTCGAAACAACGATGGTGAAAAGTCGAAACTACAATGGTGAAAAGTCGAAACTACAATGGTGAAACAAACGCCGGATGTCACATATGCTATTCTTACAAATATACGTAGGTTTGGTCCAATGCACGTGTTTAATATTCAAAGCTTTAGTCGTGTGTCGCCAATAAACAAAAAAATGCATGTGTTAGCTATGCAGGTCATTTGTTGTCAAAATAACATTCTGCTTTATTCCAGATGTAATTATCAAACATTTCATTCTAAAATTATAAAAATGTAGATCTAGAAGCGTAAAACAGACTTGTAATTCTACATTTTATTCAGGTAAACATTTACTTAGCAAGTTATACATACATATGTGTTCAATCTAACAGTCGTTCTTAAATCAGAAAACGTAAGACTAAAATGTTTATTTGTTGAAGGATATAATTGTTTTTTACAGCACGATGCTTACTTTTGAATCAATACATTCATCCATCCATCGAACTTTTAATAGGTTTACATTTTGACAAAGCCAATAAGTCGTATTGTATGTGACCTAGAGTGGCAGACTATTATAGCACCGGAAGGGTAATATTTCGTAATGTTTCCAATTATGTTTCCGAGTATTTCTCTCCGATCTCAGACATGTCATTCTAAGACAGACAGACATACATACAGAGAGATGGTAAATTCTTTACGATAAAGTTTCCAGGGAGGTAATAAAATAAAAAGTAAAAGTGTCAGCTAAACGGAAAGGGACAATTTCTTCCTTTTACTATGTAACCCGTTGCAAAAAGGTTGACGGTTCGCAATGTATGATTTTTACCATCTTAGTGACCTCCCTTACTACATATGCAATTGGACTTCCTCAGCGAAGTTTGTATATCAACTAATTTGATGGAAATTGAAGAAAATGTGCGATTACGAAAAATATGGTTACTATATTACTATAGCTTTTGGATAGCTATACATTATTTAAATAAACGGGTTTTTAAAAAAGTAAGACTTATTTTCGGATATATACTGGCTAAACACGTGAAGAATATTACGGACAGCATATAATTGTTGTCACCTCCTACACACCAGGTACTATCCCACTATGTTTATTTCATCACTCGCAGTTATGCAGTGTAATAAGTTCTGTTGTTCTCTGTTAATAAAGATATTTTAAGTTGCATGCAAGTATAGTTATTCAAACACCTTATTAAACAATTATGGTGATTGCATAAGATACAGTTTAAAATCAGTATCGTGATGCTCATTGCATCGCGACTTAGATATTGCAAGTTTCACATGTAATATGTATCGTGATACGTATCGTTCTGAAAATGAAATATCGCGATACGCATAGCAGATAAAAACAAGAGCACCGCAAGCGGATGCAGACGCTCATCTTTTTTTCCAAATCTATTACGTAGGTCAAAGTCAGTGAAGTAAACTTTTTAAACATGATGGTGATTAGTTTAAAAAATCAATACTATTACTAAAAAAATAAAACAGAATTAAAACAAGAATTCCGCGGAATTATATGTCTTGCTGTGTCCGCTTTGACCGTTAATACACACATGGGAGAGAAAAAAAATATATATTCATGCAAGAGTTGGTTAAAATTTAAAAAAAAAAAAAAAAAAAAATATATATATATATATATATATATATATATATTTCTAAGTAAAACATATTTAAAGAAAAAAAAAATAAAGAAAAATTTAGTTGTATTCAACAAAAAACGACGTCAATATTTTAAACAGGTGCTTTTGTATGAACTTTACTGAGTCGCTCCTTCTGAAAATACTCTCCTAAATGGTCTATACGTATTTGCTACCATTTACACTATTCAGTGAACATGTTAACAAAATCAGAAGATGGTATACTGGACACAAAATTCTGTAAAACATGCTTTAATTCCAATATGTCTTCAAATCGACTTCCCATTTGCTCTTTTTAATGACTGATTCCCGGCCATCTCAATAACGTTAATTTTGTAACATTTAAACACTAGAGAACTTGAAATATAAGTTTCTCTTTGAGCAGGTGTATTACCAAACATGGAGCAGAATTTACAGAACAGCGGCATTTCGCATGCTAATCCATTTTCAAGTGACCCGATGTCATTTTGTTTTAAACAAAATAGCATACCGTAACATCATAATATTGACGTCATTTTGAGATACGCATAATTGGTGCCATTGTTTTAAAGGATGTAAACAAGCATACAATACAGCACACATTGATATTTTTTATTTAAGAATAAATGCGTTTTGGCAACGCTACGCTTGTTTGAATAGTAAAGGTAGGAAAAAAGCAAAAACTGCCCCGACTACGTAAATCTATATTTCCATAGTTACTATAGAATATAAACTAGTGATGAAAAATTATCATTTTTTGGCAAAATTACTGCAAATATGAAGCAGCACAGGCTCCCTGAGAATTATTAGAATACAATGATAAATAAAACAGTTATGGCAAAAGTCTACAAACTTTCTGATCTCCCCCTTGTACTTGTTGAGAAATAGTGTAAAAATGAAAACTTAACGTTGGAGCTAAATATAAATGTTTGACGCCGCTGCCACCGTCGCCTTGCTGATCACAGAACAGTTTATTATAATATATCATCAGAAAAAGTCTTGGGGTTGGTAAGAAAGTTTAAATGGGGCAGAGTATTTGATTTAATACAAAACAAATTTTTTAAAAAATAGGCGTTGATGGGGGTGGGGAGTAGGGGTGAGAGTCTTTGAGTCGGTAACAAAGTTGAAATGGGGCAGAGGATTTGATTTAATACAAAACAAAATTAAAAAAAAAATAATAATAAAAAAAAGACGAGCTAAAAATGCCAATGTACAACCCTAGTCGCGAAGTTTGTAGCATTGTAAATTGATGGTGTTGATCCTGTTTATTTAATAGTTTGCATCTAACAGATCATCAGTTAACCTAACCACCTTTTCCTTGGATCCTGGAAGGCTAACCAGTACTCGAGCATGCCTATCTCCGTAAGTAACTGATAACTTTCTAATTTGAATTGGCAGTGAGAGACAAAATTTTGTATATCAATCATCACATAGACTCTAACTGGAAAAGGATTTCAGCTCATATTTTGATAATTGTTTTTTTTACTCATATTCCTCCTACTGGTTGACTTTTCTTAACTATTTTGTATTGATACGTTTCGGTAAACCCAATTCATTAATTCACATCATTTAAGGGAGATAAGTCATGTAAAACTCTTATAAAAACTAATTTGAATTATTTACCTTGAACTACACCCCTCTCCCCCCACACACACACATTTGTTATTAAGGGAGATAAATAATATAGGATTCTTATGAAAAATTTATTTGAGTTATTTCCCTTGAACTAAAACTTGACGTGTCAACACAGGGAGCCTGGCAAAAATTTCAACGCATTTCTCCCTCTGACAACGAACTTGGAGCGTGACCCATCAGAGCAACTGTGGTGTATGTAATTATGATTATGATATTTGAATGCATCAGTTACAATCATTATAATATTGCCTTTTAAATAATTATATATTAAGAAAATGTCGAACATTTAAAATTAATACCTTAATTTGGTAACGAAATTTGCCTTTTTTGATGACTTTTCTAAGGATTTATATATAATATATATAATTTCTTAACTTTTCGCTGTTTGGCAATTTGACTGATTTTAATCATTTTGTTTTTCTCTTGATGTTTTTGTTATTAGTTAGCTATATCAACAAAAATCAATAAAATTCAGTTCTGTTCTTATCATATTAAAGGAGTTAAAATAGAGGAGGAAAAGCAACTCATTGAAATGTTGTGTACGCTCGCGTATAATCTCAAAAAATTTCGTTTTCAAATATCTTAATAAGCTTCCATTCATCTCAGAAATACAAATCAAAATTCTTTCTTTGGACAATGAAATTCTTTGTAAAATGAGAACATTCCCAGTGAATTGTGTTTAACCCTTTACTCCATAGATACGTGTTTTCCCGCACCAATCACAGACGGCCTTTGAAAACAGTGCAGGAAGAGTTCAGATTGCTCGTAACGAACAATCTGAACACTTCCTGCACTGTTTTCCACTCTGTCAGTTAATATAAACATAATTCACCCAATAATTCAAAAGCCTTCTATATTAGGTGTCCAAAGGCGTCTATATTAGAGGTGTCCAAAGGCGTCTATATGAAATAAAGGGTTAAAATTAGTGAAGGACTTGATATTAGAAAAGTGTATATTGCAACTAAAAACCAAGAACTTGAAATTTTACTTCAAACTACGAATACTTTAATTCAAGAGCATATTTCATGTTCAAAACATTATAAAATATCTTCGGTTACATAAAACTTTTATTTGATGTATAAGAAATATATTGCCTGTGAAGTGTGAATGATTTATTTGACACTATATTAATTCTTCGCATGCTATTTTATCAACATTTAATAGAGCTATGCAAGTTTCCTATCCATCTGCATATTCCAGAACTTACAAATCTCTATACACTTCCTCGTCATATCTTAGGCTATTTCATACGACTGGCAATTCAACAGGATTAACAAGAGGGCCATGTTGACCCAATAGTCTTGTGCAATTCAAAAATATAACTTGATGCAAACTTAGCAGCCAATAAGAAATCATAAGAAGTACTTTATAAAGAGGAAAAGGCAAAAAAAGAAAGTCAATCATCATGTATATTGAATTTGATTAATATTACATTTGGGGTTTCATAAGTGACGCCAGTGACCTATCCACATTAAGTAACTGGCGGCGCTTGAAGTTTTCTTAATTTAAGTTTCTTGTCAGTAACCATGGCCATATTGTGTATGGGGTGACCAAAAAAATATTTGAAAGGACCCCCCCACCAAAGGACCATTGCGACTAGTAGGTGGTTTTGTGGAAGTTGGGATGGTGACCAAGAGCCTGCTACATGAATAGTTCAGCCAAGCTAAAACAGAGGTGCAAATAACCAACAGTACTGTGGACAGGTGTTCGTTTGGATCCAACTATTGCATATATTAATATTAATTAATAATTAATTAATCAATATCAACATTTGAGCTCAGAACATTTTATTTGTAGCATCCAGTTTTGTTGGTAGAGAAAGGTCTAGAACCATTATTTCCACAAACTAGCTTTATTTTCAGACCCAGCCAGGTTCAAACTCATAACCGCAGTGGTGGGAGACATGAGAAGGCGTCTCAGACAATTTGGCCGTGGAGGACTTGCTGCAAGAATTAAACAAGGCATAAGTATTATGTATACTTACAGAATCATTGAAATCTTATTTTGTTCATATTTAGTCGTTGTAGTTTGCAGTTGTTTATATATAATCAGGGTAGTTTGTAGTTGTTTATATAAAGTCAGGGTAGTTTGCTGTTGTTTATATTTAATCAGGGTAGTTTGTAGTTGTTTATATAAAGTCAGGGTAGTTTGCTGTTGTTTTTTATAAAGTCAGGGTTGTTTGCAGTTGTTATATAAAGTCAGGGTAGTTTGCAGTTGTTTTTATAAAGTCAGGGTAGTTTGTAGTTGTTTATATAAAGTTAGGGTAGTTTGTAGTTGTTTATATAATGTCAGGGTAGTTTGCAATTATTTTTATAAAGTCAGGGTAGTTTGTAGTTGTTAATATAAAGTCAGGGTAGTTTGTAGTTGTTCATATAAAGTCAGGTAGTTTGTAGTTGTTTATATAGTCAGGATAGTTTGAAATTATTTTTATAAAGTCAGGGTAGTTTGTAGTTGTTTATTTTAAGTCAGGGTAGTTTGTAGTTGTTTATATAGAGTCAGGATAGTTTATAGTTGTTTTTATAAAGTCGGGGTAGTTTGTAGTTGTTTATATATAATCAGGGTAGTTTGTAGTTGTTTATATAAAGTCAGGGTATTTTGTAGTTGTTTATATAAAGTTGGGGTAGTGTGAAGTTGTTTATATAAAGTCAGGGTAGTTTGTAGCTGTTTATAAAAAGTCAGGATAGTTTGCAATTGTTTTTTTAAGTCAGGGTAGTTTGTAGTTGCTTATATAGTCAGGATAGTTTGCAATTATTGCTGTTAAAGGTTCTTGGGCCTTAAATGTTAAATCTATATTGAATCAACTTGGTTTTAGCTATTAATAAAATTTCTATTAGCAATCTTAAAATCATCAAAGTAATTGAACGATTGTATGATCAGAACTACCAAAATTTTTATTCATTGCTGAACAAAGTGCCTAAACTTAGTGTGTATAGGTATTATAGGATATACAACTGATATTGGTATAGTAAAATACATGTCGTGTTAAAAATAATAATCACCGAATTGCACTCACAAGATTACGTTGTTCCGCTAACAAACTTGTCATTGAAGAGGGTCATTATAGAAATAAAGATACATCAGATAGAAAATGTATACATTGTCAGATGAATGTAGTGGAAGACGAATATCATTTTGTTATTGTTTGTCCTTTCTATTGATATATTAGAACAGATTGTCTCCCAAATATTTACTGTCATTGGCCGACAAAACAGAAATTCATGTCATTGTTAACCTCTAAACAAGCTGGTGTAAAATGTAAACTTGAAAAATATATTTACTTAGCAAATAAGAGACGTAATGATAATAGTATTTAATAGACAATTTATTTATTAGAATTTGATAAATGTTATAAATGTGAACTTCAAACAATTTGTTTTTATACTCTAGCCTATGATATTATATTGTTGCAAACAATGGCATTGACCGCTAGTCGTGTCTTGCTATTGTGTTTACAGTAAGTTGTCACTGGTGATTTTTGATCATCAATACACTTTCTGCGGCCACGGTACGAATACAAATGTAGAACATCTCTTTATCCATGTGCTGTATAAACACACACACACAAGTTGATTTAACTAATCAATATATTTATTTTGATGAATAAATTATATATAATGTTAGGTTTATATTGTACATTACTTGGTTATATCATGCTCTTCTCACATTTGTTGTAAATGAGCCTATACATATATCAAGAGGACAAAACTATTGAATTGGTAGTTTGTAGTTGTTCATATACCATCAGGGTAGTTTGTAGTTGTTTATATTAAATTAGGATAGCTTGCAGTTTTTCATATTAAATCAGGGTAGTTTGCATTTTTTTCATGTAATATTAGGGTAGTTTCTATTTGTTTATATAACATCAGGGTAGTTTGCAGTTGTTCATATAACATCAGGGTAGTTTGCAATTGTTCATATAACATCAGGGTAGTTTGCAGTTGTTCATATAACATCAGGGTAGTTTGTTGTTGTTCATATAACATCAGGGTAGTTTGTAGTTGTTTATATAACATCAGGGTAGTTTGCAGTTGTTCATATAACATCAGGGTAGTTTGTTGTTGTTCATATAACATCAGGGTAGTTTGTAGTTGTTTATATAACATCAGGGTAGTTTGTAGTTGTTCAATCATATAACATCAGAGTAGTTTTGCAGCATCTCCTATACGTTATTTCACAAGTGTGCGCTACTCAAAAACAAGCATATATAGTCAAAACAGAAAATTTGGTAATAATAAAAAAACAAACACTTACATTGAATATTCAGAAAATCTTTTTTGTTTATTAAGAACAATAGGAGGACCTACATTTCTAGCAATTTTCTGTGTTTTACCCAAAATAATGGGCAATGGACCATATAGCCTTATATATATATATAAAGATAATATATGCTAGATTTGTTTTAATATAAAAATAGCTCTATAGCATATGTACATATAACAAATTGAATGTAAATATTAAACCATTATGGTATGACATACTGTCAAAAACAACACTACATATTTATATGATAAACAACAAATCTGAAAACCAAGGTAACGTATATGATAAAACAGTGAAAAATAACATAGTCACAAAATGAATGAAAACAATTTTACTTGATGTTGCACGTATACAACGCACTTTTAATGCATCGGGTAACCAAGCAAACAATAAGCACAATTTTTAGGAACGTTATTGGCAGTATATTAATTTACAGGCGAGATACTGAATACTGAAAATAATCGAATGAAGATCCATAAAATCTTTAAGTGCAGTGTACATACAGTGTCCGGTATGTTGCATTTCTATGAGCACAGTTTACAGTACAGTTTACATGACTATAAAACCTCTTTAAACTCAAGTTTCATAAAAGTTTTAAAAGAGTAATCGATCTGTAACAAATGTTAAAGTATATAAACCAATTTCATTATCTATTACTATATACTCAACACAATATTATACATAAAGAATCAGAAAGAGAGAATACAATTTTAAAAAAAAGGGGGGTGGGGGAATCAATCAAAAACTCCCACAATATGCTGAAGACAATATAACACCCAAAAAAATATTGAGACAGAATATGAAAGCGCTCTATGTCACTGAAATGAATGGAGGGTGAACAATCTGATACTAAATGGTATGGCATATAATCAACAGATTACTAATGAATCAAGTGCTCGCCCTAAAGCAGTCTTTGATAATATCTACCAGCACAATAACTTGGAAGAAAAGACGACCAATAACAAGGAGTAAAAATAATAATTAATAAAAAAAGCAGCATATTTTTACCCTCGTGGATATTCGGCCAAATAGGAAGAAAAAAAAAATCTAAATACTCTAATTATTATTTCTTTTACTCTCAATAAATACAGAAACTTTATATTTCTGGATAATTGTGACATTTCTATATTATTATACTAGTGCTATCTAACTTAGTCATAATAGCATCATCAAGTAAGTGTATCAACATCTATCAAGTATTATATATGATAAACATGAGGAGAAGAGAATAACACAATTACATTCCCACATACAATGTGGGCATTTCAGATAGTGTGATGGTACATCAATCTATATTTACTTCATATATCACACAAATGAAATAACAAATTGACATGATCACATCCTTTATAATAAAATGAAAGTTAGTAATGTTAATTGAGATCAATAGAAAGTTACAACAAAGAACAGATGGCCAGCGTTTGGAAAATACTCTATACTCCTGCCATTGTTTCTATTAAATTAAGCTCACACAGTCAACGCTGCAAATAATCCTTTTACATTACAGATGGTGTTTAAATGCAGCTCACATAGTCCTTGCTGAAACAAACCTTTTACACCAACAGTGTCTGAATGCAGCTCACATAGTCAATGCTACAAATAATTATTTTACACAGCCAGTGCTGAAAATAATCCTTTTACACCAACAGTCTTGAATGTAGCTAACACAGTTGTGCAGTAAGTAGTTCTTCCCAAAAAGGGTGTTTACATGCGACATTGTCCTATAATGTGTCTTGTGATTAATTATATTTATCTGCCTAAATCTGATCTATAGGCAGATTTCTATTTACATCACACCACACACTGCTGTCAGATTTATCAACTAATGTGAAAGCACGCTTAAGTGTAATTCTACTCAATGCAATAATCATTTGTATCAATTCACTGATAAAAGCCATGCTGTCTAAACAGGCCTGTGTTTGTGATTCCCTGGTATTGATTGTTACCACCAAATATTCAATGTAATTTCACAATGTCCTGTTATTTCATTAAGTACCTTGAATCAACTCAACACAGCCCACGTTTAACATGAGTCAATGATAATAATATATTTACCAGGACTATTTCCAGTTTACACAAGGAATGATTTAATAACCTCTCTTTCACTATTCCTTATGCAGTCCACTAATTATACAGCAATGTTCTCTCTGGATTTTCTCCCTTATATTTAGTTTTTTATAAGCAAGCTGTCATTTCTTCATCCCGATATAGATATTTCTTGAGTATTGAAACCATTTTTTATTGTCTGAACGTATTTCAAATTAACATTTCAAGAAAGTAATTTCTGTGTAAATTGAAAACATTTCAATGTCACAGAATTGTCAAATCCAGTATTGGCCAATTATTGGTTTTAGCACTGTCAATTTCATGTGAATTTCGTGTCCATTTCAAACTGTCCTAATATTTCATTTCTCTGTAAACTGAAGCAGAGCAATGTCATCCCTAGATAACTCCAATAACTTGTTAAAACCCGTCGTCACAATCCTCGCGCTCTGCATCTTTTAGCACAGCGACAGCATCCTTAACAGCATGATAGACAATGTTCTTAACTTGCAGTTTGTCTTCGTGGTTTGAATGCCCATCAGACAGATGTCGGAACTCTTCGGTCAAGTTGAAGCAGTGATGTATGTTTTCTGCCGAAACAAAATCCTCTGCCACTTTGATACAGTTATTGAGGTTGCGCACTTGGTGGGGAGCTCCAGCTGGGATAAAAATTGCATCCCCAAGGCACTGTATGATCGTGTATCCGAGCACACCATATTCCTTGGCCAGGCGATCGCGTAGAAGCTCGTCAAGGTACCAGCTCTGGTCATGGATTGGATCGTGATCTTGTTCCACTTTCTCACCACGTTCTTTGCCAACCTACAATGGAGAAACAATTTTAAGTATATGTTTAGTTAGACAGAGGTAGGAAAACCATTCTATGCATTTGCTAACAATATGATAAAAAATGATGAATAATTTCAGTAGTAGCAGCAGCAACAGCAAATGGAAATTTCATTAAATAATGCCAATCTATATATCAGATATTTTAGTGTCCTTCATTACATAATTACATCTAGTGCAAGTTTAAAATAATCTATGGCTGGTCACATTTCTTTAATTAAAACTAAGTTGATCTGATATTTCAAAGAAAGTAAATTCTCTTTATTTATACTTAAGCAATACAAGCTTTGTAACTCGAAATAATAATTGTAAACACTGTTACCTTGTTCAGGAAGTCTCTGATCTTGTCAGCATCAACAGCATCAAATATATGCCAGAGGGCACCAGGTGACTCATGGACCTCTTTTATCCGGCGCTTGGTGATGCTGTCACAACGTGCCATCTCCATGGCCTTGATGGCTTCTGCGTCTTTCTGCATATGTCCCTTCTGCTCATCGTCTAGGTAACCAACGTAGACCATGACATTTGTAGCATCGGACACGTCCAGATGAAGGTTTGTCGTGCCTTCTTTTGGGAACTGGGCAGAACCTGTAGTAGTATTGTTAGAATATTAGAAAATTGAAATATCACCTCCTGTATAATTTATTTCTATCTTTACCAAGTACAATGTATTTCATTGGCAGACAAAATGAGAGTATAAGAATTTAGTCCTCAACATAATGAACTACAATTTCAACATCAATTTCCTTTATAATACTTTTACCTGTTAATGTAAGCACCATCGCTCTATAGATTTTTTTTATCAAGAATAAATTTTAAATACTTTTTAACCTTTATTATACATGAAATTGTTTTGACAATTAGCAATATCAACCCAATCTATGCAAAAATAATTAACTAGACTGTAATGTCAACTCGGTTTACCGTATGCCACCTTTAATTTAAAAGACTTCAGAACGAACACCTACCATAGGCTATGTACATCTTTGGGCCAAGATCTGGTTTTACTAGAAAGTCTGGCAATCGAGAAACAACATTGAGTCGTCCGTCACGTCTCGTGTACTCAGGAAGAGGCAGGGCCTGCATGAGGTCATTGAATTGCTGAGGTAAAAGATCACTGAAATCATCGCTAGGTGGCCAATCTTTCAACTTCAGCAACATTGGAGTGCCTTCTTCGTCAACCAGACGTTCTGAAGAAAATAATGAGAAGATTAAGCATGTGCAAGTAAAGTTGAAAGTGCTATAGCTAACTTTAGTTTTATAGAGGTACGCTAATGGTTGAGATGCAGAACTACTTGATGATTACCCAGCAAATATTTATTCCATTGTCTGAAAAGCCGAATGTTTGCAGATCCGTTCGATGGAATTCTTGAGGCATCACAACTAAAACTGTTAACTACACATACTTGCTGTAACATTGGTTACCAAAGACAAAATAAATCTGGATATAAGAGGCCACATGTCAACTGTTTATTTTGAGCACTGTAATAATCTTTTGTCTTTTTCCCCTGTAGCCTTAATGGCACTTATAAAATCTGATTTTTTTAAAACAGGCCATCTGAATAGAAGCCATGTGCTTTATTAATATAATTAATCAGAAAACTGCTGTGATTACTAAATAAAAACGCTTATTCTGTCTGGTGAACAATATTTATATAAAAACATCAAATTATCAAAGTTATTTCTCTTGGAGACATGGAAGATGATACAGGTAGTACAAATTACACAATCAATGCTGTAATAAAAAAATTAAACTATTGTGCTTACCTTCCATGCAGTTGAAACCATCCCAGAAATGCTTCATGGGTTGCCCGACCACAAGACAGCCTGTCCGACAGTTGACAAGATCATTCTCCAACTCTCCAAACTGTTTGGAGAAGAACTCTGGTTTCCAAAGATGCTGGTTCATGTACTTGTCTGCCCCAGAAACCAATACTGGCTGTCCACGTCGCCACTGTTCCATGAAGATTTTCAGGTTACCCTTGTGTAAGGGGTCGTGTAGACGCAGAAGACGTCCATCACAGAGCCATGAATGAGGGACATCTGGATATAGAACACTTGTTTCGGTCAGGTTATGAATCAATATTGGTGTTTCCCGCGTTAACTTGTGACATTTTCCAAAACGTGGCGTGTAATGTAACAGTTTCATAGGTTCATTGACAGTTTCATTGCTGAGTAAATTTGTTGGGGACATTTCCTTTGGAATTTGCTTTTCAACCACTTTTTGAATGATATCATCTAAAGAACTGGTATTTTTAGTTTTCTTTTTATTATTACTGTCACTGTTGTTTTTAGCCTTAGCGCCAGCAGTTTTAGTTAAAAGCTCTCGTAAAGTTGAACAACTTGGTGGCATTTTCTTTTCTCCGCTGCCTGGTGAAACTGGTTCAGTAATAGGGGTATAGGATTTTCCTTGTTTACCTTCTTTCTTTTTGGAGAAAGGAGACTCACTCCTATCCCGAGTCTTTTCAGAGTCCATCGAAGCAACATCTGCGAGAAGACTGAGCGGTGAAGTGCTGTCCGGATGATACACAGCAGTTTTTATATTTCCATTTTTTGTTCTTGGTTTATGCTCACCACCTATTCCATTAACCATTTTCTTTTTTGGTGATAAATGTTTGATTGCTTCATGCATGAGGTCTGTCTTGATGCCGTTCTTCTTCACTGGGTGTTTGTTGTTACATTTACAACTTGATTGCAAGGTCCACTTGTCACGTACCTCGTGGATCAACCGACCGACTTCCCACAGAGCTGAAAAAGGTAAATAGTTGGTAAATTGCTTTAATTACATATAAAATTATAAGTTTTAGCACTATTGCAAATTTATTGATTAAATAACATTAATCAATTTGTTTAGAACAATATTTAGAACTACCCATTTGTAACTGTTGAGCTGTTCTAAACGCAGTTGAATTGGGAACACATACAACCAGTCAGACAAATATATCAAGATATTGAACATGTTTCATCATCAAACAAACACACTGGCTTTTCATGAGAATATCTTATTGTATATCATAGTAACAGTTTCCACTCTTCAAATCTGAACAGGTGACATATTGTGTCTTTCACATACACAGCTGAGTCAGACATTCTATTCAGTGTTAAACTGTTATGAAATTATGACACTTGCCCCAAGTGAACTACATGTAACATCAACAGTAAACGTGTTTCATGAATAAACACTAAGACTTTTGAATAAGGTGATATGATTATAAATTAACATCTTCTGAATCAAATCTTACAACTCACCATCAGCGGGAATTATCTGGGTCAGCATGAGTTTGTCCACGTCATGAGGTTGACGGTTAGCACTACAGGTCAACCACTTCCTTTGTTCCTCTGAAGATTCATCATCGGAACTGTCGGTGTTTTCAGTCTCTTCGTCACGCAGTTCTCGTGCCTTCACGGTGTAGCAGTCGAGACATACAACAAAGCCACACTTGTGACACACCCAGTGCATGTTGAACAATGTCGTGTCACAAACATCGCACATCTCTCTCACCCCAGTCACTGCTCTCTTCCAAGCCACTTTAGCTGCAGAGAGAAACATTAAGACAATAAACACACTTTCAAAAATTGAAGATCAATAGATTATCATGGCATATCCAGTTTTATTGGCGGGTGAAATACCTCAGAACAAACCCAATGTAGAACCGCTGTCCTTCTGCAAGTTACTGGCTTACTTTCCCACATTAACTTGCATGGACAGAACCTGGTTAGAATCCACAACCTAATCAGCGACAGGTTAACGATCTTACAATGAATTAGACACTTGTATATAACTCCCATCAGAATTTTCAATTTCCAATTCACAATTGAAAAGATATTCGAATATAACATTTTACATCATTTTATCATTTATTACATCTATGCATGTACTTAAAAACTACTGAAGCAGAAATTTGTAAGATCATACTAACTTTTTTTTCCTTCAGAATAATCATTAAAGTTGTCATGGCACTTACCATTCTCACCAGCACAAAACTGGGCATCTCGTTCCTGTTGAACTAGCTCACAGAACTTGTCTCCAACACGGCGTATGATAAATTTAGCAGTCTCAACATCAAACCTTGGCTCATTGATGGGAGACTTGGGGATCCAAGGATCAATGTCGTCTTGTTCCGCATCCGTAAGCTCTGAGAAACCATCAATAGTGACAAAGCCTCGCTGACTGTACTTCAATCTGTTATAAAAAATATAAAAAAATGATAGTTTAAAATTGCTTTGAAATTAGAATCACAAAGACATTGAACATTCAGTCCCTAGGAAGGATTCAAGTATGATTTGAAGAAATTGTTTCACATCAATGTAAAATAAATGAATTTAAATAACAGCAAATACCAACAAAAAAAAAAGCTCAAAGAAAACAACTTTTGTATTTTCTTCCTCAACAAGATGAAATATCTGAATAGTATTTCACAAAAAAAGACGAAGTATTGAAAAGCAATAAACAACCGTGATACCACAATGATATTTTAATTTCATATTTCAGACGTTATTTCAACTTGCATTAATCAATCATTCATTTTCTTCTTTTTTTTAAACACGCCAGTTAGCTATTTCATTTATTCATAATGCTTGACTGTTGTTTTTTTTATATAATTAATTCAAAACCACTCATCATTACAGACAAATCTTTTAAATAATATTCCAAAAAAGCAACCATTCAGCATGGTTGACATTACTATTCATAAATTAACACAAAACAAATCTTATAGCCATTGTGAAATGCCAACAAATTTGACATGATTTATATCTACTGCTTCTCAACAAGACGAGGCTTAAGAATTTTTTTTGAAAAATTAAAAAAACTAACCCTGCGAGATAAAAAGAATGTTTAAACTGACAAAAAGCAGGTCAGATAAAAGCAAACATAAAGCAATGAAAAGGAGATACAACGTAGACATTTCCAAATTTATGTATGTAATACAATTGCATACAATATACCTACATTGTATATTAAAAGTTTTTTTTATAAAAATTCTTCTTTGCAACAAGCTGCAGATATAAGCAGTGACAGATTATACAGGAAACTCATAAACTGTCAACTCATTAAAGTCTCAAGTATTTATGTTTCGAGATTTTGATCAGATATGAAGAAACGTAACCACTGGTTGTCTATTCACTTTGTATAGCATCGTTCCAGCTGAATAAAACCATTCAAGCCTCTTTTCCTGAGGCGTTTACATCAAGATTCTCAGGTTTATAAAGCAGTACATAGATGAAATACAAACAATTTACAACCCGCTAATATTTGCAAACAAAAAAACATTCAGCTACGAATAAATGACAAATACAAAAGAATTTACAACCATTTTTCAAGTTTTTCACACAAAACTTGTTTAATTACTTAACCAACAATTTATGTCTATCATCTACAATAAAAATACACCACAAGATATTTTTACACCGTTACTTTTTTTTATAAATAGTATAAAGACAAGTCTCTTGATAAGAATGTTTATGCAGTCATGCGGTTGTTTATACCTGTTATACACTCCCTGTTTAGTTCACCTTTACAGTACAAAAATACTACACATAATAGTGCAGTAACTACCTCCCCTTACCCAACACTCAGTAAAAGATACACCTGATAATAAGAAATACACATCATCACGGATCGTTCAGCTGTTTCTGAGAATAAACAGGATATTATTCATTTTAAGTAGATGAAAGTTAATCCCACAGACCATACACACTGCGGGCAAGTAAAAGATGGAAGGTTATCTTATGAACTAGACAGCTTTTGAAGGCAAGACATTAACACTATTATGTGTTAAATATACACCAGTAAGCAAAGAACAAGGAAACCTTGAACTCTGTAGAGAATACATTAAATGTTTTCAAAAGGATTGGTAATGTACCTCGAATGTTCTAAAAATAAACACACATGTAATGCAAATGTTTGACATAAACACACATGTAATGCAAATGTTTGGCATAAACACACATGTAATGCAAATGTTTGGCATAAACACACATGTAATGCAAATGTTTAACCCAGAAGGCAACTCATTCAAAATATGTACAGTACACTACAGGACATGTGTCTAGGTTGAGAGAGAAATTACAAAAGTAAATTGCTGTTGTTTTTTTCCGACTCATTAGAATCACGATTTATATATTCACCTGAAAAAAAGTTAAGCGCCCCCGGAAATATGACAATGAATGAAAACACAAGTGCTGTCATGATATGAACAACAAATTGAGCTATGATATGTAGCGAGAACACTTAAGCAATCAGAAACATGCATAGTTACCAGTGTACCGTCTATCATAACATCAAGCACAAGCACAATTGTTGTTTATTACCAAAAATATACATATAAAAGTATGGAGCTGTAGAGTTTAAAAGGCATTTCCAAGTGGATATTTTTACTAAAAACGACGGATGTTACTCCAACATGACATACTGTGACACAATCTGCAATAACGTGAATAGCCTCCACGTTGCAGGATGACAGCCTCAACCCTCCTCCTCCTCCTCCTCCTCCTCATACCATCAGTAAGACGTTGTTCTTATTATTACCAAAACGTTTTTAGAAATTGCAGTTATGGTAAAATTGTGGAAAAATTAGTGGCATAACCTTAAAAATCAGAACTACCTTCTGAATGCATAGAATCTGCAGAAGATGTTGGGTACAGTTTTTCCTCGCTGAGTGGGTGTCATCTTGCACTCACGACACTTCATCAGTTTGGGTGTCACCTCACTACAAGAGCCATCCTGCAGAAATGGTTCACATGTCTTCCGTAATACAGATACTGGAACACGTACAAGCGGCTTGGCAAATGATGTTTGTTGAGCTGCAAGTAACAAATTTTCAATACATAAAACTATGGAAAATACTTAAAACACATTTTTCCTAATGGAGGTTTAACGCCATTTTCAACACATTATAGTATATTTATATATATATTGCATCCATTTCATTGGTAGAGGAAGACCTCAGAATGAATGATCTGACTAGAACCAACGTCCTTCCACAAGAAACTAACACACTTTCTCAAATAAATATTTATACATATACTACAACATTGTTGTGCAGAAATCTAGACCAGAGATTATATTAGGCATTTCTCTTGGCAAAAGAAAGCGAATCAACCATAACTTAATCAAATCTGTTCACATTGGGGTCTTTAATATTTTAATATTTAACAATAACATATGTTTAGTAAACTCTTCATGCTTTAAATGCAATTTTATGGGCATTAACAGTGCCTTATTTATATGCTAAGAAAAGCTGAAATTAGTTTATAACTTAACTACCGGAAATATAATATAATGTATCTATTATACATTAGCGATGGAATACAAACTCACAAATTTTGATCTCTGTCTCCTTCAGTATAGGAGGTGGAGCAGCATGTATAACTTCCTTCATTTCCACTTCGTCCTCATCCTCATACTGTTTCTCCTTTTCTTTCTGTTTCTCTTTCCTATTTTTCTTATCTTTCTTGTCTTTATTCTTCTTCTTATCCTTCCTCTCGGCCTTCCTGTTGATTTCATTCTCCATGCGTTCCTGATCAGATTTGTTGGCTTCCGACTCGGACGGGTCATTTTTAGACAACGACGAGGATTCATCCGTGTCAAACATTTTGTCATATGCCTCCTCTGTTGGTTTAGTGTCTTTTTCTTTCTCTTTCACAGAGTCTTTACAATTCTCCACTATCTTTTTGATCTGTTCCTCAGACATGGTGTCTGGTGAGTTCTGAAGTGTAAAATAGAAACAAGATTTATAAAATGTATTCTGTCTGCACTCATGTATTTATTTACTCTACATTAATAAGTTATACAAATTTCTTAAGAGTACATTAGTTAAGATCCTTCAACAGCATATTAATGAATTCATTGAGATCATCCGGGAAGATAAAAAAATCAGTCAATGTTTCCCAACAAACAATTACAATTTCCTGCCCAACAATTACTGTCTGGTTATATATTTTGCATGTTTAATTACAATAATTTACAATTGTGACATGAAGTGAGGACATGTGTTATACTGTTTACATCATGTCTGCCAGCGAAAAATCAGGAAACAAGCTTTTGAAACATGACAGCATGTTGAGCACATATAGTCATTTACAAGATGGGGGTTTTCTCAACATAGAAAATAATAGAAAAAGACGCTTAATTGTACTTTTCATTCCTTAACTACACCAACTAGCGGGTTCAGCACCTGGTATATCTGCGTAACAGCTATTCTCTACACAGAATGTATGTCAACAACAAAAATGCTCATTAAACTATTTGGAAAATTTTAAATAATAAAAATTAGGTGCTTAAAGTTATATATGTCTTTGTCAACTCCATTAATGAATTCAATAAACATACACTCATGTAAGATCCTCTACTAAGTTAATAAGGTAAATGTTGAAAATAAACATTGATGAAACTCGTACACCCCCCCTCCTCCCCACCCCACATTCACAATGGAGGTATTGTTTGGTCTAAAAACAAAATTATCCCCCTATTTACCATCAAGACCCATCTTCAGTATTCTAGAATTGACCCCAATTATCATCTTTCCTAATTACGAAATGGAGTTATGGTGAATCAATGTCAGAGGAAATAATTAAAACATGTTATGAATTATTTATTAGAATTATGCTAATAAAAGTTCAGTGTCTTGGACATCCACACGTAATGATTCACTGACCGACTGACCTTAACATTTCTTGGACATTGACCATCTGGTGGCCTCATATATAGCTAACCAACAACTAGCACAGGTTGTTAAAAATAACGTTAAAAATAACAAACTACTTTACAAAGCGGTTTAAAAATTACTCTACATTGTACAGGGGCATGGTGAGAAGCATGTTGTACTAAAAATCTGCTCTTCTCAAGTGAGAAGGAAACACACACCACATCAATAATAGATCAATGTACACTTAATACTTCTCAATACCACATAACTACCGCTTATATCGGTCAGATCCGAGACCTAAATAGCTGTTGCACACCACATCAATAATAGATCAATGTACACTTAATACTTCTCAATACCACATAACTACCGCTTATATCGGTCAGATCAGGGACCTACATAGCTGTTGCACATCACATCAATAATAGACCAATGTACACTTATACCACATAACTACAGGTTATTATCTATGGATCACACAGCTGTGGCACATCACATCAAATAGATCAATGTACATGTACCATATATCTAACTAATCTGACATCTACATAACTGTTATCATTATTATAGATCTAGATCGCTCAAAGGTAAAAGTTCATAAATTCCTAGCCCCTCAAACCATAATCAATGTCTGGCGGTCCTCTAATCACATAATGACTGAACTAAAACTTGACAAGTCCTTCCTATATATAGAATGACGAAATCTTAAGCTTGCTTATCTCCTCAACTATGTCATTTCATCACCTTATTTGTAGTAAAAATGTTTTCTCTCGGAGGGAACAATTTTACTAAATGAGGCCGAGTTCAGACCTCCATTATCTATGAGTCATCGTACAAGTGATAGAGAAATTATCTTGTCAAATATTTTCATGCATACTATAGCCCACAAAAACAGTTTACTCATGTTATCTCCCTCAAGTATAGGCAGGGTCATTTACTTTAAACAGCACAACCATCACAGTGTGACTAGGAAGAAAATGCAGATAAACCACTAAGTACAACATAATTATATATTCATTCTATAGACTATTAATGCCCCCTCTCCCCCCACTCCCAGCAACCCAACTTCATGTCCTCCATCTAAAGTACATGACATAAGTCGATGGATTCTCAAGCCAAGAAATAAAAACAATCTGGTTTATTAGCACTTGGGGGGGTCTCTGATGTCACTTTTTCAGTCCATGTCGAGAAATAATAAAAATGTACATTAGCACCCGGCTTTATAATCATTCCCTTATTTCCATAACATGTGCATCTATCATCCCAACACCACTGAGAATTTTAATGAAGATGTTTTTACCAATCTGAGGGATCATAACTAATCATTCAAAAGCTGCTTGTTTATTAAACCATTACAAGAAATAAGCCAGCCAGTCTTATTGGCTTATAAAAAATCTCCAGTTAAATAATTATAAACTTGTTACAGTGAAATGAATGGCGCTTTTTTTTAAAAAAAAATTTCTTGTTTAAATAAAAAATAAATTGTGATTAATCTTTAAAAGAAAAGAAGAAAAAAATACTACTTCACATTATTCACTGCCTCTAACCTGAGACTCAATTATATATTCGCTTAACATATTTTGGCACTGTTTTTGCATCGTTTACTTGCTATAACATGCACTTTGCCACGTGGAGAGGTATGGTAACGGCCTCATTTATGTGTGCTTCGGCAATTACATTCTGGAATTAGCATCAAGCAGAAAACAGTACAAGCCCAACTACCATTTTTTTATCATCACTATATATTAAGATTGCACTTAGATAAGGCGAACCACTTAACTACTCCAGTGCAAAACAGTAATTACCGAGTTCACTGCCAATTCTCCATTGGTTTAGTTTTCAAGGGTTAACATAAGGCCAAATATAAACACCAGAATGTTAGCTGTTTCCCAAATTACCTATGCAAAAAGACCCTACCTAAAACTGTCTAGACTTTTTGTAACATGTTCGTTATACCCCTATTTTTTTTTTCGAAAAAGAGAAATTTTGTTTTCATTTACTTCTTCAATAAAAAAAGAAATCAGCTAGGCTAACTACCCACTTCTGAAATCCTAGGCTGGGAAACAGACAAGATAGAACTTTTTATTCATGGCCTAAGCCAACAAGGATCAATATAAACATAACTTTCAACAGTCTGGTTTCCTTTAAATAGAGCCAAGACTGTTTTTTATGAGTGCATAAAAATGTATATGCTGTAAGATAAACATTAATTGACTTGAAATCTGTTCAATTATGATAAATGTTTTAATGATTTACCATTAAACTGTACTTTAGTTTTAAATATCTTGTGTGCTGCCAATAAAATGAGCTTACCAAACGTCAAAAAACTGCAAATCAATGTTGGAAAATGTTGAAAGTTTAACCCATTGAATGCTATACCTTTGGTTTTGAATCTTTATTTCTGCGATTATTCTTTTTCTTGTTTGTCTGGTTATTCTGACTGCTGTTATTGGTGTTGCTGTTGCTGCTGCTGGCTGTGCCGCTATTCTGATCGACAGTGGTGGTATTAGTAGACCCTGGTGTAGAGGTAACTGGGTCAGGGTTGTTGGTGTTTGTAGGACTAGTGCTGATTGGTGACGCTGACAATTCTTGGACCTCTGTCTTCGGTTTCTTGGTGTTGGTGTTACGTTCCTTTTTGGTTTTCACTCGTTTGCGGGAGTTATCAGCTGGCTGATGACAAAAAAAAGCTAATTTGAAAAACAGTTCTTTTCTTTCTGCTGCTGATCAATGTCTTATTTTCCAATCCCTGTTTTATTTTCAATGATTTTTATTTTATTTATATGATTCATATTTCAAAAGGACTTTATATGAAATCTTGTTTTTTTTCTTTATAATGGCATAGTCAGATAAATTAATTCAGCAAGATGTCGATACCAACATGTTGTCCAGGTTAACATGCAAGAAGAACTACCATGAAAATGAGAACAAATAACAGAGCAATGTTAATTTAATAATACCATGCTCAATCTTCACTCTGTACTACAGCATACATTTAGTGTTGAATTCTTCGAGATTACATATTCAAAGATTACACATTCAAAACTTGTTTTAAAATCACATTAATTCTAACTTTTTCAGTCTCAATTTAGAGAATTTTCTTATATGATTTTACCAAAAGAAAAGAAAGATTGTTTTTTTCATATTTGCACTTTTATGATTTTTCAAGATCAAATGCTGAATTCCACAAATTTAAGATTCAGAATTGGATAAATACATTTTAGAATCAGCAAGGAAATAAAAACTGACCTGAATTTCAGTCTCAGAGGCCGACGTAGTTGATTCGTCGATTCCATTTTTCTCAACGGTTCCATTTGGCAGAACAGTCTGAATAGCACTGATTGGCGATTTAGATCCGCCTTCTTTACTCGGGGATATGTAAGAACAATTCACATAACAGTTTTTAACCTGCTCTTTGTCTTTATCCTTATCATCTTTGTCAAGTTCACCGGACAATTCACCAAACATATCATTAGAATTTGACGTTTCAGTTTCCATTTTCACTGGCATGGGTTGTTGTGAGAGTGCAGATACTGCCGGTTTCACTTCCTGTTTGTCTTCATCAGAATGTCTTTGAAGCCACGCCTTTTTCAAATTTGGGTGTTTCGCGGATTTGTGTGGCGAGGCTGTATTGTTTTCTTGTTTTAGGTGCGGCGGTGGGCTGGGAGCACTTAATGTATCACTATCTGTATCCACTTGTCCGTTAGCAACACGATTTATACTCTCCAGTAACGCAGAGTTTGTACTATTACCACTGTTTCCTAAATTTGAATTACTGTCTTCATTTGTATTGCGAATGGCGGATGAGGATGAACTTTGCTGGGAAGTGACAGGAGTAGAAGAACGTTCCAAGCTGCTTTTGGGTTTACCTGTTTGACCCTGGAGGGCAGCCTGCTGCTGTTGCTGTAACTGATGTTGTTGCTGTAGCTGTTTTAATTGTTCAGGGGTCGGACGTTTCATCTGACCGTCTTTCTGTTTACCTAATTCAGGATCTGACATAAAAGCATTCTGGACAGTGTTTTCAACAAAAGATTTAAAACTATCCATGAATCCAGAGAATCCGGAAAGTCTGTTATTAATTGTTGGTAAGGGCCCGCCAGATTGAGTTGTGGAGGTAGTAGCGACAGATCCTGCTGATGATGTTGATGCAGTCACACTGCAAGTCGTGTATGGCGACTGATTTGTAAGGATTTGTGGGGTGGTGACTGGAATCGACAAATTCAAAGGGTTGTTGCTACCAGGGGAGGTGTGCACTTGACTCTCACCACCTTTCTGGCGTTTTCGATTGTTCCCTTCTTTGGGACCCTTTCGTTTTGTTCCTTGAGTGATTGCACTTTGTTGCTGCTGTTGCTGCTGCTGTTGTTGATTATTGCCACAACCTTGGGGTGAACTGGCAGCCCGTGGAACTTGGGCAGTACCTGTCACAGAAACAGTTCTTTGAGAGTCTGAATTCTTGCCTTGTGAATTGTTTGTATATATGGGATTGGGCACAAGGCCCTGCTGAATTAGGCTATAACTGAATGCGACAGATGACTGAGGTAATGACACTGGTGCCTGGGCTATTGCTGGGGTGTAAACTCCTGATGAATTGACGTTAGACGACACTGATAAATGAGGACTTCCAGATGAGCCTGGACTTCCGCGAGACTTGTTAGTGGCTGGACTACAACGATAATCCATGGGCTGCATCACTGCAACAGAGAGTTGCTGCGGGCTGGCAATTCTCAGGGGGCTTTGAGATCTGGATGTCACCTGTCGAGCATTTAAAGCAGCCATGTGTTGAGAGTGGGCTAATGATGGACTCATTCCATGGGATGATCCGGGACTAGAGGAGTTTGGCGAAGGACGTTCATGATTTCTGTCTGGCGTGTGAGCTGGCTTCGGATGATGATGGGGTGACATGCGTGAAGTGTACTGTTGATGTGCTGGATGGGGACTGGACGACTTCATACTTCCCTCCTTCAACTTGTTCTCAACTATCACAGAACTGTGGGGTTTAGAGTCCTTTATCAATGGAGGGGGAACAGATATGTCTTTTTTACGCGGAGACTGAGGTCTGCCTACTAATTTTGAATCCATATTTGCTTTTTCAGATTTGATTTTATCAAGTTCGTAAGAATGCAACTGATCAGTGGTTATGTAGGAATATTTCTCTGGCTGGTACCCGTACAAACTAAAACTGGCTGTGCCATCTTCTCGCTTTACTGATGAAGGACTTGAGTTTACCAATTGTTCAGTTTTTCCAGGATAACCTGGATAAATCACTGGTTTAACATCCTTTGCCTGTTCACTCTTAACTTCAGATTTAACATTGTGTTCACCAGCAGCTAAATGTTTTTGGTAAATGCGTTGTTTGATGTATTCTTCCTGCTGGGACATGAGCTCTTGGTGTTTGCGCATTATCTCCGCAAACCGATAATCGGCCTCACGAAGTTGCTCCTGAAAATAAAGTCAAAAGTTATAAGAAAAAAGAAAAACTGCATTTTTTTGATTACTTTTAAAAGAAAAAGAAATACAACCTTAAGGGCTTCTAAAATGTCCAAATAAATATACGATTCATTCATTTGTTTTGATGTACTTTATGGTCAAGTAGGATGTCAATAGAGGCAGTTCTCCATATCACAAATCTTCTCCTTATAAAATTTGCATGATATTTGGAGATTCCTACATACATGTATATATAAATAAGTCTTGACACTAATGTAGAGAGCTTGTGCAACAAAACAATGTTTATTTCAATTAAAACATTCTTCAATTATTACGTTAGATACCATTGTATGATATATTCATTAAAGTTATAACTAAGCTGCTTGATGTTAATTGAACATACTGTGACCTGGGAACTGAATACCGCTCAGAAGTTTATAATAATTCAAACCATGGGGGAAAAAGCCCCAAATCGAAACAATGGGATATTCTTTATATACATTTTAACATTATATTAGCTTGTTTGAACTTTCAGTGGTTTCCTGAGTTAACCATAACATCAATCACAGCTATAAAATGTAATTTCACCTGAGCTCACTTCAACATTAATCCATTTACAAATTGAACAAAGAAGTTTCATTAGTGCATGGAATGCACATTCTACAGGGAATAAATATTTCACGGCTGACAAAGGCTCATCATTTAGCGCTGGCAACGGCAGCTGTATATGGATTTCCTGCACATCAGCAGCAGTAATTCAAGCTCAAGTAGGTGACATTGCCTTTCAATCAACAAATACCACAGCGAAACATGAGGGGGCGGCAGCATTATTGATTCAGCCATTCTTTATGTTTAAATAAATGATAAGGTAACTTTTATATTCTATTTAAGGTACAGCAGTTTTTCATCAACTGATTCAGAAGCCTTTCTCTTTATCATAATGAATTGTGACTTAACAATTTATCCCTTGATTTAAAACTTCATTAGCACATCTATGAAAGAGAGACTTCAATTTATCACTTGATCTGGAGACATCTTTAATTACATGAGATAATAATGGACAATTACTTTGTCTGTATATCACATGTGACAATTTATTATTTGATTTAGAGACCTCTTTATTCCATGATATAATAATGCATAGTGACTTTGCAATTTACTTCACGATATAGTGACTTTTTTTATCCATACCATGATACTGTGATATTGTTATTCAAAATGTTTTACCTGTTTTATTTTCTCCTCTGGTTTAATTTCACCCGACTTCTCACCTCCTTTGTACGAGTTAGGCAGAGATTGTGGCTCTGTTTTGGGTTTGCCCGTCCCCAACGTGATAGAAGGCGTGGGCCACATACCAGTCTGCGCAGCCTGCAAATATAGAAAACAACCTTTAAACTTTGGAGCTAAATACAACTTATAATATACACTTACAATACATGGGTACCTCTATTTCTATCAACATTCCAAAGCTTGAATCTTTGCCAAGTTTTAGTATGAAAATATCAGCTACTTGGAATTATCCTTTATTTTATCATCTCCATTCCATCAAAACATTCATAAAGACGTTATTATCAACAGATTAAAACATTTTAGAACTTTCTGAAGAATGGAGGGTTGTACAAATGTGGCAAATCAATTATTTCTGACAACAGAAAGAAATAACATTTTCTCCTTTTAAACACATGATTTCATAAAATTTATTACATTCAAAATGAATTCTTTGTATCTTTATATTTGTGGTACTTAAAATTCCCAATTACTTAAGTGTTTGGAACTGAGAAATTATTTATATTATAAGCTGTAATTTACGCCCTATAGATTAATTCATTATTTGAAAAAATGTTAATTTGTTTAACAAGTAATTTAATCAAGGCACTGAACTGGTGCATGAAAACAGTATTTATAATGCCACATATCCCATTAATGCAAAAAAACTGGCAGGTGTATGTACGATAAGAAGGCACTTGCCATTTTTTTGCACAAATGGGACGATTGATTAATGAATTACAGCTTCAATTATGTAAAATTTGGCAATTCAGCAACAAGTACTACAACAACAACAGAGTTTTAGTTTAAAAATACCACTGTGATTTTCAATCAAAACTCATTATAATGAACACAGCCCTTCTAAGACTGACAAATCGTATGCAATTAATTTAAAAAATCTATTTTTATTTTTAATTTTTTGTTATAACGAAGTCAGCAAAAGATTTTTAAAGCTAAATTTGTTTATTTTTCCCTCAAGTGGTATTTTTATAAATAAATAACAGGGTTTAACAACATTTCAACACATGCCTGGTTATAGTATGATGTATCAAGTTTTATTGGTGGACGAGGACTTGGAATGAATCTGAGTAGAACCACCCTCCTTCCACAAATAACTGGCAAACTTTCTCATACAAAGATTTTGGAACAAGTGGAGCTCAAACTCGCGACATCAGCAGTGAATTTGTCATTAGATGACTTAACCACTCGGCCATGGAGGACATTTGTAAATAAGGCTGTTAATATTGTGATTCAGGTACTTTATCAAACTCCAGCTAATTACAACAAAGGACATGACTTTTAATACACCTGGAGGGGTCAATGACTTAAGCTGCAATTACAATGTCACAAGCTGCAACTAATATGACTAAAGCTGCAATTACAATGTCACAAGCTGCAACTAATATGGCTTAAGCTGACACAAGCTGCAACTACAAACTACAATGTCACAAACTGACTATAGACCCTTTGTTACATGATTTTGTTTTCTTTCCTGTTCAGTTGTGTTACCCACTCACAAATCAACATATATATATATAAAACTTTAACTCCAAGACATCTTGTCTTATTCAAACAGGAGATTGGGTTCACCTAATGTATATTAGGTTTCAAAAATTGCAGGCACATTAATATCCATGTAACAGAGTAAGACACAACACAAAAATAACATATGTTGTTATCAAATTCAAAAAGTCACGTGACAAACTGTAACAGTGACAAATATTTTAGTGTATAACATATCAGAGATATAAAATATAACTGCATGAAAAATTAGGTCAAAGCACTTAATAATAGATTGCATTTCACACAGTTCGAGAATAATAGGCTTATTTTTGTCTATACATTTACGTCATTCGTAATCATCATTCTTAATCATGTAATAGGGCAATTTGTCAAGCATATGTAATATACCTAAGGCATTTTTTTCTATAGTTTATCAGAGGGTAACAAAGGTTCTGTTCCCAACAACTATTGAAATATCTGTTTGTTCATCGCCTAAAATGTATCTTTTAAAGGCTATGCCCGCTTGGAGGGTCTTTTGAATTCTACTCGTCCAATAATCTCTGGCTTAAAAGCCTTCAATTTTTGTGGTGTTATAAAATTTTCAGCACATTATATGACTGGTTATTACTGGTGGAGGAACTCAATCCCCAACCCTGCAAGATGAATGAATATGCACGAGTCTGACTAGAACCGCCCTCCTTCATGAAGTAATTTAACAAGAGGATGGGTACCTTAGAGCAGTCAGCCATGGAGAACCCAAAAGTATTTATAGAAAATTAACATAAAATAATGTTTATATTAATTCATTTTAACTTGATTGTGAAAAAAGCTCAAAGAATACATGAAATACTCTCGAGACCCGTTCCTTGATAGAACCAGTACTGAGTTGTTTTTATTTAGTTTTCATTTACAAGAACCGGTATATCAAACATAATCTATATAACAGTCAATATGGACTACAACCAACCAGTATATCAAACATAATCTACATAACAGTCAATATGGACTACAACCAACCAGTATATCAAACATAATCTATGTAACAGTCAATATGGACAACCAACCAGTATATCAAACATAATCTATATAACAGTCAATATGGACTACAACCAACCAGTATATCAAACATAATCTATATAACAGTCAATATGGACTACAACCAACCAGTATATCAACATAATCTATATAACAGTCAATATGGACTACAACCAACCAGTATATCAACATAATCTATACAACAGTCAATATGGACTACAACCAACCAGTATATCAACATAATCTATATAACAGTCAATATGGACTACAACCAACCAGTATATCAAACATAATCTATACAACAGTCAATATGGACTACAACCAACCAGTATATCAAGCATAACCTATATAACAGACAATATGGATTACAACCAACCAGCATATCAAACATAATCCATTTAACAAGAACTATCAACCTCAAAAGTACACATCAAAGATTACATTCATGCTTGTTATAGATAATAATTATCATATACGGTAGTAAGCAAATGTTAAAAACAAATTTACCCTTGTTGAACCCTTTAAATAAAAGTATATAGAGATCACATTCATGAGTGTGCTTTATTTATGCCTGCTCCCAAGTGGATATATATATATTTATAGGGATAATCTCTTCTAGATTAAATATCGAAAACAAAATATATTGGTATGTATAATTGAATTCATTTTTAACTACAACAGCGTTGACTGCTCAGGTGGGCAATAATTGTACTTGTGACCTCCAATAAGTCACTTATTATCCTATATTTAGTCTTCCTAGTGAATAACTGATGAGAAGAAGCTTTCCTAGTTGCACTACAAAATGACACACTGCAGATTGAAGTAATTATAAATAATTAATCACTAGTCTGCAAAACATTGATTAACCAGTGCAGAATATCCCCAGACATGATTTTATATTTTCTAGTTTCTGTCTTCAGACCTGTATTAAAGATATCTTATTTTTGACTACAGATGGACTGAAGCCATCTTTAAAAAAGTGTTTGTTTGCTGTTCAGCGACTCAGTATATTCATTTTTATGTATGTAGATATTTTTTAACCCTTTGCTCCATAAGCATTTTCTTGGATTCTTCCAAATTGAAAGCATTAATTCACCACATATCAGCAATGGGTGAATTATGTTTATATTAACTGACAGAGTGGAAAACAGTGCAGGAAGTGTTCAGATTGCTTGTAACGAGCACTGTTTTCAAAGGCCTTCTGTGATTGGTGCAGGAAAACGCGTATTTATGGAGCAAAGGGTTAAATATGGCCAGATTGGGACAGGGTGTCTGCAATTTAAGTGCATGGATAAGAGCAGTTTATGAACGTATGAAAATTATTTCAGAATCAGATAGAAAATTTAATGATAGGATACAATCTGTTGGAAGTTCTATTTATTTGTAATTTGGAATAACCTACGATGTGCTGGTAAGCAGCAAAACTCTTATTTCATTCATTCAGTGATTCCATTCATGTGATTGTTTTCTTTTATTTAATGTTCTTTTATCATTTAAAATAGGTCTTTAATAAGAAATAAAAGATTGAGATCCAAAACTATAAATACTGTGTAAATAAAACATATAATTACGTGCCAAACAATGTTAACTGAGTCAAACAATGTTAACTGAGCAAAACAATGTTTACTGAGCAAAACAATGTTAACTATGATCCCAAGTAACTCAAAGCCTGTATCTGGATTATTTGTAAATGGTATCACTGATGTCATGACACAAAGTTAAAGCAGATTAAAGGCTATCATGCTATTTACAAAGTAAGAGATTAGAAATAATTAACAAATCAATATATCGCACACGTTTGCTAAAATGAAAAGGACAAAGTCACAGCAATTTTATATGCATGGTGGAGGCTTACCCTAAACACTACCGCTGGAGAATACTTAAACCCAACTTTTTTATATCTATATCTTTTCACTTAGTTTCACAAGACACCTAACCAAAAGTTACCATGGCATACTGAGTAAAACAACATCTTTTCAAAATGCCACGGAAAAAAGGAAAAACAATGAACATTTCAGCACAAGTGATGGAAAATATAGGACAGTAAAAAAAGTATACATTGACTTCCAAGTAAATTAGGCAAAAAATCTAGTTTTATACCAGCAATATGTCAGTTTAATACGTCTGTCGGGAATTGTTGGTGAGTAAAACAGTTAACATTATATGCAAAGTAAAATAGGCAAAAAACACAACATCTAGTTATATAATACAAGTATAATTTGCATGCCTGTTGGGGAATCTGAGTAAAAGGATTAACAGCAAGTAAAATAGGGGACAAACATCTGTATTAATACAAGCAATATCTGAACACTTGTGGAAACTGGGATTTTAATACCAACAAGACCAATGGAGAATGAGGCAGAGTAAAATAAACTATATCCACATTACATTATGGCGTGCTTGCTTTTGTATGGAAAATGGATTACAGAATACTTGTGAACAGTTTCCGAGGGATTTTCATCATAAACTGGGAGTATGTTTGATTGATTAAATGTCACAGTCTATAAATCTGTATTCAAATCTGATTACAATATTGTCTGGCATCTCAGGTCACTATGGCAACCAAAAATGGTAACACATTGCTCAGAAACTCAATACAGAAAAACCAATGCACTGAAATTGCAGGAAAGCCTTATAAAGTGTGACACATTATCTGACATTGTTTGTCTATAGTTCCTATAAATTTCGCAATGATTAATTGTATCCTACAAAAAAACTAATCAATTACCCACGCATTCAGAATTTTATCTGGTATAATGTTGCTGGCATATCAACTGCATGTCATTGAACTTGCCAAGAGACAACTTATGTACAGGTGCATTTCGTTTAAATGTTAAGCCACCGAAGGCTAATTGTTGACTGTTAACCTCACCACTAATTCCTG